>MNCI01008809.1:1185439-1209211 GCA_015680685.1 Gnetum montanum
GGGGGGTATATGGTGAGTCTACATTGACTTCTGGATGTTGAAGGCTGCTACATTCAAGGATCATTTTCCTTTACCATTTGTTTATTAGGTCCTGGAAACCATTACCGGACATGAATATTATAGTTTTCTGGATGGATATAATGGATACAATCAAATCCGCATTACATGTGAAGACTAGGAGAAAATAACGTTCACCAATACATGGAAAATATTTGCCTACAAGCAAATGCCCTTCAGTCTTTGCAATGCACCAACCACCTTTTAGAGACTGGTATTAAGCATCTTCCAAAAGTAGATAGGAAATGGTGTAAAAGTATTTATGGATGATTTTTCAACATATGGGCTGAATTTTAATCAAGCACTAGACCAGTTAGAACAAGTACTAAGAAGATGTGTAGAAACCAACCTTAAGCTTAACTAGTAGAAGAGCCATTTCATGGTCTAGGATGGTATAGTGTTGGGATATAAAATCTTCTAGAAAGGTATTAAGGTAGATCCTAAAAAGATTAGAGTCATACAAAATATCACTCAAAGGTCACATATAGTGAAAGATGTGAGATCATTCTTGGGCCACATGGGATATTATAGAAGATTCATAGAAAATTTGTCAAAGATAGAAAAACTGCTTGTGGAACTCACAAAGAAGGATGCACCCTTTGAATGGATAGAGTCATGTGAAAAGGCATTTGAAGCCCTAAAATAGAACCTAATGGAGACACTAATCCTTCAAGCTCTAGATTGGTCCAAACCTTTTCACATCATGACTAATGCTTCCAATTATGCACTTAGTGCAGTATTGACACAATCATATGATCAAAAGAGACCTTACTATATATACTGTGCTAGTTGGACCATCATTGGAGCATAATAAAACTACACCACAACAAAAAAGGAGCTGATGATCATTGATGAGAGGTGAGGGACCCCTACGTTCAACCATACGAATACAACCATTTCACGCACGATCCGGTCGAATTCCAAGGACTAAGTGCTTATACACCCTTGTGGAACAAGGACGGGTTGGTTGATTATTGTCTTTCCAAGCTTACCTGCATGTCATGATTGTATGGTTAAGTAAGCTTGAGGCATATGATTTTTATAGCTTTTATGTTTTTATGTCCTACGCTAGTAGGGAAGGAGAGAAGTAACTAAGTGACTAATTTAACTTAACTACTCATTAACTAAGTTCTAACTAATCCTAACACTAGCATCTGTTCCCACTTGCCATACACATCCTGAACCAGTGCAACACTGCTAGGATTACCAAACGCTAATCGTTACTGGGTTACCAAGCATTACACGCATGCTTGAAGCAGTTGTGCTTGTGTAATTTAACGATTTACTTAATTGATCAAAATGAATTGCTGTGCTAATAATAGTAATGTAAAGTGCATAAAATAAAATAAATGCATAAGAAAATAAAATAAAAGAAATGCGTAAGAAAACAAATCTCAAGTGCTGCAAGGATGAATTGAAGAGCTCATCTTTATTGCCGTACACAAGGTGTGGTTAGGTACACAATGCTCGAATAAAGATCCATCCACACTTAGACCTCCTATTGTGGGCACTTGGAAAATACTCTAACTTTCAAATAGACTACAAGAGTTTCGCTACTTTTCTGCTCAAAGACTTCCCTCCCAATTGTGCACCTGGGCATTGTATTTATAGGCTTGGAGCAACTACTCTAATAATTAGAGTAACCACTCTAATAATTAGAATAACTGCTAAAGTAATCATTATAGTAACCTCTCTAATAATTAGAATAACTGCTAGAGTAACAACTCTAATAATTAGAATAACTACTAGAGTAATCGCTAGAGTAACCACTCTAATAATTAGAATAATTGCTAGAGTAACCACTAGAGTAATCACTAGAGTAACCGCTCTAATAATTAGAGTAACTGCTCGCATCATACCCCCATGACTAAATAAAAACTCATCCTCAAGTATAGAAGAAAAGAAATAAGTTCTTTACAAAATATTGGGAAGGTATGGGATTATTGACTAACTGACAACTGACGATGGAATGGGATGATAGACTCAACGTGCCTAGTGAACGGATCAATAAGCATATTACAACATTAGTATTTATGACCATTGTGGTGAACACTTGTACATAAATAACATCCAAGCCTTTATTTGGCAGCTTGTAGAGAAAGAGAGAGAAAGAGAATGAAGCGTGTTGTCGCCAATGCTAAGATTGCACCTTCCGTTGTTTATCCATAGCCACACCACTAGACTTGCTCCTTTCGTAAATGCTCCAATTCTAGTCCATCCTGAGTGCTTCCTCCAAGCCCAATCCATTATTTGTATGATCGCCATCTGCACACACAACACAATCACAAATGAGCAAGGATAGATAAACCACAATGCAGTTGATACCTTGCCTCGATATGAAGCACATTTGCTGAGTTGTGATTATGGTAGAAATTGGTTCAAAGATTTATCATAAGTGACTACCCAAGGTGTAGGGGTTAGGAAAATAGTAAAATGGAGAAAATTGAAAAATCTGTGCCAGGGCCCCATGACTAAGAGCGAACCTTCGGTAGCTATAAGATGGAAAAATATGAAGAATAAGAAAGATGGGAAAAAAGAACAATGGCAACGCCAATAAAATGGATGTCATGGATGTGGATGAAACAAGAGATGATTGATTGCAGGAAATGTTTAAGGAAAAGAACTTAACAATTGCACTAAAAAGGAATGCTAGTGGGTCCTCCCCAAAGCAGGCTCATGCATTTTATGCCTTGACAAACCCACAAACCAAAGAGTTCATAGGCTCTAGGAATGTCATTTGGAAGCAAGAGTTAAAAAATTACCCACAAGAATTCACCAAAGAAAAACAATGCATCAACCTAGAACGGACTAATGATAAAACTAGCAATGAGGTGGAAAATGGGAAGAAAGATAGAGAGGAGAGAATGGAATGGAATTCCAAGGACAAGGTTTTGTAAAGCCCCTTGTGTATTTCATGGTTAAGATAACTGAGTAGAACTTCATCCCAAATCTAGACTTAAACTAACCACATTTAGTGATCTTGCATCAATACATTTGGCCAATCCATCCTCTTGAAGCAACAAGAATGCCTTCACAAAGAGTGATCACCATCCCGAGGAGAGCGAGATGGAGAAGTAAGAAGAAAGGGCCTTAGTTAGATGAAACCTTCAGGCATGGGTAACATGTCTTTCCAGTTTCATAACTAGTGCTTGTAGCCCATATTGCTTTATTATGTCTAAAGGGTGTGCTTTGAATTCTTACCTTTTTCTCTTTTTTCTCTTTTTTTTGATGTTTATGCATGAGAACCACACCATGCAAAGACTTATTTTTATTCACTTAGCTTCCTGATATTTGAACAATGTTAGAATGGCAGAAAACCCAAGAAACAAACATCCAAGCAACCAAGAGAATGGCTAGCACAAATGCATCAAATCCCCTTGAAGTCACACCCTTTTCATCCTTTGATTCTTTCCTTAGTTTGAAAAATGCCCAGCCACCAATTCATTAACAAGTTTACTTAGAAAAAGGGGACTATATAGTTCCAAGCCAAAGGAGACCATAGAGTTGTATGGATGAGTGGACAATGTGGACTCATTGCTTGTTTTACCAAAAGAACCATACCTTAATAGCAGCATCATAATTCAAAGGTAAAAATCAAACATTAGAAATCAATATGTTATAATTCAATCCACCATCATGAGCACTTATTGGATGACGAATAAAAGTAAATCAATCAAACAAAGAAACAGTAAAAACATGAATGATGGTGTAAAACAAAAATTCAAAAAGAACTAAGGGCCTAGAATGGTTAGCATAGGTGGCCATCTCCCCCATGACTAAGTTGGAAGGAGGAGATCCGAAATCGTGAGCAGGGTTGTCCATCAAGAGAGGTAGCATGTGTACTGGCTATCCTAAGCTCTTGGAAGGTTTTGTTTGTTGCATGTTGACCAAAAGTTTCTTATCTGGGCTCTCAGGTTTGTATATTGTCATGGCCCCTGAAGGAAAAGTTGCATAAATAATATAAGGTCCTTCCCACAGTGTTTGAAATTTACTACATTGTGGCACATGTGTGGGATTCTAGTAGAGAACCTTATCTCCTGGCTAATATTTAACTTTCCTAATTCTTAGGTCATGACATTTTTTATTGAAGGCCTTGTGCAATTCATTAGATGATAGGGCAGCTAATCAGTTTTCATCTAGCAAGTTAAGGATTACTAGCTATTGTTTCTGTGCTAGATCAAGGTCAAGGTTGAGGTCACATGCCATGGATAGTGTACAGAGCTCAATTTGAATGGGAAGTGTTGGTAATTTACCATATGCTAACTCATAGGGAGAGTAGCTTGTAGAGAGTTTTCATGTGGAGCGGTATGCCTAAAGAGCATCATTCAGTTTAGTGCTCCAGTCTTGCCTAAACTTGCTAATGGTTCTTGTCAATATCTTCGTAATCTCCCTGTTGGTGACTTCTGCTTGACCGTTTGCTTGGGGGTGGTATGGTGTAGTCAATTTATGCTCAACCCCTAAGCATTGCATTAATTTCCGAAAAGTTACACCTGTGAAGTGTGTACCATTGTCTGAAATAAGTGCATGCAGCACACCAAACCTGTTTATGATTTGTTGTTAAACAAATCGTGTAGCTATAGATGATGTACAATCTTTAATAGTAGCTACTTCAGCCCATTTTGTTAGGTAATCAATGGCAACAATAATATAAGCTTTTCCATTGGACATTGGTGGCCCCATAAAATCAATTCCCCAAATGTCTAAGGGTTCTAATGGTTGAATTCATTGTTGTGGACCCTCTATTCTAGTAGTCATTCCCCCATCATGTTGACAATGCTCACAAGATTGGATGAAACGATGGGTGTCTTGAAATAATGTAGGCTAATAATATCCTGCAACTAGGATCTTGATGGCCATTCATCTCCCAATGTAATGACCCCCACAAGGACCCTCATGAGCATCTTGGAGAACTCGCAGTTGATCTATATCGAGAACACACCATTGAACCAAGCCATCGGGACACACTTTGTAAAGTTGCCCATTGATCTCCATAAAATACTTGGCTCGGTGAAGAAATTGTTGTTTCTTCTTAAGGTTTAACTCTTGTGGTGTTTGTTGGGTGAGGAAATAGGTAGGAATGCTACTATACCAGTTTGTCTCTGTGGGTGATTGATTATTCACTACACCAGCAAAGAGGAATTCATTAGGAAAATAATAAAAAATTGGATACTTGTCCTCTTTTTTGTCCCATTGCAACTGAGATAAATGATCAGCAACTACATTCTCAGTGCCTTTGTGATCAATCATCATTGAATCGAACTCTTGTAAGATTACAAGCCATCGTATGATATGAGGGCTTACCATTGGCTTATTCATGAGGAGCCTTATTACACTATGATTTATATGTATATATACTTTATATCCCAATACATAGTGTCTAAAATTTTCTAGTGTAAACACTACAACCATTAATTCTTTCTCTATGGTAGTGTAGTTACGTTGTGCACCAGCGATACTTCTACTTGCACAGTGGATGTAATAAGGACATTTCTGGTCATCTAACTATGTAAGTATGGCTCCTAAAGCATAGTTGGACATGTCAATCATGATATAGAATGGTTTGGACCAGTTAGGAGCTTGTAGAATGGATGTTTCTATTAGCTTTTATTTTAGAGTGTGGAAAGCTAATTCGCATTCCCTGGTCCACTCGAAAGGTATGTCCTTTTTTGTTAATTCCACCAATGGTTTGGCAACCTTTGAAAAGTTCTCAATAAATCTCCTATAGTAGCGAGTATGTCCAAGGAATGACTGAATATCTTTGACAATTTCCAGTTGATGGGTAATTCCTTAGATAATTTTGATTTTCTTGGGGTCTACCTCTATCCCTGTGTGTGAGATTTTATGCCCTAGTACTACGCCTTCTTGGACCATCAAATAGCTTTTCTGCCAATTGAGTCTCAAATTGGTTTCTACACATCTTTTTAACACTTGCTTTAACTAGTCTAAAGCTTGATCAAAGTTTGCTCCATAGGTGGAGAAATCGTCCATAAAGTCTTCTATACCATTTCCTATCTGTTGTTGGAAGATGCTTAGAACTAGTCAGTGAAATGTTGCAGGGGCATTGCACAAGCCAAACGGCATCTGTTTGTATGCAAACGTTCCCTAAGGATTGGTGAACGTAGTTTTGGCTTGGTCTTCTAGGACTATTTGTATTTGATTATATTTGCTATATCCATCTAGAAAACTGTAGTAACGATGCCCTGCGATGGTGTCGAAGACTTGGTCAACAAATGGCAATTAAAAGTGATCTTTGAATGTTGCCATATTCAGTAGCCTGAAACCTATGCACACCCTCCATTTGCCTCTCTTTTTAGGCACGATAACTAAGGGGCTAACCCATTCGCTATCAGCAATGGGGTATATGAACCCAACCTTGAGAAGTTGTTTGATTTCTTCCTTCACTACTTGCTTCAGCTTTGGGATCAAATGCCTTTGTGGTTATCTTTGAGGCTTCATGAAGGGGTTGGTGTAAATCCTATGTTGGCATATCTTAGGATCTATTCTAGTTAATTCGGGATATGACCAAGTAAAGGCTTTTAACCATCTATTGATTACCTTCAGCAGTTCTTCTTTCTATTGAGGAGCAAGCTTAGTGTTGATAATTACAGGTTTTTCATCTTTAAGGAATGTGTATTCCATACTGGTGGGTAATGGTTTCAGCTCAAGGGGCTCTTGCTTAAATTTCTCAGGGATTTCCAACTTCCCCTAGTTGACATTTTCAAGGTTAAGACTTGGAAGTTGGTGGTGGACTTACTCTAATGTGTCTATGCTATCGATGTAAGTGCAAGTCAAACCCTCAGTTGGTTCCATGCATATGAGTGAACTGCTTTCTTGATCAACTATCAGCCACTAGGTGCCTTCCTGTTGTGTGGTTGCTACATACAGGCATCTTTATATGTTGATCACTTATGCACACTGATTGCATGTAGGCAATGTTAAACTTTGCACAAACCATGACCCCTGCACGCAATTACACCCTATGTCACTGTATGTGATGCATGGAACTTTCTTCTTCTCGATCTTTCTGAATGTATTTTCCTTTGATATTTTTAGGGAAAGAGCATATTCCTAGGCATGCATCAATGGTGCTTAGTCGTGCTCTTCCCATTATGATTGGGAAGTCCCTCTTACCATTGTTCACTTGAATCACTAGGAAGTTAGCTAGGCATGACCACCCACAAACAGTGGTAACAATGTCTTCCACCAGTCCCAATGGGACAGTGATGGACTAGTCGACCAACTCTAGATAGATGTTTCTCTTTTTCAATGGAGGCAGGTTCCAGGCCTTGTATATTTCTTGAGAAATCAAGTTGACACCAGAACCTGAATCCAAAAGAGCCTTGCATGGCACATTTCCAATGATTTGTAAGTATATTAGAGGACTTCTAGGATCAGAGAATTTCATGGGAAGGTGGCCAACTTTGATCCAATCGGTGATGGCATGTGTTAGCATGACTGTATGCATTGAGTGCGATGGTTGAGTTGAAGGAGGCTCTGAAGTTTTGATTGATACTCAGGTGTCTAAGGAATCAGCCGCTTATGATTACAAGGGGTTGGATGGTTTATTGGTTCTAAAGAAAGGTCTTTTCTTCATGTGGTTGTTGGAACCAATAGTAGGTTAAGAGTTAATAGCCCTTGTGGCATTATGTTGCTATGGTTGGGTAGGGATTTCACCCTGCATAGCTAGAGCAGGTGGTAGTGGAGCTATTGGTGGAAGAGATGTGGCCAAATGAGAAGGATGGTATGCTTGCAGAATATCACCCCTAGAAGAGGGAGTCCCCTAATACTTGCGAGCTTGGTAGTGAGGTTGAGAAGTGATGTGACCAGTAGAGTCACGTGGGGAGGTTGGCTGCTGCACGTAATATCCATACAGGTTAGGTTACTAGTAAGGATACTGTTGCCTTGGATGTGGCATTCCCCATGATTGTGGGTGCTGCCACTATTGATATTTCTTAATCGGTTGTGGTGGAGTTCTACTTGGATAATACATTAAGGGTTAGTGGAACTATCTTGGGTTACCTTGGGGGTAACTTAACCTTTGGGGTGCTTGCAGTTTGTTTAATCGTGGGTTGAGTGCATACACCCCAGACTCTTGCAGATGTGAGATTACAGGGCAATATCCCTTAGGATGGTCATATTGACATATTTCACATCCACTATCATTGTCTATTTCCGACTCCACAACCTCTTCAATGATGGCAACTTTGCCCTTACCCTTGCTACATGCATATTCAGCTTCTCTGTTTTTTCTTTTTTCACGATCACTACCTTACTGTCTAGACTCCTCTACTATTTTAAGAACAGATTGAAATCTATTGTCTAGGGAATCCCACATTTGGTCTACCTTCGCTAATACTTCTGATGTCAACTTTTGGATAGGCAAAGTTTTCCTGTTCACCATCTCTCTGAGTGGTGACTCTTCTTCATCCTCACAAAATCTTACTTCCCTCTTCCGAAGGGAAGGATCTCGATTATATTCTTATGCACTTTCTCTCTTCCGTAGCTTATCTTCTTCCTTAGCAACTTGCTCAAATAGTCTTCGAATTTGATGGGACCTAAGCTCAGATAGTCTTCCTTGGGCATAAGTCCTAAGGGTTCTTCTCGTTTCATGCCTAAGCCCATCCACGAGATGGCATAGTTGATCCCTTTGTGAATAACCATGGCCAAGACAATGATGTAACAGTGCATAATATTGGCCCATGGCAGCATCCAAGGGTTCATGTCCTCATTTCTAGCCTTGGATTTACTTTCACAAGTTAGACACTTGGGAGTACGTTTGGTACTTGTCATTAAATAGTTCTAACATAGTACTTCACCTACGAATGTATTTCGGTTCTAAAGATCGGTACCAGCTTTCTGCTTCTTTAACTAGTGTCCATGGAAACAACTTAAGTTTTTGCCATTCGTTCTCTATATTTTGTAAGGCACATGCATCATGGAATGCTTGTAAGTGATTCTGAGGTTCAGCGTTGTATCCCCCTTCAAATCATGGGATATTGTTCATATCTAATCTCTTGATCCTACTATCTTTCTGGTGCCTTGTTGGAATTCTAACAGCTTCAGTTATGTCCAACATACTTCGAGTAGCGAGGAGGGATTCATCGTGATCATCTTGTTCATGACGTCTATGATGCCTACATTGTTCCCTACTCTCCCTTCTTGTATGTTGTGATTCTTTAGAGTGCCCTTGTCCCTTTTCCTAGCTGTTTCGTCTATGACTTCTGAAATGCCACTAATTTTGGCCTAACACTATGAAAAAAGAACAACTCAGAGCCTTTTGAGCTTTTGGGAGGCAAAAATTTAACTAAGACATGGAGCTCACACTGGGCTTGTCAAGCTAGGCCTGCCCTCAGCGTGAGCAATTCCAACAACTTCAAGATCAAGTCAAAGATGGTTCAATCTGAGGGTACAAGTCATCTTCATAGGGTCACTATTGTTGACTTCAAGTTTTAGCATTTGGGAGTTTAGATTTTAGGCCAGATTGCACAAATTTTCCCAGGTCACGCTGAGGTCATGGTGGCAACGTGAGTACAGCGCAAGCAACTCCAAGAGCCTTAAAACTGAGTCAAAATGATCTAACTTCGAAGGTGCAAGTCATCCTCAAGGTCCATTGATGACTACTTTAAGTCCCAACCTCTAGAATTCCAGAATTCAGGTCCAAAATCACAAAATTTTGTCATTCACGTTGAGGTCATGCTGACAGTGTGAGTCCAGCGTGAGCTACCAAAAGTGGCTCAAATCAAGACACAGTCAAGCTCAGTTTTCAACATGCAGTTCACTCTCTAGGTCAATCACAGCTAGACAATTGTTACACTCAAAGAGCAGGCTTCAAAGATAAAAAATTAGTATGAAATATATCATTTTCATCAAGTCACGCTGAGGTCACGCTGGCAGCGTGAGTACAACGTGAGTACTAATCATGCCTAGTCAAAAGCACGCCAAACACAGGCTAAGGACATGCCAAGACAAAATAAACTCACGTTGGAAGCTTTTGTGAAATAGAAATGCCTCAAATAGCCAAAAAACTACTCACATCAGCATATGGCATCAGTCAATCCATGGATCGAGAATTTCCAAGCGATTCATAGTCAATTTCTTTTGTTGTACACTATCATTTTTGTAAATTTTCATCATTTGTGAGCTTGTCAAGCTCTTATGCTCCAAATTGTATCTACTTCTATGGGTGTAAGCTAGCTTGCGTAAGCCAACACACGTTGTAAAATACAGTGCATCCAATCAAGAACGTAGCTTGCCTACGCATGTCCAATTCACACACAGCTATCCATCAAACACGTGTCACATGATCCGTTTTCCTCTCATCTCTCAGCCGTTGATTCCATCCATGAATTCCACGCTCGAGCCTAGCTAAACCTTATAAATATCCTATCCATTCACATAAATGGGGTTGGCAATTTTTAAGGTTGATAGCTTAGGGAGCATTGACTAGCAACTTTGGATGCTCAGGCCCACGTGACTCCTAGCATCCAAGCACCTGTAAACACATCACTCCGGGGCTTAGCGCTTAACTTTCCATCCACATACGCAACTATGCTTTGACTGGTGCACATTATTGTTAAGTAATACAATATAGTTCATTATTACCTTCCATTACATTGTTCACTCTGTTTTTATCTATTTTACGTTTTTTGCATATGTTGTCCTAGTCACGCTTTGTTTACATTTTGTACATTACTAGTTACGATAACCCTAGTGCAGGCCATAGCTTATGCTTGGGGAAGTCCTTGGTTGATTTGTGTGCAGACCATCCAAGGCACTCTGCCTTCATTTTCTTTTCCAGCTTGCCCTCACACGAAGGCAGGGTCGATTGTGTCTCTCCGGCAATCTTTCAGTGTTTGTTTTTCCCTTCCAGCCTTATGCTGACAATTTCAATCAGCATAGTAAATTGGCGTTAGAAGGAGGGCATGATTTGTTTACCATCTCGTCAAAATGCTGATCACGCTACCTATTAAACGCTACGTAGACCAGGTGCTGAAACTCAAGCTCGGCTTGCTCAAGCCCATCCTAGTCTGCTCACGCTAAATTAATTGGGCATACAACCCTGTAAAACTCTTATGTTACGCCTAGCACTTCAAAGCTTTGCAACTGCATCAAAACCCAAACAGCGTGTACACACATTACTTAAACAAGCCACTTCATAGACAACCTGCCAAGTAACATTCCCACCACCACCATCGACCGATGACAGTGAGCTCCTCTTAGTACTTGCAACCTGCATCTTGCCTGGCACATGCCCAACTTGTCAAGCTAGCTTACTCACACTTAGCTTGTCAAGCTAGCTTACACATGCCTAGCTTGTCAAGCTAGCTTACTCACACTCAGCTTGTCAAGCTAGCTTATACACGCCCAACTTTTCAAGCTAGCTTACTCATGCTCAGCTTGTCAAGCCCAGTTTACTTATGCTACTATGGATTCTTCCCATATCAACACAGTGATGCTATAGATCTCTGACTTTGGGGCTGAGACCTCAAACCCTGTAACTGCGACAGAACCCATAACTGCCATTGAAGTGATAAACCCTCAAGGTTCAACTCACCAGTCACTTAGGCTATAGGGCAAGGATCCTACTTATGCAATCCTCACACTAGAACAATATAACTCCATTTGTGTGAAGATTCAAGCCAACTTGCCTGTCGACTGCATAGAAAGAGAAGCAAAGCGAAACTATGAGCTCATTTACAAGGGGGTCATGAGTTTACTCCCTTAGTATTTGATGTGATCCCCCTTTCTGAGCCTCATCATCAACTCATATCTCAGCTTCTCATGGTAAGGAATCAAACCTTATAGCCACATTCAATAGAGCCCCAGAGTGGAGACGAGGAAGACGACTTTGCGGCCCAATCTGAGCATGGGGATCATACCAAACTGTCAGTTCTCATGCCCATAGAAACCCATCATTCCAACCTTTCCTAGAAGAAACCATAATTCCTCCTTTATCTGCAAACACTCGAGCACCGGATTCTCTATAGGGAGTACCCACTTCCATTCCCACCTTCTCCATGCCCAACATTTAATCTGATACGTCCATCTCCATCATACCTCTGCAAGTACAGTCCCAACAACCTCCTTCTTAAACTAATTCAGGATCAATCTTCCGACCTCAAGTAATTGGGATGCTATCAGTTATACCAACTTCCACATCCACCCACTACATACCACAAGTACAAACCCATGGAGAACCTTTGATTACTTTAGCCCAACATGTTCAGGGTGTCACCTCACAACCTGTGGTTGGGCAGTGGGTTTCACCAGTTGTTCAAAACACCAACCTACTCACTACAATGTGCCACACCCTGCAATCCCATCCCTGAATGTTGCTCCTCCACAACAACCGATAGTCCAACAGTCTTCCTTTCCACAGACAATGCAACAATTAAACTACTACCAATCGCAATGTATTCAACCAGCCGGTCTGCCTACCGCCCAAGAGTGGGAAGACACAAAGAAAATGATGGATTCATTAATTGAGAAGGTAAAGCACCTTAAAACTTCAAACACTGAGGAAGTCAAGGCTCTAGACTTCTACCAAGATGACCCAATCAACCCTTCAGTTCCACTGTTAACCTTACCAAAGGGAATCTCATTACCTCAACTAACCAAATATAATGGAGAGGGAGATCCAAATGCCCATCTGGTAATATTTTGACTAGAATGTCTATTGCTTTAGGCCTAGCCTCATGTAATTCTATATGTATTTGCTATGTCCTTGATAGGAAAAACCTTAGATTGGTATTGAGCTTTACCCTGTAACTCCATATCCTCTCTAGAGGATTTGTTACCTCAGTTCGTTACCCGTTTCAAATATAATTTAAAGCTTGAAGCCACACTAGATGGTCTGATTTAGATTAAATAGGAGCCATTAGAGCCAGTACAAAAATTTATCCAAAGGTGGAGTGCAGCCCTGAATGAACTTCACGAGCCCATCCCTGAAACATACTTGCTTACCATCCTTAAGGCTACCGTGAATGACTTCATTAAATCAAAACTTTATTATTTGAGCACTCATACTTTGAGTCAAGCATTCGCACAAATTAAGAATAGCAAGCAAGTAACGACCTAGCTTACTTAGGCTTTAAGAGCCAACATGTGAGGAAGGATAAGGATAAATCTAAAATGATGGTAGCAGTAGTGGCGGAGACAGTCCAACCTAACAATTCTAGATAGAAAGAAAAACAACCCACAAACATGGGTCACACTCGTACATTTGAACGAAAAGATCCTACCCAATACACACCCTTGCCTATGAAGCCTTCACAATTATTATATCAACTTCTAAGGGTTGGGTTAATCAAACACAAACAAATGTCCCCTGCTGCGTCCCAAAAAGGTGATCGATTCTGTGATTTGGCTAAAAACCCAACTTTAGCAACAGCTGATGAGCCCCCCATTCCGAGAGGCTTTAGGTTGGATAGGTTTTGCGAATATCACTAACGGTGTGGGCATGGAACTAACTACTGCTTCACCTTAAAACAAGATATATAGCGCATGATTGGTAGGGGTGAAATTGTGTTTGATGAGGCAAACCCAGTAAAGCCCCAAAACCAACCCATGGGGGTCTACAAGGATCCTCTCAATACTAAGGATGCACCATATGTGATTAACACTATCCATGTGGACAATGGATAAGAAATCCCTCAAAAACCTTTTGTAACTCGTAGGCCTTTTGAAACTACATCTACCTCAACACCTCCCCAAACCCCTTTTTTCATATGCACATTCCCTACACCACAAAAACCATTCGTCGTTCGTGTACCTCCTTCTGTTGCAACAACAACCACACCATCAAAAAACTGATGCACTCCCTTTGTGATCCGGGTGCCAAAATACCCTGACATGCAACCCCCTATAGTTCCCCTGCGACCCTTGTAAGAGAGCCTTGCTAATAGGATGATGAGAGAGCACCTAGAAAAAGAACATCATGAGCACAAATTAGGACCACCGAAGCCCATACCACTAAATGCTGTTCCTATGGTTTCGTCCACCAATGAGCCTAGCACAAGTCATTGAGACAAAGATACCGGCACTCTCAGTATCCCAAACTCAACATCCCCAATTACTAACACAAAAATCCCTCTAGAAGAGTTACGAATGCTAGGTCAAATGGACCAAGTCTCCATAGACAAGAGAATTCTAAGTGGTAAGGATCTAGCAAGTGCATTGACCCAAGTTACACAAGCCTTGAAACAAAAGAACTCCTCCTTAAGCCTGTACAATCTAGTAATGACCTCACTGGTACATTGGGAAGCTCTTGTGCTTATGTTGACTTAGATTCCTAATAGTGAGGACCTTCCTGTAGATGAGCGCCCATCTATGCAGTACTATCCCCACAACCTCAAGAATTGAGGCCCATGTCCCTAGAATTTCATGCCACTGATATTAAGTGAGATGAGAAAACTGGAGAGGTCACTATAGCCCCTATGTTCATAACAATACAAGTCAACCACTTCAAGATACGTAGGGTGCATGTTGATGACGGTGTAGCAACAAACGTAATACCCTTTCCTGTCATCAAAAAACTAGGTCTTATAGAGCAAATACGGCCCACAACAACTTCCTTTTAAAAATCCTTCAGTGGTTCCCATGTCATGGTAAAAGGCATGCTACCCTTGGATTTCGTAGCAAGGGACTAGCTCCCCACATCGGCTAAATTCGTAGTGGTTGATAAAATGCCAGGGTTCAATCTGATTCAAGGATGACCTTGGCTAGCTCAACTTAGAGCTGTATCCTCACCAATCCATCAAGAAATCCACCTACCTTATGAGGGTGGTGAAATCATCATACACGGAGACATGACAACATCGCTCACTTCCTCGCACTCGGGAATGGATCAAGGGTCAGAGGTTGAGTTCTCTAAGCCTAAACAAGAAACCATGAGTGCACTTCAAGACACAAACCAATCATTAATCCATCATCCTACTAAAACTGAGGAAGCACTGGACGACACAGACATAGGAGCCATTCTCGTTGACGTCTCTTGGTCGGAGCTACCTTTTAACATCTCCAGTGAAGGGGAAGGGGAGTATAAGATCGTACCAACATGTCCTACCCCTTGCATCAAACTACAAAGAATAAAATAACAACTTAATAACTAGAGCAAACTATCAAGCGTCTGGAATGACATTAAACTACCAACCGTCTGGTACGATGTTAAACTGCCAGCGAATGTCCGCGATGACGTTAAACTAGCCACAGTCAGAAATGGTCGGTTGCTTTTAAGTCTCCTAAAACTATTATTGCTTTCGGCCCACTATGGCCTAAAACTAGTAATTCCTCTTTCTTTTTTTCGACATAGATGCAACGGTCCACCATGACTCTAAACTGATGTGCACGGCTTGAAATGGCCTTAAACTAGAGCTTAGTATGTTACAAATTTACAAACTCTCATTACGTTATGTCAAATTTTCATTTACATGTCACAAGTTGCAATTTCAAATTCATGCATTCTCATTACTTTTCCTTTTACAACTATTTGCCTTACATTTCATTCTACATTTTGGAATCTCATTTTACATTCAGGTACACGCATATGTTCACAATATACCTGAGAAAATAGGAAAAACAAAAAAAAAAGGAAAAATACAAATATATAAGAATATATATATATAATATTGAATGTCAACATGGCAGTAGAATGCCAACACACTATGCCACGATTAAATCCACAGCATTACATCTATCCCCATACATTTCCATTAGGCATCAAAAATCCAAAACATTCGGTAGCTAAGCTGGACTAACAGTTAGCTCACACATTAGTACTAGGAGGGGGCTGGCCTCCAAGATCCTCCACATCATCCACTCCTGCTCCACTGGGGCCAGCCTCATCATTACTATGTCCCTATAACAGAATGAAAAACAAACAAATAGGTAAGCATAACAAAACAACTCATGAATACAAAACCTGGAAGAACAGTAACAGTAACACTAAAAACAATAAAACCATACAAAAGTAAGAGCATAATAAAACACTCATAGGCGAAGAAGGCCTTACTTAGTCACGAAGGTATACAATAATGGAGCATTCAAACTTGTTGACATGGATGAGAATGAGTTCGCTAATCCCACAAATCACCAATACCTAAAATGGTACTATGTCTGATGAACTTGAGGTAGGTAACGGTCCTGGCATGACGACCTAAAACTAATACCATAGAGCAGTCCTAGGGGCTATGACTTGAAATTGACACCATAGATTGTCCTAGCGTCATGACAGTAAACTGACACCACAGAGCTCCATTCGGTATGACACTAAACTATCACATTTGTCTGCCATGACGTGAAACTAGCATCCAGAGTCCACTAAGACTATAAATTGGTTTGCCTCTTCATAGTTCGCTACGACTATAAACTAGCACTGCATCGTCTGCTACGACGCTAAACTGGCACCATCCAAAGGGTTATGACGTGAAACTAACCCGCAATAGTTTGCTAAGACTATAAACTGGCGACATCATTGGCGACCATGCAATACTTGAAAAGATATGTTGCTGCAATTAGCTGTATGTGTTGCACAAAGACTTATTGCATAATTTGTCTCATGGACCCTGATGAAGCTGATGTTGTTCATGATTCTATTTGCTTTGAAATTGCACATGGTGGCCCCATCTCCTTGGTTGTTTTCAAGTTTAAAGTACTTAGTTAACTGAATCATTTGTGGTTTTATCGTCTTCTTGAAGTTGTGTTTGCAAGATGACACACCTAAGGCGTTCGTGCATAGATGCACTTCATCATGATGACAAGGTATCACATTCTTCCTGACGCACACAATTGGGTTAATCAATCCATTCATAAGTACATTCCCGATTCCTGATACCTTCCCTATTCCCCATCATGTTCCCCTTATCTTATTCATTTACATCCCCTTGATACATTCTACTCATCCCAAAGCTCTTGGTACATTGTTGCACATTGTGTTTCTCTAAGCAGTTCCAACACAAAATACAGTACACAGTACATGATACAAATGCAAGCGCATGAGCACGAGTATAGCACTGAAAGCAAGTTCTTCCAAAAAGAACAAAAAAAAAATGAAAAAAAAAAATAAACAAAAATGAAAAAGAAAGAAAACAAACAAAACAAAAGAAAAAAAGCAAACAAGAAGAAAAAGAACAAGAAAGATCGAAGAGCAAAATGCATGGAAAAGGTCTTCATGCCCCCATTGACATCATTGACATCAAAGATCATTGGCTCTTTTCATACAAGCCCCAGGCAGGAAGGCAGTTGTCTTGGAAAAATAGTTACACTCGTGTCTTAAATGATCATGTTGGACATCATCACATGGCTTTGGCTGTTTACAATGGGCCCTTGTAAACACTTGACAAGGGTCCCGTTTCTCCAAAGAACACACTTCCTATGTCTTGGTTCTGAGTCTGGTAAACAATGGCTACTGACAAGGATAAAAAATATGGCTTGTTCACGTGAGAGTATTCCTCTCCCATAATTCTAGTAGCAATTATAACCCTTGATCAACTCCTGACTCCCCTCGGTTACAACCAATCCCCTTGCATCTTGAACTGCATTTCGACAATCCCTTGTACTTTTGAACATGGTGCGACGACGTCCAACCAGGGGTCGATGGACAATGCTTGGTACTTGATTGGTTGTGGTGCTTTGTGCTTCTTTGTCGACACCTCTTAGATGGATTCCTCTAGACGTCAACAAAGAGGGGCCAATGAAATGCCACTAATTTCAGCCTAACACTATGAAACAAGAATAACTCAGAGCCTTTTAAGCTTTCGGGAGGTAAAAATTTGACTAAGGGATGGAGCTCACACTGGGCTTGTCAAGCTAGGCCTACCATCAGTGTGAGCAACTCCAAAAACTTCAAGATCAAGTCAAATATGGTTCAATTTGAGGGTGTAAGTCATCTTCATAGGGTCATTGTTGTCCACTTCAAGTTTCAGCATTCGGGAGTTTAGATTTCAGGCCAGATTACACAAATTTTCCTAGGTCACGCTAAGGTCATGCTGGTAGTGTGAGTACAGCGTGAG
Source organism: Gnetum montanum (assembly GCA_015680685.1). Lineage (NCBI taxonomy): Eukaryota > Viridiplantae > Streptophyta > Gnetopsida > Gnetales > Gnetaceae > Gnetum > Gnetum montanum. The sequence goes on from MNCI01008809.1 coordinate 1,203,505, forward strand.
CAACTCCAAGAGCCTTAAAACCAAGTCAAAACGGTCTAACTTCGAAGGTGCAAGTCATCCTCAAAGTCCATTGATGACTACTTCAAGTCCCAGCCTCTAGAATTCCAAACTTCAGGTCCAAAATCACAAAATTTTGTCGCTCACGTTGAGGTCACGCTNAGAGAGTGAACTGCATGTTGAAAACTGAGCTTGACTGTGTCTTGATTTGAGCCACTTTTGGNCGGGTCAATCATAGACAAGTAATTGTTGCACTCAAAGAGCAGGCTTTAAAGATCAAAAATTAGTGTGAAATGTGTCATTTTCATCATGTCACACTGAGGTCACGCTGGTAGCATGAGTATAGTGTGAGTACTGATCACACTTGGTCAAAAGCACACCAAACACACACTGAGGACACACCAAGACAAAATAAACTCATGTTGGAAGCTTTTGTAAAATAGAAATGCCTCAAACAGCCACAAAACCACCCACATCAACATCCTGCAGCAGTCAATCTACGGATTGAGAAGTTCCAAGCGAGCCGGAGTAAATTTCTCTTATTGTACACTATCATTTTTGTAAATTTTCACCATTTGTGAGCTTGTTAAGCTCTTACGCTCAAAATTGTATTTGCTTCTATGGGTGTAAGCTAGCTTGCCTAAGCCAACACACGTTGTAAGATACAGTGCATCCGGTCAAGAACGTAGCTTGCCTACGCACGTCCAATTCACACACAGCTTTCCATCAAACACGTGTCACATGATCTGTTTTCCTCTCATCTCTTAGCCATTGATTCCATCCAAGAATTCCACACCCGAGCCTAGCTAAACCTTATAAATACCCCATCCATTCACATAAACGGGGTTGGCAATTTTGAAGGTTGATAGCTTAGGGAGCATTGACTGGCAACTTTGGACGCTTGGGCGCTCGTGACTCCTAGCATCCAAGCATCTGTAAACATATCACTTCGGGGCTTAGCACTTGACTTGCCATCCACATATGCAACTATGCTTTGACCGGTGCACATTCTTGTTAAGTAATATAATACAGTTCATTATTGTCTTCCATTACATTGTTCACTCTATTTTTATCTATTTTACATTTTCTGCATACGCTGTCCCAGTCACGCTTTGTTTACATTTTGTATGTCACTGGTTACGATAATCCTAGTGTAGACCACAGCTTACGCTTGGGGAAGTCCTTGGTTGATTTGCATGTAGACCATCCAAGGCACTCTACCTTCGTTTTCTTTTCCAGCTTGCCCTCACACGAAGGTAGGGTCAGTTGTGTCTCTCTGACAATCTTTCAGCGTTTTTTTCCCTTCCAGCCTCACACCAACGATTTCGATCAGCACAACTTCCACTTTGCCTATCTTTATTCCCATGGTATTTTTCTTTATGATTGTGTTTGAATATTGAAGGATAGGGTGAAGGAGATGATGAAGGTGAAGAAGAAGGAGAACCATCACCACATCGGTGTCTGCTACCTTCTCTTCTACTGTCTCGGCCCTGATCGCGATTGCAATTAGAATGTTCATCTTTATCATGAGTTGGTGTTCCTTTTTTAGATCCTTTGTGTCCATGGGTATTAGAACTTGGGTTATGAATAATGGAATGAAGGTTCTGATACACAACCCCTTGGCCAAAGTCAAGGGGAGGAACATCGTTGTGTGGGCGATTGCTTGAGGTAGGTTCACCACCCTCATTTTTGCTTAAGACATGTGGGACATCCTGGGACCACTTACCCTTCAAAGACTTATGATGTCTCTCCTATTGCAAGCCCCTTTGACATTGTGCCTCTGTGGGACAGTACTCTCTCAAGTTATGGTCTTGCACAACGTACTCTACATGTAAGTGCGGCATGCCAATTTGTGAGAGCACGAAGTAGCATGCTTGGGATTGAATGATCGGGAGGTAACACTATGTTACCTTCTAAGTCTTGCCAACACAGTTGTTCATCTTGATGGAGGATAAAGGTGAAGTCTGGTATATAATCATCGGGATAAATATATACCACTCTAACTTATTGAGGGACTGGTAGATCAACGTCATGTGTATTACATCGTCGATTGTTTCCTATTTCAGGCCTAGGCGATGAGGCACTTTCGTACGAAGAAGGAGACATAGTTGTCTGTTGAGTATGCAATGTATTCTTGTTTATTAGTTTCTCAATCAACCCTAAGGGTTCATTCCAATGATATGAATGATTTCCTAAGTTCTAATTAGTGCACAAACAACTAAGTCCCCAGCAATGGTGCCAATGATGAGTGGTGAAATACCCCTTTGCTCAACCATATGAATACGAGCATTTCATGCATGATCCAGTCAAATTCCAAGGACTAAGTGCTTATGCACCCTTGTGGAACAAGGACGGGTTGGTTGATTGTTATCTTTCCAAGCTTACCTATATGTCACGATTGTATGGTTAAGTAAGCTTGAGGCATATGATTTTTATAGCTTTTATGTTTTTATGTCCTGCGCTAGTAGGGAAGGAGAGAGGTAACTAAGTGACTAATTTAACTTAACTACTCATTAACTAAGTTCTAACTAATCCTAACACCAGTGCAACACTGCTAGGATTACCAAACGCTAATTGTTATTGGGTTACCAAGCATTACACGCATGCTTGAAGCGATCGTGCTTGTGTAATTTAATGATTTGCTTAATTGATCAAAATGAATTACTATGCTAATAACAGAAATGTAATGTGCATAAAATAAAATAAATGCATAAGAATACAAAATAAAAGAAATGCATAAGAAAACAAATCTCAAGTGCTGCAAGGATGAATCGAAGAGCTTGTTTTTATTGCCATACACAAGGTGCACTCAGGTACACAATGCTTGAATAAAGATCCATCCACACTTAGACCTCCTGATGAGACACGATATCGCGGTCGTTGCGATATCGCATCATCCCTTGCGATATCGTGTACACGATATCATGGTCCACTGCCAAATCTATAAATAAGAGGCAGCACTCCCCTCATTTCTGATCCTAGGCTTAAAGTAGGGAAACTCTGGCAGTTTGATCACTTCAAAGATATAATATTTTCTATGTGCCCGCAGTAGGAGTCCCCAAGTGAACGGATCTTTATTCGAGCAACTTTGTACCTGAACACAAGTTGTGTACAGCAATAAAGACGAGCTTTGTGGATAAACCTTGCAGTGCATGGAATAGGTTTATTACATGTTATTTATTACATGCATTAGCGCAGCATGAGTACGACTTGATTACGAGCATTGACGAATGTGTATGGCTAATCAAGGAATCGGCTACTCATCGCGATTAGTTTCTGTTACCCTTATCTCCTAGTATGCGGGATGAGTACGACTTGATTACGAGCATCTACGGATGTGTACGGCTAGTCCAGGAATCAGCTGCTCATGACGTTTAGGCTAGTTAAGTGCCTTAGTACGACCACTTCGAGCACGTGCGTTATGTGTGGTGATCCCAGTAACGATTAGCGTTTGGTAGCCACAGTTGCATAGTTCAGGGTGTGTATGGTAAGTGGGAACGGATGCTGACGCTAGTTAATTTAGACTTAGTCCCTAGTTAGAGTTAGCTAGTTTCTCAACCCTTCGCTCTTAGTATGGAAGATATAAAACCATAAAAGACCAAAAAAATTATATACCTCAGATTTACTTAATCATACACTGTGACAATAATAAGTAAGTCTGAAAAGACAACGAATGATTAACCCCAAGTGTTCCATGGGGTGTTTAGGCATTTAGTCTATGGAGTTCGATCAGATCGCACGTGCTACGCTCATTTCGTATGGTTGAGTGTAGGGGTACCTCGCCACTCATCATTGGCACCGTTGCCGAGGACTAAGTGTTTGTGCATCGAATAGAACATAAGGGATATCACTCACATCATTGTGAGCCTTAACGAACCTTCGGGTTAATCAAGATAAAAATTTATATAATGGTGAAATAGCACACCAATCAAAATGCCTTCTTCTCATAAGAGAAACTCACCACCTAAGGACCATACACGAGACAGTCGGCAACATAAAACACATAGCTGAAATCAGCCAAGTCCTAAACAATACAAGATAGTTTATACTCATCGTGATGAGTATATTCCAAATTTTACTTTTATTCTCCATCAGGACGAACAACTGCAGTGGAGAGATTTGCAAGGTAACATTGTGTTACCCCCAGATCGATCAGTCCCTCGGATGCTTTTTTGTGCCTTGGCACAGATTGGCATGCAAGACTTATTTGTCGAATATGTTGGTAAAGATCTTGACATGAGGGATTATTAGCCCACAGATGCCCAACGTATGAGAGACTTAAGGCAGGAGAGTCAACATGCACTGTTGAAGGGCAAGGTCCCACACGTCCTTAGCGAAATATGAGATGAGGAACCCCTTATCACGGGTTCTTTAGCAAACAATGTTCCCCCTCCTAATGATGATGAGGAGGTTGGGTAACGAAACCTATGATCAACAATACATAACACTGGTTCTGATGCTCTTGAACACCAGCTGTTCACAGAGGGAACAACCACTCATGCTAAGGATGGGCACTTTGATCGTCACCACGATTGGGGCCGTAGCAGCCGAAGAGAAGGCAAGAAACATCGTCATGACGATGGTTCCCCTTCTTCTTCTCCTTCATCCCATCACTCATCCTCTTCTTCCACATCTGGGCACAACCACCATGAACATAAAGGTGAGGATAAAAGTAAACAAAATGAAAGACCTCGATGTGAAAGTCGAGAGAGAGGATAAGGGCAAGGACATAGGGAGAGTAGGGAACAACGCAGACATCACAAGCATCATGAAAGAGACGATCATAATGAGCACCTACTCACAACCCGAAGTATGCTTGACATTACGGAGGTAGTTAGGATTCCCACAAGGCATTGAAAGGATAGTCGGATCAAACTATTAGATATGAACAATATCCCATGGTTTGAGGGGGGATATAATGCAAATCTGCAAAATCATTTACAGGCATTCCACGATGCCTGTGCCTTGCAGAATATAGAAAATGAGTTGCAAAAACTTAAGTTGTTCCCAAAGACACTCACCAATGAAGCAGAGAGCTGGTACCGGTCCTTAGAATCGGAAACCATCAGGAGGTGGAGTACGATGCTAGAACTGTTCAACGAAAAGTATCAAATGTACTCCAGAGTGTCTAATTTGCGTAAGTAGATCCAAGGCTGGAAGTAAGGTACACATGAACCCTTAGATGCTGCCATGGCCTGCTATTACGCATTGTTACATCGTTGCCCGGGCCATGGGTATGCTCAGCGGGATCAACTTTGCCACATTGTGGATGGGCTAAGGAATGAAACTAGAAGAACCCTTGGAACTTATGCCCAAGGGCGGTTATCACAACTTAGAGCCCATGAAGTACATAGCTTGTTGGAGCAAGTAGTAAAAGAAGAGGGTGAGCTAAGCAAAAGAGAAAGTGCGGAACAGTACAACTGCGATCCCTCCTTTCAAAAGAAGGGAATGAAATTTTGTGATGAAGAGGATGAGTCACTAATCGAAGAGTTGGTGAATCGGAAAACTTTGCCGATCCAAAAATTAACAACTGATGTATCGGCCAAAGTAGACCAAATGTGGGATTCCTTAGACTCAAGAATTGAAATAGTATTGAAAATTGTAGAAGAGTCTAAGATAGAACAAAGTAGTGACAAAGGTAAGAAAAAGTGGAGAGATTTAAGCCCTGCACATAACAAGGGTAAGGGAAAAATCACTAACTTCAATGTGG
>MNCI01008809.1:1226203-1301575 GCA_015680685.1 Gnetum montanum
ACATAGAAGCAAGCCTGGGAAGACAACGAACGATTAACCCCAAGTGTTTCTTGTGGCGTTAAGGCATTTAGTCTGCGGAGTTCGACCGGATCGTGCGTGCACGCTTGTATTCGTATGGTGGAGTGTAGGGGTACCTCGCCACTCATCATCCTCTATCTATAGGTCTTTGTTTTTGACATCCACTTGGTGAACATGAGGATAACTATCCAAGATGGACTACTAATCTAGATTGTGCTAATATGTCACTCATTCAAGTCTTAGCCATATAGATCTCTTTATCATTGATTTGCTTATACATTCCCACCTAGTCACAAAAATGTTCCTTAAGTCTTTCATGCTTCTTAGCTTTATTATGCCACACACTGATCTCAATAGCTGACTTTTCTCTAATTATGTGTACCTCCTTCATTAAGAGGGTTTGGTTTTCTCTTGCTACATAGCTTATGTCTTGGTTAACCCTCATTAGTTTTTCTCTCAATTGATAGAAGCTGTCCTCCAAGATATGTTTTTTCTTCTCAATGTTGGTTAACCTAGTGTTGTCCGTAGTGAGCTGTGTGTTTTCTTATTATGTTGCAATGAGTGCCTTGGCATGTGTGTATGCTTGTACTTCTACTACTGAGGCATCCCACATCACTTTCTCCTTCTTGTTTTCCATCTACTTATTCTACTCTAGCAAACAATTAACTTGTTTCATTCTAAATTGCTCTAGCTGGTCAAGTGCAATTTATTATGTAGGATCTCTATGTTTAGCCATCATAGTCACAAGCTCTTCTTATAGTCTAAGACGTTTTGTCTTTACATAATCTACTCTAGTCTCTACCATAACCAGCTTACCCTTGGTTGTGATCAGTTTAGACTACACTACAATGACATCACTTGGGATATCGAAACGAGGTATTATGACTTGCCTAGTCTGTAGCAGTCAAATTAGCACATCTTGATGATCGACATGATCCATTGAGGTACCAAATAATAACTAAGCACATCTTGCTCTAGTTAAATCAACTAATAGCACAACATGTATGTTGAAAGATTCTTTAATGTAATCTGTAATCACTTTTCCTACTCCTACTACATCTTGGTGCTACATAACCACAACTGTGAATCCTTCTCCTATTTTAAGCACCACTTGGAATGATGAAGTGTTCCCAAAGATCTATTGTCATCATTGGGCCTTTCCTCCTAACTGCAAAGATATCTATTCACTAACAAGAATTGTGGAAACTATGGGCTATATGGCAATATCGATAACTCTATAGAGGTTGGCCTCCTCTCATGTTCCCCAACTAATAGTCTTTCCAATATATTGCAAATGACTCATTGATGGCCTATAGTCCTATGACGGTGATGGTGGAACTTGTTGTTGCTACTGATCTTGTTACTGCTGACCATTGGGTTCCTCTTGTTGTTGTTGTTCAGTGGTTTGTGTGGTTTTCACAGCTTCTATTTCTTCCTCCACCTAATCTTTCTTTGGTGGTACTGGTTTGAGCATTTCAACATATGAGGCAATTTGGGCCCTCCTAAGGACATCATTAGTGTATCCTAGGATTCCAACACATTTGTAGAGCTTCATGATTAGGCAAGGAAATGGAAGTGTGAGCTTCCCTGCCTTCTTTTCTTCAAATCGCCTTTGAATCTCCATAAAATAGAGTTGTGCAAGATTGACATTGTACTTTTCCATCAAAATCACTATTCCTCTAGTCACATAGGTGGACAATTTTTTCACTCTCTTTGTGGGAAACAAGTGGTATGTGCCAGTTTTAAAATAAATTCTTTGCTCCAAAGACAAGTTGTAGCATGGTATGTCAAAGCAAATCAAATGTTTCCATAGCTGCCATGTCCATGGGATGTACCAGCTCCATCACACATTGCATAACAAGCATGGATTGTACATGACCAGAGAATAGAGGAGGAGAAGCTTCATGTGCTACTCAACCGATACAAATTTCAGAAGCTTGACAATAAGGAAAAGCAATTGATGGAGGAGCCACCACCACTAGGCACTACATAGGCTACATCATGCTTCATCAAGTTTTGTTTTTGTCAAAAATTTTCCTATCATGTCTTGTGTGATTTTTGTAAAAACACCATTGCGGCATAAAGTATCATGTAAATCTACTTCCCAATTTTGTAAGGAACTCTATCCTCATTTTTTAAAACTTGAGGACTAGTTTTTAGTTAGTCATGGGGGTATGATAAATAAAAATTTGGTGGACTATGATATTGGATATACAATATCATAGCACTAGCAATGTTATCATATATGCAATATCATAGGATGCATGCCAACCTATAAATACAACACTTAGACACATGAATTTGCATAAGTTTTTATTCCATAGTAGCGTAACTCTTGTAGTTGTTTTTGTGAGTTAGTATTTAACACTTAGAAGTGTGAATGCCCATAGTGTAGTGTAACATAGTGTACAGATTCTTTATTCGAGCATCTTGTACTTGGGCACAAGTGTGACTAGCAATAAAGATTGAGTTATTTCATACTATTGTAGCATTCTCCTAGTTTACTATTTTACTTAGAATAATGTTTACTATTTTCTTAGTTAATGTTTACTTTTCCATGCACTTTACCATTATTGTTATTAAGTAGAATGAGTATGATTGATCTTAAGCACTTAAGTGTAATTGCTTGGTAACCTAGTAGTGCTATCGCCTGGTTCACCTAGTAGGGAAGTACTTGGTAATCCTAGTAGTAGTTGCATGAAGCCTAGTGTGTGTATAGAAGGTTAGGACTAGATACTCATCGCCTTAGGATAGAATAGATTTGTTTTTTGTTTTAGTTAGACTTAGACTTAGAAACTCTTTTTACTTCACCATGTTCACTAGGAGTTAGATGACCAAACAACATCAATATATCATATAAATCACTGTGTGCTAAACCATACACATAGACTTCACTAGCTCCATGTGGGAAGACAATGATCATGAACTTAAATCAATTACGAGCATAATCACATTGCCTTCTCCATGGATTACTATTTGGTCACACATGAAACACTTGTGACTTGTATGGATGGGTGTTGGATTACTCCATTGCTCATCAACAAGTGTTGATGGGAAATACAATGATTAATGATTACATAGTTCACTATTTATGAATAATGATCACTTAGGTAAATAAAGTTTATGAAATTCAACTGGATGATGCATACATACTAGTGATTTGTATGATTAGGCATAAGGAATACTTATTGCTCATCATTAGTGTCATTGCCAAGGAATTTAGTTTAGCTAAGTGTGCTAAGTATTAGTAGACATTGAACTCATACAAAGTTGTTGTAAGAAAAACATAATGTATTATCTTTTAGAAATAATAATAATAATAATATTTTATTAATGCACACTTTATCAAAATAACTAAGATGACTCCTTGTAAGAATGATTCACCACCACTTGTTGATGATTCCAATTAGTAGCATGATAGATCCAAAAGAACTACTAGTAAGAAACCTCAACTACTAAAAGTGGTCTATGCACATCTCAATCCCTACTATCTAGATTTTACTTTCATTCTCCATCATGATGAACAATTATGATGGAGCAATTTGGAGGATAAAATTTTGCTACCTCCCAATTATTTTGTTCCTTCAATGCTCATGGTGAATCTCATGAAGTTGGGAATTGAATCATTAGGCCTAGATTATGAGGTAATAGATCATATCTCCAAAGATAAGCTAACAGATGCCTAGCTTTGAAAAGATCAATGCTTGGAGGCATGCTATGAAGCCTCTAAGGGCATCCCAACACCATTGTATCTACAATCATAATAAGAGGGCCTTGAATTTCTAATAGGGTAATCTCAACATCAAGATACTCTTCTTTTTAGTGAGGAAAACACACTTCACCCATGGTTAAAATTGACCTTGGTGGATAACTAGGGTGAGGGAAGAACATGCTTCAAAACTAGGAGAACCTCAAGGTAAAGGTCTTTAAATCATTACTCATAATAAAAAAAAGAATAATAAATTAAACATAGGAGAAGGACTAGTAGATACCATTCTCCTAGCCCTCCACCTTCATCATCCTCCTCATCATCAAATTTTGATAGGAGGGACCATGGTTGAGATCGAAGGAGGAATGATCAGAATAGAGATGGAGATGACTAGAAATCCCATCAAGTTGATGGAAAAAAGAGAGCATAGTCAACTACAAGAGGAAGAGAAGCATCATTAGGAATGAAGGTATAGTAGGTCACATCATAGAAGACATGGCCATGATAAGGACCATTGTAAATATAATGACTATGATGAATCATTGCTTACTATAAAAAGCATCATTAATATTTCAAAAGTAGTTCAAAGTCCTACTAGGCATGAGAGGGATAGCTAAATCAAATGGCTTGATATGAACAATATCCCTAAGTTTGAAGGAGGATGCAATGCTGATTTGTAACATCACTTACAAGCCTTTCATGATGTATGTGCCTTGTAAAATATTGAAAATGAATGGTAGAAACTTAAAATTTTTTCCAAGACACTTATCAAAGAAGTTGAAAGTTAGTACCAATCCTTAAAGCCAAAAACCATGCAGATGGAGTATAATGCTAGAGCTATTCAATGATAAGTACTAGATGTACTCCAGGGTGTGCAACTTGAGAAAACAAATCCAAGGATGAAAACAAGGTAAACATAAATCCTTGGATATAGCCTTGGGCATGTATCACTCTCTCTTACATTGATGGCCAAGCCATGGGCTTTCTCAAAGAAAACAACTTTGCCACGTGATAGATGGACTTTGAAATAAAACTAGAAAAATTCTTGGGGTTTATGCCCAAGAGATATTATAAGAGATGAGGGTCCATTAGATTTAAATGTTTATTGATTAGGTGGAAAATGAAGGAGAGCTTAAAAAGTGAGATAGTGTAGAGGAATATAGTAGGGACCTCTCCATTCGCATAAGGGAGGAACATTTCTATGATTCAAAGGAAGAAGCACCACTAGATGAAGCGGTGTAAAGGAAAACCTTATTAATTAAGAAATTTGTTATAGAAATATTAACTAAGATGGAAAATATATGGGATTCCTTAGATGATAAGTTCCAAACAACTCTCAAGATAATGGAAGAGAAAATAGAGTAAGGAAATAGAGATAGAGCCAAAAGGAGAAGGAAAGATATAGGCAAGGACTATTATTAGTAGAAAGATAAGGCTACAATAGTAAATGAGGTCATAGATTCCAAAACAGATGAAGAAGGATGTAACATATGCTAATATAAACATCCCAAGGGATGTTGTCCTATAGTATCACATCTGTAAGAATCTAGGGTGTATGCTTTATATCCAAAATTGACAAAAGGTAATCACCCAGGAGATTGTCTTATCCACAAGGTAATTATCAGCAACAATTCCACTCACCATTGTATTATCCAAGTGGAGTATCACCTCAACCTTAGGAATATTATGAACAATTGTAAAACCCACAATTGTAGGGGATGCCACCACCATAGCAGCAATATTCTTACTAGCAGCCAAATCCATATGGATATTATGTCTAGAAACCTGTATCTCCTCATGGCTCTACAAGCCACTCTCCTTTCTTCCATCACTATTATCCCTCAAAATATCATAAAAAACCTACTTCACAAATTGAGTCTCTTTCCACTTATCCTCCTCCTTATCCACCAGCTCAAACCTACATCCTCTAATACTACTTCCTTGCTACCTACACCACCTATGCAAGAGGAAATTTCCCCACAACCTTAACAATGAAATGCAACAAGAGCTATGAACTTATAGCCAGATGACAGTCTAAATGGTTATGAGCATATGCCTCAAAAAAGGACTTTCTTTAGATCCAATAGTCTACCTAAACCCTTGCAAACATCTATGGTTGCTAACCCTACATCAATTACTTCTAAAGTTACCATCAAGTAGCCTTCAAACCAAAAGTCCTAGAATGTTCATACTATCATGTTGACTCATACAGTAATAGATTAAATTAATGTAGGACACCTTCCCAAGAAAAGATCTAATCCTAGAAGTCCCTTAATTTATTTAAAAATTGCAAAAAATGATTCATGTAAGGCTCTACTAGAGTTAGGATCCAGGGTAAACTTAATTTCTTAAGAGATGTATAAGACTTGGATCTTGCCTCCACTTAAGAAATGCAATATCAAATTGGAACTTGTAGATCAATCCATCATTGTTTCTTTGGGATTGGTAAAGGATATTGTGACCATTGTTTGTGGTTGGTTATATTTAGTGGATTTCTAGGTAATCTATGTGGATAATTTTAAGGGAGACTTTTCTATCATCATGGAAAGGGCTTGGCTTAGCATAATTAATGCCAAGTTATGAATTAGGGATCTTTCCTTAGAAATATCTAAGGAAAATAACTTTAGAAAAATAAAGAAGAAGCAAGTTCCATCAATGCATATAGTGACATAGGATACCATTACATGCAAAAAATATGAGTCATGACAAGTACATCCATCACAACATGTAATAAGTATGTTGAAACATCAAATATTCAAAGGTGCCTCTATGCAGTAGCTACAAAACAGGAAGTTACCCAGTGGCTAATGATAGATGATAGCTAAGTGTTTATATTAATAAAATGGATGAAATGGAGTAGATTCATAATCAAATCTTTTATGTAGAAGCAAAAATGGATTGAGGAGAGTTGAAAATCCCTGATCATATTAAATAAGAGCCCCTTAAATTCAAGACTTTATCACCAACATTGCAATATGTTCTTCTTGATAATGGTAAGCTAGTAATTATTAATATCAAACTTACCAATGAATAGATAGGAAAGCTACTCAAAGTTGTAAACAAATGGCCATTGCGTGGTTATATCATGAGTTAACTGGTATAGATCTATGGATGTGCCATGACTAGATATATATAGACTCCACTATCAAACCAAGGAGGTAGTCACAAAAGATATCAAACCCAAAGCTTAAGCAAGTTGTTAAATATGAAGTTGAATAACTTCTTAAAGATTCATATATCTTATGGTAGACAGTGAGTAGATAACCCCACTTGTTATTATGCTAAAAACAAGGAAAATTGAAGGTCTATATAGACTTTAGATTGTTGAATATGGCTACATTTAAAGATCATTTTCCATTATCATTTATAGACTAGGTACTAGATACAATTATAGGTCATAATTACTACAATTTTTTGGATGGTTATAGTGGCTATAACTAAATTCAAATTACACTAGAATACCACACTAAGATAACTTTCACAAATCAATGGGGGAATTTTGCATATAAAAAGATGGCCTTTGACATTTGTAATGCTCGTACAACTTTTCAACGCTTGGTCTTGAGCATCTTCTAGTAGCAAACTAGTAGTGATGTGGAAGTCTTCATGATGACTTCTCCACCTATGGTATGGACTTTGAAAAAGAATTGGACCATCTTGAGTAGGTCTTGAAAAGATGTATTGAGATGAACTTGTGGCTCAACTAACTGAAAAGCCACTTGATGATCCTAGAAGACATTGTATTGGGGAATTGGGTTTTAAGAAAGGGGATCAAGATGGACCTTGAAATAATAAGGATGATCCAAGGAATAATTAGACAACCTCAAATTTTAAAAGATGTAAGATTATTCCTTAGCTACATAGGTTACTATAGGCTTTTTATAAAACATTTCTCTAAAATTGCCAAACCATTGGTAGAGTTGACAACAAAAAAAGCACTCTTTGAATGGACTAAGGAATGTGAACAAGCATTTCAACACTTAAAGTAGGAGCTCGTAGAAACTATAATTCTATGTGCTCTAGGTTGGTCCAAATCATTTCATATTATGACAGATGCATCTAACTGTGCCTTGGGAGTGGTTCATACATAAATGGATGATTAAAAGCATCCATATTATATCCATTATGTAAGTAGAAGTATTATGGGTGCAAAAATTTAACTACACCACCACTGAAAAAGAACTCATGACAGTGGTGTATGCCTTGGAAAAATTTAGGCACTATGTGCTTGGATATTTAGTCTTTGTGCACAACAACTATAGTGCAATGCACTTCTTAATGAATAAACCAGCAGTTAGTCCTTATGTCATATGGTGGTTAGTGATCCTATGAGAATTTGATCTAACCATGATGAACAAAAAGTGAACTAAGAAGGTAGTTGCAGATCATTTATCTTAGTTACGATGGAATAGCAATGAGAATGAAGAACCTTTGTCTAATTAATTTTCAGATGAACTCCTCTTTGCTAAGTTCATTGAAGCTCAAACATCTAAGGTTACAAATTGGTATAGTGAGTTTCTTTCTTATCTACTCACATAGGAGACTCACATAGAGTGGGATTATAGGAAGAAATAATAGTTTCTTCATCAAGTCAAACATTACATGGAGATCCATGCTAAACTTTATAACATTCGTGTTAATGTCTTGGTGTGATGATATGTACATGACGAAGATTAATTGAAAATCCTCATGAGGGTCCTTACAGGGGCCACTATGCATGAATGAGAATGGCTACAAAGATCCTCGTGGTATAATACTTTTGGCTAATGGTCTTCAAGAATACTCACCAATTTTCCCATTCATGGAAGTGATGTCAATGAGATGGATGAATGATCATATGAATGGAAGGTCGATAATAGTGGATTCAACCACTGGAGCCTTTCAACCTTTAAGTAATTGATATCATAGGATTTGTTATGTTTTTGTCAAATGTGAAGGCCTACATCATAGTTATTGTTGACTACTGCACTAAATGAGTTGAAGCTTCAATGTTATTTGGCTGTACATCTACCATTGCAACTTGATTTGTTTAAAAATAGGTGGTGAATAGGTCTGGCATGCCTAGAGCACTACTTTTGGATAATAAAACACATTTTGTAGGGTTTACTTTTTGGAAGTTGATGTAACACTTAGGGGTGCAACATAACTTACAACCCCCTATCACTCCCAAGCCAATGGTCAAGATGAAGTTACCAATAGAAAGATCATAAGAATCTTAACATGAACCATCAGTAGATATAGAAAAGACTGTAGAACTTAACACTGACCTTTGGGCATATTGTTCAACATGAAAACTTCTTATAGGCTACTCTCCCTATGAGCTAGTGTAGGATAAGTTACCCAAACTTCCAATCCAAGATGAGCTTTGTATACTCACAATTGCTTATGAGCTTAACCTGAACATTAATCTAGCCTAACAAGATCATCTTATGACACTTAGTGTGCTAGATGAAAATCGGCGAATAGTCCTAATGATGAATGAAGTGCACAAGACACCCAACAAAAAACACCATGACACATGGATAAGAAAAGTTGCATTTAAACTTGAAGATAAGGTTCTATATTGGAATCCCATGCATGTGCCACAATGCACTAAGTTTCAAACATAATGGAAAGGATCTTACACCATCCATTCAACTTTTCCTTTTGGGACCATGATAATTTACCACTCGATGAACCCTCACAAGCACATGTTACTCAATACCAAGAAACTCAAACCATTTATGGATTTCCAAGTAAGTAGCAATACTAACATCTTTGCACAAGAATAAGCATGCTTTATTTTTTGGATCTCATCCTCTCAACTTAGTTGCATGGGAGATGGTGATCCATTGTAACATCTTGATGAGGATAACCAATTTTTCTCCTTTTTGTTTTGCAACGTTTTTTTATATATTTTTCATTTTCTTAATATTTTATTGATTATTTTATATATTTTCTTTTCTTTTCTTTTTTCCTTAATTTCATTTAGTCTTGTTATAAATCTTTGATTTTGTTCATTACTACTACAAATTTTTGAAATTTATTTAATGCAATTGTCAATATTATGATTGATTAACCAAAAAGGTAGAATTTTATCCTTGGATTATGTTCTATACTAAAAAAAGTATGAATTTTCTAATGGTATGAGGTAATGAGTTCATGGCATCCATCCATTCCATTTGTTCCATGAGAAATTTGTATCATGGAAGCATGAAGGTTCTTTCACATTACAACTAAAAGTAACAAATGATCTTGTTGCCTAATGAACTAGGAAAGGACCAAGTAGGAATGCAAAAGGGCATGACCTCATGGGGATTTGTTGTATTCTTCTCTCAACTTCCTTCTTAAGTTTTATGATACCGCACTAGTATATCATTACTTCTATTATTGACGATAAAAAGGAAGCATGTCTTTGTATGGGATGGTTCCTGTAAAAGAAAAACAAATAATAACATGAATTCAAAGCACATACCTTATACACAACAATGGTTTACAAGCAATGGTTATTGGGCTAGAAAGACATGTTATCCATGCTTGGAGACACTTCTCTAACTAAGGTCCTACCTACTTCTTTCTTTTCTTTTCTTCTCTTGAAGTGATGGTTGTCCTTTAGGGTTGTTAGGAACTCTTGGTGATCAAAGAGGAAGACTATGTTAATGTGAGGTTACTATGAAGGGAATGGACTTGGTTTAGAATTGGAACAGACCAGTATTGGATCATATTAATCATAATTTTTACTAAGGATATCATGTGACTAGGATGCAAATTATCCATCTATCATTCTCTCTCTACCATTTTCTTACCCCATTTTCTATCACCTTACTACTTGATACCTTGGTAAATTGATAAGTTTTATTTTATACAAAACTTTACACTAGGATAATTCTTCAAATGAGTATGGAATTTACTTAAAATAACCATTAATTATCCTAGGTGCCCATGAACTCCTTGTAATGATGGTATGTAAGGGCATAATAGGCATACTTTAACTCTAGAGAGGATCCACTTCCATTTCCTTTAGTCAACCTTAAGTTAAGATCCTCAACTAGGGGCCACTTATCTGATCAGTAATCTTAATAGCTTTACAACATCCAATTTTGCTTTATTTTGCATCTAAACATCCTGTAAGAACTTATCCAATATGCTATAATTACTTTCATTTTTTAAAACATACTTTGTTTCATGTTGTTGTCATCATTCTACATCTTTTTAGCTTGCATCTGGCTCCTATTTTATTTTCAAACTTGATGAAATTCCTTCATTTTTCAAGTGAAAATATAGTTAAGAATAGCTACATTGATGCATCTCCATCAACATAGTTGGATGACTCAATGCAGCCTCATTGATGCATCCCTGTCAACGCAAGATCAAATACTTATAAATACATTTGACACTTAGCTCATTTTACATCATTTTCTCAAAGTGCCAGAGGAGTTTTTTGCCAATTTTTTAGAGATAGAGAACCTTCTAAGAGTTCTAACTTGTAAACTACTTATCTAAATTCACTTGTTCTTAGATTCTTGAGCTATCAAAGGTTTGCCTTACGTTGTGGGGGTTGCAAACCTTAAGTTTTACATAGACGAGTTTTCAAAATTTTTCCAGCTCCCCATACGAAAGATATTAAAATAATAATAATAAATATTTAATATCAACAAAAAAACTCCATTAAATGGAAAGAAATATTAATAAAATAATATCACAAACATGCAATCATAAAACAAGAACTTAACAGTAAAATCCTAATGTTAAAGGAATCAACATAACCTATTCTAACAAAGAAAGGTATCCAAAGGAAATAAAGGTTATGACTAAGAGTTAATCATGGGTAATGTTTGTGATCAAAGATGATACCAAAGAGAGGACCGTAGATGGGAGGGCCATCATAGCTTTGGAAGAAGCGCCCCAAGAAGGAAAGGACCAACAATAACCATTTTAACAATAGCCTGAGGTGGAATTTATTAGGTAGATTCCCACTGTAGAAATAGGCCAATCTAAGTAGGATAAGGTCCCAAGACCACGATCTAATTTAAAGGTCACACTTACTAAAGCCTACTTAGAAAAGATTCAAACCAAGGAGGTCCAAAGCTTCATCGTGTAGGAGTTAAACTTCAAACTATTCCTAGAATTAGCAACCAAAAGAGGTTAGGACATAGTTGCATGAGTCTCCTCTATGGCCCATTCTTTCCAATAGTGGGGAATGGTACATGAGGAAAACCTACCTCTTTTGGAACAACTGACAAGAAGATGCATCAATCAAAATCAAAGACTTCACCATCTCCTACTTAAATCCATTACATAATCCCTCAATTTGCCTAACACTAGCGCAAAGCTAGTAGAGATCTTAATGTAGGTGGACCCTAAAGCAAAGGAAGAATGGATCCAATAGTGCTATGGAGTGGACCATAATGAGTACAGTGTCCTAACAAAGGTGAAAAAAGCTTATTTCAAGATTGTGACCTAACAGCTTAACCCAATAGTGAGGCTAAGTAAGGTGACAACCTTCTTTGCTAGGGCATGTATGGCTCTAAGAGAAAAATTTCCAATCAACCTACCCTAGCTTGTCTTCCTTGAAATAGAAAAGCATTTTATGGAAAATGAGAAGGGTAGAGAGACACTCCACTTACCATGCTTGATTTGTAAATTATGAAAAATGGAATGAATAGCTTGCTATTCTAATGATATGGTCCACTATACTCTTACCACATCATGGTAGGAGATGATGAAATACAAGGCCATTGGTAAGGTTGAAGAAGAGAAGCATCCACCACTACCACCACCTGCAGCCCCAGAAACAACACCAAAGATGCTAGCAATTACTGAGCACCTCAAAAAATGTCGAGAGCAATAGCTACAACAACAACAATGTTTTAGAGGTGGTGGGGAATCATTTGTCTACCGTCTAGACATGAGCCACCTAAACGAGGTGACAAGGACCATCAGCTAGCTAGGTAGTGAGACAATGTCATTATTCTTTACACAAAGAAACTAGGAACTCATTTGACCTAATTCAAGTGCTAGAGAACTTAGTGTGTTCATTCCTAGGTAAGCATTTGTTGAAATTTTGGGGGAATGCAGTGGCCTTCTTTATTATGCTGAAGGAAGAAGAAGGGGTCATGGTCCTAGCCATGCCACACAAGGGCTAGGAAATAGCAATTGAGGTGGTGATCAATAGAGTTTTGGAGGTCCTCAATGCTCTTGATGCATTGTATCATACATTGTTACCAATGTAGATATTCATGCATCAGTAGGAGAAAGGAGCATATGGATGATTATTGCCCAACATGAAGAAGTGTTGAAATGACTAGTAGGAGTTGGAAATCCATTTCTAGAGATCTTTGATCTTCTTGATGATACAATAGCAAACCAGTCATAGCTTTTGGAGATAAGGGGCAAGTTGCTAATCACCAATGCACAACTTGAGGAGGCCATCACTCCTAATTAATGGTTGGTGAGTGAAGTTGCAGAATCAGAAGCCCATCTTTTCAATCTTGTCATTCTCTAGCTTAAACTAACAAGAGATGAACCTTTTCAAAAGCTTCAACAAAAGTACAAGGAGGCCAAGAATGCCAATGAAATGGTGATCTTTGACACATTCATGTCAGAAGTAATGATAAACAACATTAACTATGACTTATCACAAGCTTGCAAGGAGAACTTGGTCCTCACCCAAGATAATCACCACTTGTAGAATGTTGAGTAATAAAAGGATCAAATGGTCAAATATATCCGCTAGCAGTAGAAGTAGCTTACTAAGGTGAACTTGGATTTGAGGAGGTTGATTACTAAAAATAGAAATCTCTAAACAGAGAAGGTCCATATGCTTCACTAGAGGATTGTAACTAAAATTGCTCCTTAGAATAATGAAGCCCTAAAATTTGAAAAGTGAAGAATTACTACAAGGACTAGGGTAGACTACTTAAAGAGGTTAATAAGAAAGAAATAGAATTAGCTAAGGTGAAGGTGAACAAGGCTATCCAACAAGTCCAACAAAGAAGTGATGCCTAGAAGCTCATCTTTGATGAACTAAATGCATATAGCCAAGCAAAAATCTAACTAAAGGAGTTGCAGATTGAGGAGATGAAAAAATACATGAAGCTTGTCAACCTTCACCATGCAAACCTGTCAATGCTCACAACAGGAAGGCTAAGGATAGAGTTTGAAAAGTAGGTCACTAGCTCCTACCTCCTCTATGAGGCAAAGTTCAAGATATGTAAAGATACAAAACAAAAGCTAAAAATAGTCAATGTGAAGCTTGAAGTTCTCAAAAGCAGATTCATAGATCAACAATCTATTACTAAGAACCTAGTGAGGAGGATGAATGATTACCAAGAGCTGCAGAACCTTGTCAAAATGTTTGATATTGAATGTAAAACATTTACAGCTTGGTTCATCAACATGGAGCAAATGCTTGCTTCATTGTCATTCCTATGAGATATTTGAGCACTAGATAATCTAGGAAAAGTGGCCTAGACCATATATGATCCATGGAGCAAAGAGGAGAAAATGAAGGCACTTTTAGATTCCTTCAACTTTCCAATAGTATTGGTGGTAGCAATAATACATCCTTAACCTCCATCAGCATTGGGACATGATAAAGGATACTTAGAGTCATAGAAGCCTCCACCTCTAGGCAGCATGTGAAGACTTCATCTTGCCTCCATCCATTTAATAGGCTCATGCTAATTTTTATCTAAGTGTTCACATTTTTATTGTAAAGTTCACTAGTTTTTTAAAATCCATATAATATGGCTCTTAGAGTTAGTTAGTAAATAAAATTCCATACTTACCCACATTTTATAAGAAGCTCAATCTCATTTTAATTTACTCAAGGATGAGTCTTTAGTCAATCGTGGGGGTATGATGAAAGATTAATAAGATAACTGCATCAGTGCATGCCCATCGATGTAGCCCCATGGATGCATCTTTGGATGTGTTAACACAGGTATATCAATGTTGACATAGGTGCTGCTTATATAAATGTGCATACCCCTTGCATTTGTAAAGATAAAAGGTTGAACAAGGATTCTCAAAATCATTGGGATTTTTATTTTGAGTCTATTTTCTATGTTGTTGATTTGATGTACTCTAAATTTTTGGATTTGTAATTATTTTTTATTTTTTGGAACTTAATAGTAAGACTCTTAATTTGGAAGCTTCAAGTTATGGATTTGATTTTAGTGGACAATGTTAAGCTATAAAGTTCTAATTGGACTCTATGTCTTAGGGATAAATATTGTTAAAAAAAAAGTTTCAATTCCAATACCCCTTCCTCTAAAATTCTTTTGGATGTAATAATGGCGTGTCAACCTAAGGGTAAGACTCTTAGTTTGATAATTGTAAGTTATGGGTTAGATTCTAATGAGCAAATATTAAATTATAAAGTTCTAGTTTGATTGTATGAGGTGTTAGCCTAGTGGTAAGACTTTTGATTTGAAAGCTCCAAGTCATAAGTTTAACTTTGGTGGGAAATTTTGAATTATAAAGTTCTAATTAGACTATATATCTTAGGGTGTACCTATATTACAATTATTTTTGGTTCCGACACCCCTCGCCCTCCCTAGTTTCACTCTATGCATTAGGGATAAATATTGTTAAAGAACATGTTGTGGGTTTTAATACCCTCCATTCTTTTGGATTCTAACACAACTCCTTCCTCCTTCCTCCTTTCCCCTTCCCTCCACTCCATTCTCCTTATTCATCCCACCACCAAAACCTATACAAGTGCCTCAATTGTAACTTCAATGCATAATATATTAGTTAACAATGTTTAATTGAATTAATTATGAGGATAAAATATGTTTCTTGCTAAAATCATTATTAAATCATAATTACATCAACATAATTTTATATTATTATTTCATTCTTCAATTAAATGAATCAAGATCTATTCAATTACATAGAACTTTAGTCTTTTGTATATCAACAAGTGTTCCCATCTACTATGGACTTCCTTATTTAGCTACAATATTCTTAGTTTGCTTCTATGTGTTCTCCATCTATTTTATTTTTAAGTTTATTCACTTAACTCATTAGTTAAAATCTTGCCACTATTAGCGTGGTCTTGTACAAAATGGATATTGATATACCCATGCTGTTTGTGTTCCTCATAGCATGATTTTCATCATTGTTGGTATGATCTTCCATTCCTTGCACAAAAAACCTCATCTTTACTAACTTCCTTGCAGCTTTGGTTTCTATCATCTATATTTACCATCAATGATGTTTCCACCTTGCTTCGTCAATGTCTATTATTGGTGATAAGACTTGATTCATACTTGCTTTCCTTCAAAGTGTTATAGATGTTCATTAGATTTGATTTAGTTACATAGATTTTTCCTTTGTATGTGCACACAATTCTCTTTTCCATGTGTCTTTTCCATAATACAACTAGTCATCATCTTCCACTTGTAATTGTCTCTTTCTTTCAGGTTCATTCCATTCCCATATGAATTAGGTACTAATTTTCTTCGCATGGTTGGTGTCTTTTATGTTATCTCCCATATGAGCTATTCCTCTTTTTTACTTCATTTGAATGTACTTAGTTATGTACAAATCTCCTTATTTATTGTATTCGATATCTTTTGGGTTTACTTACACTCTTTTATCATACCATAACAATTATGACTCTTCACAATTAATGTAACTTTTCATAATTGATTTTTTTCTTTGTTGTAGTATGCATAAACATCATATCATGAGATTAGTTGAGTATTAATATCCCAAGATTATATCTAACAAAAAAAATAATGATTTACAGTATACCTAACAATGAGATGTTAGCCTAGTGATAAGATACTTGATTTGGAAGCTCAAACTTATGGGTTCAATTTTGGTTGGTAATGTTGAGTTATAAAGTTGTAATGTGATTATATGTCTTTGGGGTTCAAATATCCTATTAGTGAGTTTAACATAATAACTATACTTTTTTCATAAACTTGCAAAAGACATTGGAATAATTTATATAGGGAATTCAAAATTTTAATTTTAAAATGATGAAATTTTCTACACTATAAGCTTAAAAATTCATAGATTGGACAAGAGGCATAAAATACAATAAGTGTTATAAAAAAAAGGTGCATAATATTGTGGATAAATTTGGTTGGAAGATTAAATAATCTTTTTTGGAAAAAAAAGATTTAGGATCCTAAGTACCAATTCCAATGGATCTAACAAAGGATGAAAAATGTTATTTTTAGCTTATTTTGATAGGGAGGCCAACTACCAATCATAGATTAGTTACGCTAAATAATATTCCATCCATAATGCTTAGGGGAAGCCTATTAGTAATGATAAAAATATTCTATCTATAAAAATGCAAGGAGAGACTATATGTAATACTAAATAATATTTCATTTGTAATGCCAACATATTTTCTCCAAGAAAATCAATAGCTTCCATGTTTGTAATTTTGTATTTGGAATGCATGAGAAAGAAAATTCTAAAGAGCAATGGAAGAATTTATTAAAACAAAAATTGATGAGAGTTCAGAAATATTTTGCACGTCAAGATTTATTGCCCATATGAGAATTCAAAAAGATTTTGCAACACAAGATTTATGAGTAAACTTGGAATCAGTGATGCTTCTCATCATGCAATTATAGCAATTTGATAAAATTGTTATGGGATGCTCTAAATCTACTAAAATTGGCAATTGGATAAACTAAAATTCAATACATTTTTTTTCAAGATACTCTTAGCCAAATTATAAATATATAACTAAGTTTTCCTTAAGATGTTCTTAAATTCTTAAAAAACTATTGCATAAAATTGAAGATATCCATTTTTTGATAATGAGAAGAGGAAATCAAATCAACATAGAGTATAACTTCATAGTTAAGAAGATAAGTGTTTATAATATCTTATAGTTTAAAAAAGATAGGTATCCATACACACTATTGAGATATCAATATTGATATGATGTTGCTGATAGTTTTCACAACATTCCTCATATTACATTGTAAAAAGAATAAGGTGAAATGAGATTATAATTTCATGGTCTATTGCTTTAGATTGATGAAGAAAATATCATTAGAAATACTTCATTAGTTACACAATGTTTTGGGATTATAAAGAAAAAGATTATATGAACAAAAAGATGGTTGCATAATTCATTATTATATGATTTAGATGTAATCCAATGGCCTTTCATATCTGAATCTCCTATTAACAAGTTTGAAATGATAAGTATATTTCTAATGGCATTGCTTAGTTTTTTTCTTAATGGAAAATATGAGTTCCTTGTTCAAAGGGTTAAAGATGTCAAACTTCATGAATATGCAAACCAATTCCTTCTCAGATGTTATCCAGTGGTCTTCCATATCTAAATCTCCTATTAATGAGTTTAAAATGATAAGTATATTTCCAATGATATTGCTTGGTCTTTTTTCTAATGGAAAGTATGAGTTCCTTGATCAAATAGTTAAATATGTAAACATTTTGTTCTTAGATGTTATTGAATAGCCTTTCATATCTGAATATCCTATTAATATGTTTAAAATGATAAGTATATTTCCAATGGTATTGCTTAGTCATTTTCTTAAGGAAAAATGTGAGGTCCTTAATCAAAGAGTTAAAGATTTCAAATTTCATGAATATGCAAACTATTTTCTTCATTACAAGAACGATAGATTCAAATAACATAAACAATTCATTTATGTCATATTTGTAAGTTACTAAAATTTAATATCCTTACTTTTTCTACATTCATTAAATGCTACTTTTATTTATTTAGGTACTATATTTATTAATAAAGTCAAAAATTTTGTAACAATAATATCGTATCTATGATGTTGTAGATATGTTATCGTATCTTAGCATATGTTATCATATAAACAATATCGCGGGATGCGTGCTAGCCTATATAAGCAACACTTAGGTGCACAAAAAAGGGGAGATACATTAGTAGTGTGTGCCCACAGTGTGATGTTTTCTAATTGAATGGGGTCTTTATTTGAGTGTGATGTACTTGGACACATTGCATGCACGACAACAAAGATCAAGATTACTGTACATCATTGTAGCAATACTAGTTTTATTTTTGTTTTCATTTAGCTTAATGTTTACTATTTATTGTTTTCATAGTTAATGTTTATCATTACTTGCAATTTACTTTTAATGTCATTAAGTGGAATGAGTGCGATTAAGTGTAACTGCTTAGTAACCTAGTAGTACTATCACTTGGTACACCCAATAGTATGGTACTTGGTAATCCCTTGGTATGCCCAGTAGTGTGGTACTTGGAAATCCCAGTAGTAGTTGCACTAAGTTGAAGGTGTGATCGAAAGATCAAGACCGACTACTCATCATCGCATAGGCTAGTTTAGATTTGTTTTACTATCACTTAGATTTAGAAACCTTTACTTTCACTTCATGTTTACTAGGATCCTAATGGCCAATTCAACATCAATACTATATACCTCACCATAAGTTCAACCATATGCATTGATTTTACTAACTCACGTGGGAAGAAAATGATCACAAATGCTAATCAATTACTGGTATAATCACGTTGCCTTATCTATGGAGTTTGACTGGGATGTGAGTGAACACTTGTATCTCATATGGTTAGGTGTTGGATACTCTACCGCTCATCATTGGCACTACTATCAGGGAAAAGTCAATGTTATACTAAGTAATTAATTTTCCAAAGTTCATTGTATCAGAACCTAACTCTAATCTTTGCAACCTTCATATAAATCATACTTAACACAAACCAGCAAAAAATGATAACATGGCTTCACATAATGACCAACTATCACCTACCAAGAAAACAAGGTGTAGTGACACTAATTGTTGATGAAGAGGACTAGGGAATGCCAATGCAGACACGTATTACTTACGATCATGTTGATCCATACCATCTAGAATTTACATTCATATTCCATCAGGACAAACAAATGAGGTGGAGAGACATGAAAGGCAACATAGTTCTACCTACCGAATGTGTAGTACTAAACATGCTACAAATTGCTCTAAGGGAAATGCACTTGGACCAAATTTAAGAAGGGTATCATGTGATTCAACACATGACCAGACCCTATGAACCTACAAGGGAGCAAATAAAGAGAGATGTTGCTATGAAGGTCAAACATGTTCATACCAAAGGGAAGCAAGCCAATATATCTATTATCATAGAAGATCTTGATGTTGATTAGTTCATTTTAGAAAAACTCTACTAGAACCATGAGGAGCCATCACAGACACCTATCATTAGATTAGAAAAACTTGTCAAAGTGTAACTTCACTCTACTTTGGTAGAGAGACACAAGGGGGAGGCTATTAATTCAAGATACAAGTGAGAGTTTAGGCCAAGGAATCCTACTAAGTCCTACAGGAAAGCTCATAAGAGTCATGAAAGGAGAATCAGTTGGCACCATTCTCCTGCTATCTCCTCTACTTCATCATGATCATTAGAGGACTATGATAGGAGACAACACAAGTACCAAGACTTTGATAGGGAAAAGAGAAGGGCTCATGGTCATCATGATCGATACTCAAGGTATTCTGATTTTAGAATATGAGAAGTATAAAAGAAGAAGGAATAGAGAGAGAAGAGAGGATCAAGAGAGGCATGAGCATAGAAGGGGTCACTGCTACCATAGATCCTATGAACTTGACCATGATGATGAGCCCATTTTGGCAACCCAGAGCATGATCAACATTTAGGAAGTGGTCTACATACCAACTAGGCATGTGAGAGATAGCGAAATCAAACAATTAGATACGAACAACCCTGATTTAAAGGAGGTTACAATGTTATCCTCAACATTACCTTCAAGCATTTCACAATACCTATGCCCTTCAAAACATAGAGAGTGACTAGCAGAAATTGAAGTTGTTTCCTAAAAAACTTGTGAAGGAAGTGGAAAGCTGGTATAGGTCATTGGAACCTGAATCCATTAAACGTTAAAATACCATGCTTGAAATATTTAATGATAAATATCAAACCTATTCATGAGTGTCAAATCTAAGAAAAAAAATCCTGAACTGGAAACAAGGGACTCGCAAGACCCTTGATGTAGTAATGGGTAGATATTATTCACTATTACACAAATGCCTAGGCCACGAATCTTAATCAAAGGAATAGTTGAGCCATATCATAGATGGGCTAAGAAGCAAAACAAAAGAGACCCTTGGGATTTATACCCAAGGAAGACTATCAAAATTAACCATCCATCGAATTTAAAGACTCATTGATCAAGTGGGAAAAGAAGAAGTAAACTCAGAAAAAGGGAATCAACTGAAGAACATAGAAGGGATCCATCTGTTAGGAAAAGAGATGTACAAGTTTGTGAAATCCAAGAAGAAGAAACCTTGAAACAGATCATTAGGAAAGAGATGTTATTGATTCATAAATTTGATGTTGATGTAGTAGCACAGGTAGCAAAACTACGGTAGATGAACAATGTACAATAGCACTAAAGATTATGGAAAGAAAAACAAGCACTCAACAGAAGTAGAGATAAAAAGAAGAAAAGGAAATTTGGACAAAAAGGCAGAGTTTCTTCAATAGTTGAGCACTTAGACACTAACTCCATAGATGATGAAGGTTGCACCATGTGCCAGTATGAGCATCCTAAGGAATGTTGTCCAATCATGGTACATTTGTAAGAAACTGGGGTATACACACTCAACCCATAATTTTTTCAAAAACAAATGTCCAAATGGTTACCTTATCCTCAAGGTAACTATAAATAATAATCTCAACCAATGTACTATCCTAGTGGAGCCTTGCCATAGCTGTAGGAGCAGTACCATTAGCAGTGGCAGTAGCCACAATCATGGGCCATGCCACTACCATGCCAACAATATCCATTTTGACCACCTGATCCTTATGGATACTATGTCTAGTGTCCAATCTCACCAGTGAAAGAAACTATTCAAAATCCACAATATCATCCACCGAAATGCCATTGACTAATTCCACCAAGGACTAATCCAAACTTACACATGCATCCACAAGCAGCTGATCTTTCAAATCCCAATCCAAGTCCTTTACCACTAGTGCCACCACTCGTAATGCAAGGTGAATTGCCATCATAGTCATAACAGAAGAAGGATACAAGGGCAATAAATGTACAAATAGAATATCCCATGATCAATGCTAAGGGCCAAATAAAGAAACATCCTTTCTTTAGGATAACTCTAGAGAAGGCTAGCAGAATAGGACCTTCATTCATATCATCTTCTTCTAAACAGATCTTCTCAGTCTTAACAAGCTTCCATCATCATCAAGTCCAAACATATAAGTCTTCATGCTTATTGTCACGAACTAGATTAAGGCAATACCACTCCTACAGAAAACAATTGATCTAGGAATTCCTTTGATTTATCTACGAGTAGATGGAAACCAACCATGCAAAGCTTTGTTAGACTCAAGTTTTGGGGTGGTTTTGATCTCTTACAACACATATCAAACATGGAACCTACCACCATTCAAGGACTGAAACATTAGGTTGGAGCTTACAGATCAGTCTATCACCATCCCTTTGGGATAGATTGAAAATATAGTGACTATTGTTAATGGGTGGTAATATCCAACAAACTTCTTGGTGATCTATGTGAAGGATACTGATAAGGAATGTTTGATTATCATGGGGAGGGCATGGCTTAGAATCATTAATGTTAGGCTAAACATGAGAGATTTATCCATGGAGATCTTGAAAGAGAAAAAACGTGGAGCCATCCTTACACAAAGAATTCCATGCGTAACTACTAAAAGAAAAGGGTGTAGTAGTGGACCAACTATTCAAAATGCTAACACAATCAGTTCATTAGTTTACAACAATAGCAAATGACCTATGTGTGTAACCAAAAGAGCAATAGCCACAAAACTAGAAGAAACCCTGTGGCCACTAACTGAGAACTATAGTTTGTCTAACATATGCATGGATACATCTGAAGCACTTATTAATTCTCATATGAAGAAAATAACTCCAACTAAGGACTTGGAAATAAAAATATTAACTCATAAACACACCAGTAGGAAAGGAAAATAAGAACTTAGATGCTCAAAACTCAACTACCATCAATATCACATGGGATAATCATTACAAAGTTAAATCCCTAAAAATGGTAAGAGAACCATTGAAAGTGTATGTTCCACGAGACCTAGGGAGCATTTTCCAAACACTTGTCCAAGAGTTCAATCGTGGGAGAGATGCCCTATCATGACTTGGGAATTAATAAGTGCTTTTTCATTTTCTTTTCATTTTTCACTTTCTTTTACATTTTTCTCATTCTTTTATACTTTCTCATTTCTTCAATTTTTCACATTCTTTAATATTTTTCAATTCTTTAACATTTTTCGTTCTTTATGCTTTTTCATAATTTTTACCATCTTTCCCATTTCTTTTATACTTTTTTTTCAAGCCCTTTGTAAATAATTTTTGATAATTAATAAAACACATTTAAATAAAGGCAACATGTAGCCCAATAAGGTGAAAGTTTCTCTATGATATCAAGTCATAAGAGATTGATTATTTGCACAGTGAGCCCACATCATTTGTCCATCCATTCCAATAATAAGAGGTTCTCACCATGGCCATAATGATATTCTTTCCATCATCAAACTAAGAATAAACTTGTGATCATTATGCTTAGAGAGAAAAGTGAAGAACCGAGGGGGAATGAAAAGGAAGTGACATCAAGGGAACTTGTGGATTCTTTTTGGATTATTATTGTAAGTTCTATCATGTTACTAAGGTTGTATTGTATCCTTGTAGATCTAATAAAAAATGGAAGTAAGAGTCAAATAAGTGCTACCTTCAAGGGTTGACACAATTAAAAAATGAAAGTGCACAAAATAAATTTATAGGGATTCTACTAGAAAGACATGTTATCCATGCCTAAATGTAGTTAGCTTCTTGAAAATCTAAAAATTAAAATAAGTGCTATGAATAAAACTCCTCCCTTGGAAAATACGCCAAGTGATAATACCCTTGTAACATTGATAATGTTACGATTGTAATTTCAAGAGATGAAATGATGCAATGTCATTGGAATGTGGTTTGGACTTGGTTTGAATCTTGCATAGAAAGGCTAATTATTACTTTAACCACTAATAAAGCACAAGAATTTAGGGTACTTAAAATTTTAAGTAAGATCTCGTGCGATTGAAGAAAAGATGGAAAGACAGAGAGACAAAAGACAAATCAAGAAAAAAGCTCAAATGTAAAAGCAAATCCACACCTCACATCCTGATTCCCTTCTAAACCCATTTCATCTCACTGTTTGAATAATCATAACTTAGGATTTTGTGTAACATAATGTTATTTTCCCAATTTTGTGCTACTAATATGTGTGTGATGAGTGGCTAGGTATCCCTACGCCCAACCATACGAATCATGAGCGTTCACGCGCGACTCGATTGAAATCTGCAGACTATAAGCACTTAACATACACCAGACTTCTAACCAGTGAAACCTTAGGTTAGAACGGTCGTTGTCATCCTAATCTCACTTGTGAAGTTCTATTTATGTTGGTTAAGTGAGATTAAGGCTAATGATTTTTATATCTTTTTAATTATCTTTTTGGCGACTAATTATCTTGAGTAATAAGGATAGAATATTAATTAATCTAAAATCATCTTAATCTAAATCTTAACTATTCCTATCATAGGTATCCAGTCCCATCTTCCGAGCATGTTCTGAGCATCTCCTAACACTTCAGGGTTACCAGAGGTTAAGCATCACTGGGCTTACCAAGCATTTGGATTACATTCGAGATGGTCGTACTTATGGCCTTAACGAACTACGAATGAACAATAGCAATTGAAATTACAATAACAAAAACATAAGTAATTAACATGTAACTAATAAAGCATAAACATATTAAACTATTAAATGCATAAAATAACTAAGTCCAAATGCTGCAAGGATTGCTTGAATAGTTTGTCTTTATTGCTGTCACGCCAATGGGCTCAGATACATCAACGCTCGAATAAATATCTGATCACTTTTCTTACACCTGCTGCGGGCACTTTGGAAAATATTTTATTTCTTGCAGGAACAAATTACAAGAGCTTCGCTACAACTACTCAAAAAGATGCCTAAATGAGGCGGAAGGCCCTCTTATTTATAGGTTGAGAAAGGTGGCTGCGTAAACGGGGCCACGTTGATGCAGGGAGGCTACGTCGATGGGCCCGCATCGACGCGGTCGCGTATACGCGGCCCAATCAACGCATTGACTAAATAAAACTTCATTAGTGTGTTTGGCTAAACTCTTTAAGTGCTTAAGAACACTTTTAGGCATGGTTATATAAGGGAATTAAGGGTTGAAGCCTGCTTTGGGGAGGATCCACTTGTATAACTATTGTATCTTATACCTATCAAGCAATTTCACATTATCTCTAGCTTCTATTTTGTTGCCTTGTGCGCCTGGAACTCACCCTCGTATAAGGAATACAAGGCAGCCACTTATTTTTCTAACTCTGACCGCGGTCTCCCGGCTGTGAGCATAGCCAGGTTTGCATATTGAAGGTTGGCCAATTCCATGTATTCTGTCATTTCTTCAATCTACAGCTCCTTTAGGCAGATTTCTGCTTTGCTGTAGGCGTTCAACCCATCAAAGATGGATGGCCATATATTGCCTCCCTCTCAGAGCTACTGGAGTGCTTGGTTCATCTTGGCTTTAGCGATTTGAATGTGCTTCTCGTTCACCTCCTTTTGCAATCTCACTTGGTCCATGTAATGATTTTTAACTTTTTTGAACTTCAGGGCCTTGTTTTTCCAAGTGACAATTTTGATTGTAGACTTCTGTTGCAAAGCCCAAACCTCCTCCATTGACAGATTCCTATTTTTAGCTACCAACCTTCTTATATCTGCGTTCACCTTGGCTAGCTCCTCCTGCTATTGGTGGATGAAATCCTTCCATGTGTTCGTTCGCTGCACCAACATTGTGTAGGCGATGAACTTCTGTGGTCAATTACACGTTCTCCTGGCGAACCTCCACCAAGTCCTTTTCTAAGTGATACGCTCAGGCATCTGCTATGGACTTATCAAGGATTGTCATCTCTTGCACAGTCTCAACGACCTGAAGTTTAAGCTGAAGCTATTGAAAAGCTTCATCTCTGGTGATTTCACAGTTGAGGATGGCCAGGTCGACAAGCTGGGCTCTTAATTGGGCTACCTCTATTGCCAAGCGCTGACAAGCGGCTTGAGTAGCTTCTAGTTGCCCTTCCAAGATGATGCTCTTGTCCCTTGCCGATAGTAGCTCTGACTGGGTTGCAGTGATGTTGTTCGGAAGGTCGAAGACATCCAGAAGTGCTTGCCCAGTTCCCACCAGTCGATCCAACAATTCTTCATGTTGGGCTGCATCAATCTTGCTACATGAAGTTCTGGCAGACACTTGTACATCTTGTAGTCCATGAATGTTTGGTACAGGTGTTGCCAGTGCATTAAGGACCGTAGCAATTGTATTAGCAACCACTTTGGCTACAACTTCCTGTCTCTAGTGCTACATCACCAGGACCGTTGCCTCGTCACCATCTTCCAAGAGTATCGAGAAAGTAGCAACATTCCCTAAGATTTCGGGGAATAACTGTTGTGTTGCGGTTGATACATCTCGGATGCTTGGATCTACTCTAGGTGGAATTGGTGCTTGGGTGGTAGAGAATATTGGCCCTGCCCTTTCAAGCAAGCTGATTGATTGAGCCACTTGCTCTAGGTTGCTCATGGCAGGGCGATAGACCAATGTATCTTCTCCTCCACCAGTCTTGCCAGATTGCTCTTGTTGGCTCAAGAGTGTTTCTCGGAGCTCGTGGATGTATTATGCTATGTTTTATGAGCGCGGCTGCATTGTTTGCGTAGGTGGTGGAGGTGGTTGCTACTCTTCCTCTGTCTGTGTGGCGGCAGGCGTTTTATCTTTCATCATTTCTCGCCACAAGGCAATTGGGGCACACCGGATGATATCATTAGAGTATCATGCTATCCTTGCCTATTTGCATAACTTTTGGATTAGGCAGGGAAAGGGGAGAGGTTTTCTTCCATGTTTGTTTTCAGCAAACCTTTTTTCAATCTCTAGAAACAATAGTTGTGGAAGACTCATGGGAAATTTCCCACTCAAGGCAGCACACACACAAGCGGAGAAGGTTGTGATTTTGCTGGGTCTTACCGTTAGATTCAAATGGTAAGATGCTATCTTGGAGTATACTCTCTCCGCCGTGGTCAAGGAGCCGAATTCCTTGCACTCTACCCCATAGCACCGTTGGATCCATTGTGCCTTCACCTCTGGATCGGCTTGCTTTGGAATTTCTGCCACATCTGCCCCAATTTTAGGCAACCCCAGAGCTTGTGCTATTGCTTCTGAAGAGTAAGAGACATAAATGTCTTTGATCCTTACCTTGACCCTGGCTACCGATTCGTACAGAAGAGATAAGTTTCTCCTAAATACCATTCACCATTGGTTGGGATGATTGGCCACATCGAAGAGTTCTGCAGTTGGAGTCTCACATCTTCTGGAGCGTGCTCGAGGAATGGTCCAAAATTTAACTCTTGGAGGACCATTCGTTGCACCTCGCGTGGCGTGATAGCATCAAGGCAAGCTTGGGTTAGGGTGACCTCAAGTTGCAGTGCTATCCCAGGAGTCTCATCCCTGAGTGATTGCTCGCTGGGAATCTCCTCTTCGGGAATCTGATGAATAGATTCCACGTCAAGTCGTTTGGAAAGGGCCCAGTTGCATGAGAGCCCTCCGCATACTCTGGCGGTTGCACTCCTCGTCCCCTTCCCATGCGTGGGCACTTGTCCCTTGGTTGTGATGGTTCTTCATCCTTTGGGTGCTTTGGTTTGGGTGCCATCTATAATAAAACATAACCATCCATTAGACCGTTCATAAGTAGTTTAAGATGGTCTGTATATACTTTCTCAGTTTGACCAAGTTATGTTAATGGCACAGGCACACCGTTAAGTTTCCCGGAGCGTTAAGTTAGGGGTTAGGACCACATTTTTTGTAATTAAAAAACTAATTAACTAATTAATTAATTACACAAGGGAACCACCCCTCCACGACTGAGAGCATACCTCCGAGTGCATAAAAAGAGCAAGGACAGGTTGATGCAGACACATGATGGAATGTAGGTGCATTGGGAAGGGTTAGGTAGAAAAAATGATAAAAACTCCCCTTAATTTGGACTCCAAATGATGAAAAATGAAGAAGTGTGGTGGGGTATATATAGGGGTTGGACGCTGTGTCAACGGGGCCGCGTATACGCAGCACTGTTCACCCATGGACCAGCGTTGACCAACCCATGAAACACCTGAAATGATGAATTTGAAAGCCCAAATTGAGGCGGTTGAAGAGTAAAAAAGGCCCGATCATGGCTAAGGACATAAAGAATGTAATGAAGCATGAAAAAAAGACAAAATTGGAGAATAGGATTGAAAAAGAACTCTGCAAGGACGGAATTGAACGATGGGACACTGAAACCAGTCAACCAAGAAATCCAAAGGATGGGAGGCTTAACAGGTGAAACCAGGAGTATGCAGGTGGGTCCTCCCCATAGCAAGCAACAGCCTTTGTAGCTCCTGCATACCCTCAAAACCAGGGTTTGTGGGCCCGGGTGCCAGGAATTAGTGTTGGCTTATTAAGACTCCAAACCAAGAGAACCCACCAAGACATGAGAGACCTACAGAAAACATGACGAGCACACAACACATAAAAAGGGTAGTGAGGTGAGTACAGAGAGGAGTGAGAACAGAGGGAGAGGAGAGAATGGAAAGTCTGAGTGTTGGCCACATGAAACCCCGTGTGCGATTGTGGTTAAGTGACTCGGTAGGACCTTCCTGAGGTTAGACCCAAAACCATCCACCATCAGTGACATTGCAGCAATAAATGAATTCTCGACCATCCCCCAAGGAAACAAGAATGATCCCACAGAGAACCACCACTCTAGGAAACATGAGAAGAAGGAAGTGAAATGGGACGAAGTTAGAGGGGACCAAGGAAGTCCCACAAATAAATTGTATGGCATATGAGAGGTGGTCTAAGGGTTGTGCTTTGAATTCCCTCGCGAGTCGTTTTTCTTTTCTTTTGTGCGGGGGAACCACACCATGCGAAGACCCATGCGTGCTTGCATGCATTCAACCAAGGGGTGTGCTTTAAATCCTCATTTTATTTGTTTAATTTGTTTTGGCTTATTTTTTCTTTTTTTTGTTGTTTTTTTTTGAATTTTTGAATTTTTTTTCAGTGAGGACCACACCATGTAAGGTCGAACTGCCCAGAAGCTTTCATGGAGAGACACTTGGAGTGGGAGGAAATCTGTGAGGACACATTGGCAACCTGGGGAATAGAACAAAACAATGAATAAAGCATTCTCCTTGAAGTCACACCCGATTCAAACCATTGGGTCATCCCTTAGTCTGGGAACTACACAAGTCACACATTAATTAAAATGTTTTTAAGTGAAGGGGTTACATGTTTGTAAGAAAAGGAAAACCATAGAATGGTGAATGGGTGAATGACGTTGACTCACTACCGAGTTTATGAAGTGAACACAACATAAAATCCAAGGAAAACGATGCAATGGTAGGAGGCAGATAATGAGGGAGACTATTACAGTACCCATCGTAACGAAAACCGATTGTGCCAAATGTCTAATGACAATACAACGACGTCTACCATTACACGAAAAAATAGATAGTTACAAAAAACAAAAAATAATGTGCAAATGTATGAACGATGGTGAAAAAAAAGTGTAAAATAATAAGTGTAAAAAAAAATTGTAAAACAAAAAATGATAAAATAGTGAGGGGAGTGGGGAATGGATCAGCAGGGATGATGGTCTCCCCCACGACTGGGTGGAAAGGAGGAGACACGAAAAATGGAACGAGTGCAATCGGCTGATGACAAGGTTGTGGCATTGGTTGTGTGGAGCTCACGGAAAGGTTTTAGTTGTTGGTGGTTGACTAACTATGTTCTGGTGGAGTTCCCAGGTTTGTGGATGAGCAAGGCCCCAGACGGGAAGGTTTCAGAGACAATATAAGGTCCCTTCCATAGTGTCTGAAACTTTGTTGGTTGGGATACATGTGAGGGGTTACAATACAATACCTTGTCTACACATCTAAATGTGACCTTTCGAATCCTAAGATCATGTCATTTCTTATTATAGGCCTTGTGGGTTTCATTTGAAAATAGGGCCACTAATCGGTTCTCATCTAGCACACTCAAATTGATTAGTCGTTCACGTTGTGCTAGTGATAGGTCAAGGCCGAGGTCATTGGCTATGGATAGTGTCTGGAGTTTTGCTTGGATTGGAAGTGTTGGCAACTTTCTGTACACTAACTCGTAGGGAGAGTACCCTACAGGAAGTTTCCAAGTGGAGCGATAGGCCCATAGGGCATCGTTGAGCTTGGTACTCCAATCCCTCCTGTATTTGCTAATGGTTCAAGTAAGGATCTTGGTGATCTCCCTATTGGTGACTTCAACCTACCCGTTGGCTTGGAGGGTGATAGGGTGTTATAAATTTATGTGTTACCCCCAAGCGTTGCATGAGTTTTCGAAAAGTGACACCCGTGAAGTGAGTCCCATTGTCAGAAATGAGTGCATGTGGCACTCCAAACCTGGTAACGATTTGTTACTGGACAAATCGTGCGACAACGTTGGAAGAATAGTTGATGACATCTGCCGCTTTTGCCCACTTTGTATAGTAGTCCACTGCCATGATGATGTATTCCTTTTCATTTGACAAGGGGGTGATGGGCCCCATGAAGTCGATACCCCAAATGTTGAAGGGATCCAATGGTTGGATCCACTATTGAGGTCCCTCCAATCGTGCTGACATCCCACCATCTCTTTGGCATCATTCGTAGGAGTGGGTGAACCATTGTGTGTCCCTGAAAAGTGTAGGCTAGTAATACCCTGCAAGCAGGATTTTAATGATCATCCGGTGTCCAGCATAGTGGCCCCCACAATGGCCCTCATGAGCATCTTGGAGGACACGTAATGTATCATCGTTAGGGACACACCATCAAACCAAGTTGTCTACGCACACCTTGTAGAGGTGGCTGTTGATTTCCATGAAACGCTTGGCCTTATGGAGAAACTGCTGTTTCTACCGATGGTTCCATTCCTTTGGCAGCTCCTAGGTTGTAAGGTAGGTGAGGATGTGGTTGAACCAAGGGGATTCCTTAGGTGCTTAAGGATCAACGGTGCCGTGAAGAGGAGTTCATCTGGAAACTGATTGGATAAAGGCTCCTCCTCTTCTGCGTCATCCCATCGTAACTGAGACAAGTGGTCAGCAACCACATTCTTGGTCCCCTTTCTATCTACCATGGTAAGATCGAACTCCTGAAGAATCACTAGCCATCAGATTATGCAGGGGCTCACTGTTGGTTTGTTCATCAAGAACCGGATAGCACTATGGTCAGTGTGCAAAAACACCTTGTATTTGAGCACATAGTGCCAGAATTTATCTAATGCGAACACCACCGCCATCAACTCCTTCTCGGTGGTGGTATATTTTAGCTGTGCACCCACAATGCTACGGCTTGTACAGTGGATATAATATGGACGTTTTTGATCGTCACACTGTGTAAGCATAGCTCCCAAGGCATAGTTGGAGGCATCCTTCATAATGTGAAAAGGTTTGAACCAATCAAGTGCCCATAGAACCAGAGCTTCTACAAGTTTCTGTTTTAGCGCTTGGAATGTAGACTCGCATTCCTTGGTCCAAACAAATGGAGCATCCTTCTTTGTAAGTTCTACCAACAGCCTGGCTATCTTCGAGAAGCACTCAATGAAATGCTGGTAGTAACCATTATGTCCAAGGAATGACTGCACATCTTTGACGATACTTGGTTGGTGGGTTATTCCTTGGATGAACCTAATCTTTTCAGGGTCTATGCTAATCCCTATTGATGAGATGCGATGCCCTAGCACAATGCCCTCTTGGACCATCAAATGGATATTTTGCCAATTAAGCCGCAGATTGGTGTCTACACACCTCTTTAGAACTTGCTCTAGACGGTCCAAAGCTTGCTCGAATGTGGCCCCATAGGTGGAGACGTCATCCATGAAGACTTCTACACCATTGCCGATTTGTTGCTGGAAGATGCTTAGGATGAGCCGTTGGAATGTCGCAAGCGCATTGCATAGACCAAAGGGCATCTTCTTATAACCACTATAACCATGGACTCGTGAAAGTAGTTTTGGCCTAGTCCTCTGGTGCTATTTGGATTTGGTTATAACGACTATAACCATCCAAAAAGTTGTAATATCGGTGTCCTGCGATGGTGTCCAACACTTGATCCACAAATAGGAGCGGGAAGTGGTCCTTGAAGGTCACCATGTTGAGCAACTAGAAATCAATACAAACCCTCCACTTGTCACCTTTCTTAGGTACAATAATGAGGGGGCTAAACCACTCGCTATTGACGACAAAATAGATGAATCCCGCCTTGAGCAATTGTTCGATTTCATCTTTTACGATTTACTTCAATTTGGGATTCAACCGTCTTTGTGACTATCGTCGTGGCTTCATGGAAGGGTCAAGATTGATCCGGTGTTGGTAGACCCTAGGATCAACTCCAGTCAACTCAGGATATAACCATGCGAATGCAACAACCCATTTGTTTACCATCACCAACAACCTCTTCTTCTATTCTGGATCAAGAGCAGCATTGATAATTACTGACTTGCCATTTTGCAAGAATGCATATTCGAAGTGAGCTGGTAAAGACTTTAGTTCCAGGGGCTCTTGTTTGAAGCTGTCAGGGATTTTTAACGTTCCCCAGTCATCTTGGTCATCAACATTGGAAATGTGTTGATGTATCTCCTCCATCTCATCCATGCTTTCAACATAGGCTTGCACTAGCCCCTCAGATAGTTCTATGCATAATGTGCTGCTAGCAAGATCAGCTGTCAGCCACTAGGTGCCTTCTTGATTAGTGGCTACTGCGTACAGGCACTGTTGAATAGGTGATTCCTCGGTACATCGACTGCATGCTTGAATGGATATCCGCTTAGTGGATCATAACTGCTGCACACAGTTGCACCCTGAGTCACTATACGCGATGCATGGAACTCTTTTCTTCTCGATCTTTCTGAAAGGATTTTCCTTTGAAATTTCTAGGGACAGATCTTGCAGTCCTAGTCGTGCGTCCATCGTGCTTAGCCAGGCTCTTCCCATGATGATTGGAAAGTTCCCCTTACAGTTTTCTACACGGATGACTAGGAAATCAGTAGGGTAGGACCACCCACAAATGGTGGTCACAATGTCCTCCACCAAACCCAAAGGAATGGTGATGGAATGATCTGCTAACTTGAGCCAGATGTTGCTCTTCTTTAGTGGGGGTAGGTTCCAGTTCTTGTACATATCATGAGAGATCAAATTGACCCCTAACCTTGAGTCCAGAAGAGCTTTGCATAGCTCATTCCCAGCCACCTGAAGATAGATGAGGGGGCTTCTTGGATCTATCAATTTCTAGGGAAGAGAACCTGCTTTGATCTAGTTAGTCACAACATGTGTGAGCATGACCGTCTGAATGTTGGAGTGCGGTAGAGTGGAGGACTACTCGGGCAGTATGATGTTGGACGTGTTGGTAGGTTCGGAGGCACTGGCCACAGGCGTAGGTGAGGGTGTGTTTAGATTATTGGGCTGGAAAAAAGGATGTTTGTGTTGTTTGGGTTCTGGTCCACTCGGTTGAGATGCCGGTCGTACATTAACAGCCCTCGTAGTGTTTCTTTGCTGTGGTTGTGGCGGTATTTCTCCCTACATGGATGGAGCAGGTGGCAACTAAGTGGGATGGTGTGGAGGAGTGACAGAAGAAGGTGATGGAGGATAGAAGAGATGTGGATTTGTCCCCCTGGGTGATGGAGATGGATGTCTAAAATATTTAGGGGGATGGTAGTAGCTGGGAAAGGCCGCGTGATTGGAAGAGTCTCTTGGAGAGACCGGTTGCTGAAGATAGTACCCATAAGGATCTGACTGCTTATAAGGGTATTACTGCCTTGGAGGTGGCATCCCCCACACGTGTGGTTGCTGCCACTGTTGGAAGTATTCATACGGTTGCGGGGGCGTTCCACTCGGATAATATCCTTGTTGCTGATAGTGGAATTGCCTGGGGTTGCCTTGTGAATAACGTAACCTTCGGGGTGTCTACCGCTGCGCCAAACTAGGGTTCAAGGCATATACCCCAGACTCTTGAAGGTGTGACACCACAAGACAACATCCCTAAGGATGCTCATATTAGCATATGCCACATCCATTGTCCTCCTCGGTGTCAGAGTTTGCAACCTGCTTTGTTACAACAACTTTTCCCTTACCCTTATGTTGGGCACGTTCAGCTTCCTTCTTCCTGCGCTGATCATGATCACTACCCTATTCTTTGGACTCTTCTGTGATTTTCAATACACTTTGGAATCTCTCATCCAAAGAGTTCCACATTTTATCCACCTTTGCCAATATTTTAGATGCAAATTTTTGTAATGGTAAAGTCTTCTGATTCATCGCTGATTCTAGTGGTGACTCATCCTCCTCATCACAAAATTAGATCTTCCTTTTTCTGAGGGAAGGATCCCAATTGAATTCTTCTACACACTCCTTTTTCCTAAGTTCTCCTTCTTCTTTGGCCACCTGATCAATGAGGCATTGCAACTGATGGGCCCTTAGCTTCGACAGTCGTCCCTTGGCATACATGCCAAGGGTCTTTCGCATTTTAAAACGAAGCCCATCAATAATGTGATGAAGCTGTGCCAGCTAAGAGTAACCACGACTAGGGCACTGATGTAACAATGAGTAATACTTGCTCATGGTGGCATCCAAGGGTTCATGATTCCCTTGTTTCCATCTTTGGATCTGTCCTCGCAAATTCGCCACTCTAGAGTACATTTGATATTTGTCATTGAAAATTTCAAGCATCATACTCCATCTTCTGATTGATTCCAGCTCCAAGGACCAGTACCAACTTTTAGCTTCTTTGATGAGTGTACGAGGGAACAACTTCAACCATTGCCAATTGTTATCAATGTTTTGCAAGGTGCAGGCATCATGGAATGCTTGCAGGTGGGTCTGCAGATCACAGTTGTATCCCCCTTCAAATCTGGGGATGTTGTTCATATCAACTCGTTTGATCTGGCTATCCTTTATGTGCCTACTTGAAATGTGAATTGCCTCTATAATCTGGAGCATGCTCTGAGTAACTAACAATGGATCATCTAAATCATAGTCTTGTTGGGGACCATGATGTTTATGATGATTTTGGCTACCCCTTCTTTCATGCTGGAGAGCATCATGCGATTGGTCGCATGTTTCCTCACATTGCCGCTTCCAAACTTGTTTACCACTATCCTTTCTCTCTAGCCTTCCCCTGTTATGCTCAGAGCCTAAGCTGGAGGAAGGTGCAGGAGAGAGGGAGGATGGAGAAGAAGGAGAGGCATCGCCACCACTCCGACGACGATCTCCCCATCTACCCTGATGATGGCCTCGATCATCCAGCCCAACCTTGCTGTGTGACCCTCCATCCCTGTGAGGATCGTGGTCACTTGGAGGTTTTTTATGAATGATTGACTGGATAAACTGCTTCCCCAAGGGAAGTTCGATTGAATGGGTATCATGAAATACGGGATCCCCATCGTCTTGCAGCCCTTGCGAGAATAAGGGATTGGTGAATTGCTTCCCCTTCTGCTATTCATATATCTCCACCTATTGCTGATCTCTTGTTCGTTGAGCCTCCGTAGGATGATAGTCCTGGTAGTCATGGTCCTCCATGACATACTCCGCCACCCAGTCCTGGATGCCCAATCTGCCTAGATTGTGATATAGCATCGCAGGAGTTGCTCGGTCGAGCGGTAGCATGATGCTACCCTCCATGTCCCACCATTGAAGATGCTCATCCTGATGTAGGATGAATGTGAAATCAGGGACATATTCATCGAGAT
The DNA here is from genome assembly GCA_015680685.1 of Gnetum montanum. Classification (NCBI taxonomy): domain Eukaryota; kingdom Viridiplantae; phylum Streptophyta; class Gnetopsida; order Gnetales; family Gnetaceae; genus Gnetum; species Gnetum montanum. The sequence continues at coordinate 1,261,785 of MNCI01008809.1, forward strand.
GTTTGTACACCACCCGACATTCTTGCGGCACTGGTGGTTCAAATACATCTCTCCTATGAGAAGACATGTTGGATGTTAGATGGTCCATATAATCAGTGTACCTTACGATTAACTTAAGTTCACCTAGAGTGCATAAGTATTTCTACCCTAGGTCCATTCCAATGACTTAAATGATAATTTCACTAAGGTTAGATGACGCATGTAAGACTAAAAGTCCCCAGCGACGACACCAATGATGAGTGGCTAGGTATCCCTACGCCCAACCATATGAATCATGAGCGTTCACACATGACTCGTTCGAAATCTGTAGACTGTAAGCACTTAACATACACCAGACTTCTAACCAGTGAAACCTTGGGTTAGAACGGTCGTTGTCATCCTAATCTCACTTGTGAAGTTCTGTTTATGTTGGTTAAGTGAGATTAAGGCTAATGATTTTTATATCTTTTTAATTATCTTTTCGATGACTAATTATCTTGGGAAATAAGGATAGAATATTAATTAATCTAAATCTTAACTATTCCTATCATAAGTATCTGGTCCCATCTTTCGAGCATGTTCTGAGCATCTCCTAACACTTCTGGGTTACCAGACGTTAAGCGTCACAGGGCTTACCAAGCATTTGGATTACGTTCGAGATGGTTGTACTTATGGCCTTAATGAACTACGAATGAACAATAGCGATTGAAATTACAATAACGAAAACATAAGTAATTAACATGTAACTAATAAAGCATAAACATATTAAACTATTAAATGCATAAAATAACTAAGTCCAAATGCTGCAAGGATTGCTTGAATAGTTTGTCTTTATTGTTATCACGCCAATGGGCTCAGATACATCAACGCTTGAATAAATATCTGATCACTTTTCTTACACCTACTACGGGCACTTGGAAAATATTCTATCTCTTGCGGGAACAAACTATAAGAGCTTCGCTACAACTACTGAAAAATATGCCTAAATGAGGCAGAAGGCCCTCTTATTTATAGGTTGGGAAAGGTGGCTACGTAAACGGGGCCACGTCGATGCAGGGAGGCTATGTCAACGGGCCCGCGTCGATGCGGCCGTGTATACGTGGCCCAGTCGACACATTGACTAAATGACGCTTCATCAGTGTGTTTGGCTAAACATGTATGCATTACATTCAACTCTTTAAGTGCTTAAGAACACTTTTAGGCATGGTTATACAAGGGCATTAAGGGTTGAAGCCTGCTTTGGGGAGGATCCACTTGTATAACTATTGTATCTTATACCTGTCAAGCGATTTCACATCATCTCTATCTTGCCAATTCTAAAAAATAACAATAAATACCTCCCATATCATTCACACTATCCATTCTAATAACACAACAATGTCATCTTTCTCATTCATTCCATCAATACCTCATATACTTTCATAGCCCAAGATTCCTTAATCATAGACTTTCAATGCTTATTTTTCATAACTGAATCATCATCTCCATTTCAAGACCCTTTCAACATAATGCATATCTTCCAATTATTTTATAGGACAAAATTTGTTTTGAGAAAAACATTTAGAATTTTGATTTTTCTGTAGTCCATCGTATGTACCATATCAAATTTACAATGTCATTTTTATGATATTGCACCCATAAAAACTATATATATGACAGGGGAGTTAGAAAAAAAATTTTCATTTATGAATTTCATAAGAAGGGAGTTGTTGCCAATTTTTCTTTGTAGCTAAGAGATCTAAAAATCCATCTTCTAACATCCATAAGTTACTCATTATTGCCCTGATTTACGTGATTTTCAAATCTATACAGGGTAGGGGGTGGGTCGTGTGGGTTGGATGCTAGTAAGGAAAATTTGAGTTAATTTTTTTTTCAATATTGGTAACAACTGGAAGGTATTATAAGGGTAATTCTAAGGAGACATATTAAGAATTTTTAAAGTAAATCACTCATGATAAGGCCAAAACAACTTTAAGAAGACTTCTAATTAATCATGCCACCCAGCTAAAGTACTAATGTGGTTGTTATTGGAAAATTTTCTAACTCTACAATCATAATGAACTAAGAACTTGATATAACTAAGGGTATGAGTAAGATACCAAAGTGTTGCTCATTTATGAGAATACTCTAGTAATTCCAAACCCTTGATTAATTGTAGATGATCCTAAAAAGAGGAATACAAGGAGAACTACCTTGATCAGCAACCAAAAGACCATGAGGTCATGGAAGAGGACAAGTAAGTGAGCAAAATCCACAAGCAAAACAAGGAGAGTAGGAGGCACGCTCCTTCAGCATTCATTAACAAATTCCTATCATAAAGTAATCTGCTCAAGTAGAAGTGGATGTTCCACTAGTGCTCGTTCGGGGACAACAACTTACACTATCACCTAAATGGCTTTAGGTTATTCAAGAAAAATTCATCATGTCAACAGTCATTATGGAACTCAACTTTGGTTCATTTTTGGAATTTGCTCTAGAAGCTGTTAAGGCCCAACTTCAATCATTTTCTTTGTGGTCTACTTTGACAAACAATGGAGAGTGGTATTTAAGAGAATACTCTACTTTTGGTAGAATCGAGAAGCTTAAGCTATAGTCAAAATTGAAGGAATCTTGGTATCTTACTCAGTTAAGGTAATCACAGAGGTATTGAATGTGCCTAATTAAGGAACAAAGGTGGCACAAATATTAACTTGATTTGACATAGATGCTAGGAAGCTATGGTTGTAGTGAGCATATGGCAAGGAAGCTAAAGAATACAGTGAATTGACTGTAGAAGAAAATATCTATTTCAAAATTGGCACTCATCACCTATTTCCTCCTAAGAGATTGAATCAAATCTCTACATATGCAACTAGAGGAAGTGCAATATTAATGGAAAAGTTTAATGTGAACGTTGCTCACCTCTACTTCATAGAAATCGAAAGGTGGTTCAAGAAGAAGAAGGCAAAGAAGTTAACACTTCCATATCCTTACCTTATCTATAAGTTATGTAAATGAGCTGGCATCTTAGGGTATATAAATGATGCATTAAGGAAGGCATAGAATACTTCTTATGTTGAAATGCTCAAGCTAGTGCCTCTCAAAAAGGACCAATTAGAAGAACAACTAGGCACTAAAGAGACCACCCAAGCTGCAAAATAGCAGTAGCAATTGCAAGTTCCACCACCACTGTCACAAGATTATAGATCTTCTATGAGTCATTTGTAGCAAATTACAAAAACTATCAGTTGGGGAAGTAGAGAAGAGGAAAATATATTTAAAGTTATTAATGATGAAGTCAGACCAATCATTTCAACCAAACCTACCAATGGGCAAATATTATTGCAGTTAGGAGGAGAGGCCTAGTGGTCACAATAGATTTTTAGGAATGTCACATCGTTCCAAGTGGTGCTTGAATTTGGAGAAGGAGCCACAGTTGTGATCATGCAACATGATGATGTAGCGGGAGCCATAGAAGTGATTACATATTACATCAAAGAATCATTTAATATACCTGTTGTGCCACTAATAGATCTTACTAGAACTAGAGATGTTCAAATGGTAGTTGGTACCTCTATGACACCTGCAGATCATGAAGATGTGTTAGATAGATTGTTGCAAATAGGACAAGTTATGACAAATATCTTTAATATTCTTAGTAATGTCACTACCACATAGGAAAATTAATCATGGCTAAAACCAGGGTAGAGCACGTTGAGAATGAGCTTCACTAATTACAAGAATAGCTTATAGCCCTGAGAGAAAAAAGGAGAGATCCAAATCAGTTCATAGCACTAGATTAGACACCATAATTCAGAACTTAGTAGATCAATTTCCTTCTTAAGAATAATAAAGGCATAGCAAATGAGAAAGAAAATGTAGTATGGAATGCTTCAGTAGTTGAAGCCCAATCATATTCCCATGCCAAAGCACTTGGTGCCTTATAGGAAGAAAATAAATAACTTGTTACAGACAACATGAGGTTGACTAATGTTGAAATATAGAAAAATATTTTAGAAGAAAGTATCCACCAGTTAAGAGAACAATTGGTAAGGATAAACTAAGATATGAGTCACATCATAAGAGAAAACAAAACCCTCTCTATCGAGGAGGTACATGCCATTAGACAAAAATCAACTATCAAAATCAACGTGTGGCAAAATGAGACTAAGAAACATGGAAGGCTCAAGGAACACTTTTGAGATCAGGTGGAAATGTATAAACAAATCAATGAAAAATAGATCTAGATGGCAAAGGCCAAAATTAATTCAATGTTAGCACAAAATTTAGAATGGTGACCCATCTTGGACAACATGACTCACACCTACAAAGTGAAAGTGAAAAATAAAGACCTATAGATTAAGGACTTAAAAGAGTACCTTGTACAATAGGTAGGCCCAGAAGTGAGCTTGAATAATAAGTAGTAGTCATGTACACCTTGTACGAGAAAGAGTTTGTAGACTGCAAAGATGCTTTACAAAAACTTCTAGTAGCAAGCTCAGAACTAGAAGTAGTTAAGGTTGGCTACCAAGGGTAGAAATATGTAGTAATGAATTTGGCCAAAATATTGATAGACTACCATGAAATCAGAGAAAAGGCCAAAGCTTTTGAAGAAGAGATACAATAGTTTGTGGCATGGTATGTTAAAGCCAATTAGATGTTTCTAAAACTACCATGTTCATGGGATGTGCCAACTCCATCAAACATTGGCTCATCAGTATGGATGGCTTACTATTCTAGAATAGAGGAAGAGAAGCTTTAAGCATTCCTAAATTGCTACAAATTTTAGAAGCTTGATGATAAACGGAAGAAGCCAATGGAAGAGCCAACGCCACTTGGAACAACAAAGGCTACACCAACTTTGTGAACTTTTGTTTTTTGTTGTCATGTCATAAAATATGTCATTTTTGTAAACTCCATTGCGACACTAGAAAGTCATGCATATAAAAGTCAGTGTCATTTAAATCTACCTCCAAATTTTGTAAGGAATTCCATCCTTAATTTGTTTTAACTTAAGGATGAGTATTTAGTTAGTTGTAGGGGTATGATAAAGTTAAAAATTTTGCAACAATGATATCGTATTTACAATATCATATCTATGATGTCATAGATATGTTATCGTATCTCAACATATGTTATCATATAAATGATATCATAGGATGTGTGCGAGACTATATAAGCAACACTTAGGTGCACAAAATTAGGGAGATACATTAGCATAGTAGTAGAACTCTTTTAGTTTGTTTTCTTAAATTCAATACTTAGTAGTGTGTGCCTGCAATGTGATGTTTCCTAATTGAATGAAGTTTTTATTCGAGTGTGATGTACTTGGACAAATTGCATGCATGACAACAAAGATCAAGATTACTCCACATCATTGCAGCAACACTTAGTTTTATTTCTATTTCCATTTATTTTAGTGTTTATTGTTTTCAAAGTTAATATTTATCATTACTTGCAATTTACTTTTAATGCTGTTAAGTAGAATGAGTATGACTGATCTTGAGCACGTAAGTGTAACTGCTTAGTAACCTAGTAGTACTATCACTTGGTACGCCCAGTAGTATGGTACTTGGTAATCCTAGAAGTAGTTGCACTAAGTCCAAGGTGTGATTGGAAGATCAAGATCAACTACTCATTGCATAGGCTAGCTTATATTTGTTTTACTATCACTTAGATTTAGAAACCTTTACTTTCTCTTCATGTTTACTAGGAGCCTAATTGCCAATTCAACATCAATATCATATACCTCATAGTGAGTTAAACCATACACATTGATTTTACTAACTCACGTGGGAAAACAACGATTGTGAACGCTAATCAATTATCGGTATAATCACATTGCCTTATGTAGGGAGTTTGATCAAGATTGTGCATGAACACTCATATCTCATATGGTTGGGTGTTGGATACTCCACTACTCATCATTTATCATGTTATTAGAAGAAGGTGCACATTGAGATTTATTGAAGGATTAATTAATGCATCTTTAATTGTTGATGAAGTACATGAACAATTAAATAATATTCTATTTGATGTGATATAGTTCCTTCATTTGTGATACATCATCTTACTAAAGGAAAAGAAAATGTATTGACCTAAGTTGCATAATCATATGAAGGAAGATTCTTTACTTTTAATTGTAGAAATGTATTGACTTGAGTTTCATAATCATATGAAAGAAGATTCTCTAGAGAATTTAGAATTAAAATGATGGAGATAAAGAAACATTATTAAAAAGCCACATATAATGGTAGAGTTTGTGGACCATCATTACATTGTGGATCATCATATGTGAATGGACTATTTGATGTATTTTATGTTATTAAACTCTTGGATGTGATATGAGTGATAACATTAATTGAAATTGAAATGCTTTTTATTATGTCCATAGACCCTTAGGATCTATTGGACAAAAGAAATATACATAATATGTGTAATAAACACTTCATCAATAATGTTACCAAGTTTCCTTGTGTTATTTCAAAAAGCTCAATTAAACTACTAGCTATAATTTGTCATTTGTGGTCACTTTGCACAATAATAGGACATTCCAAGAATATGTGGTGCTTATCTTTAATTGTGTTTTGATTGCATAAACAATAGGTTCTTTTTTCTTTTAGAATCTAGACCTATCTTCCTATTTCAATTATAAAATAATGGGAGCCCAATCTTGCTTGATTGATTTAACAACATAGATGATAGAATATAGAAGAAGACAAATAAGCTAATTTTTTGTTGATACCTCCTTTAATGCTATCTAGGTAGAATTGTTTCTCTCCTGTTGTGTTACTCTAAATGTGCAAAAGTGCCTTATTTTTATACTCTTATGGAGTTTCGTTATATCATAATGTAGAATATCCATCTCAATGTTTCATTTTTTGAGCTAAATCATTCCCTCATAAAACTACCATTTTTGTTTTATAGCAACTAATACTTTCTTCGAAAATTTAGTTGTTGTGTTACAAGATAGACTATGAACATATACTACAAATTGACAAAGAAATTCTATCTCTAAAGGCATCGTATCAACTTCAAGAAGTAGAAAATCATATTATACCTACCTTTTAACTGAAAATTCTTCTATCAAAAAATGCTTCTACACTTCATCTATTCTCTTCCAATATTGGCTAGCAAGTCTAGGATCCCATACTGCATACCTATACAAAGGAGTTGGTTGCATAATAGAATAAAATAACTATTTTTTTAATTTCCCAAGCTAAGATAGTTTTCTTCTGACATTTGCTTTTTAAATCAAATAAGGCTCTTAATCGACTAAAATCCTCTATTTAATGCACATCTCCCAACTATAATTGTGACAAAGATCTAGGCCAAGGTATCTATAAGTTGGTTTCATATTTATTGGATCTTTTCTAATAGTGAAGAGTAATCATTATTCCTAGTTCCACATACCATAATTTGGGCTTTTTGTACATGAACTTTCATTTCTGAATGTTGGCAAAAATCATCCAAAATAGTTAGCATTTTTTGCACACCTTCCTTAGAGTTGGAGATGAGAGCTACATCATCAGCATATATTAAAAGGTTGACCAAGTTATCATTAATTTTAATAGAGTATATATCTAGATTTTTTTGCATCCACTCATTGAATTCATCGATAAAAATAGCAAAAAGAGTGTGCGAAAGAGGGCATCCTTGTTTTGCCCCAATATCACAATGTAATAAAATATTTTTATGGGAGTGGTAATTTGTGATGTATATATACGTCTTGGTAAATATTTTTTATAGCAACTAGTAAAGATAGAGGAGTACCTATGTTGTGTAATCACTTTTACAACTTTCTTTAAATAATTGAATCATATGCTTTAGAGAAATATAACAAGTAAACAAAAGTTATTTTATTTTTTCCTTTTGTACAATTAATAAGATATTTTAATGCAATGAGGTAATCAATAGTAGAATGATTACATCTAAATCTGACTTGTGAAATTGCTTGTAAATTGTTTTCTTTTGCATATTTTCCAATCTTCATCTCAAGAATATTTTCGAAAACCTTAGCAAAAATATTGCTAATTATAATCAACTTGGGGTTACTTAAATCAAATCTATCTCCATTTTTAAAGAGAAAAATAGATCTATTAGTGCATCATTTTTTATCTATGGATCATTACAGATACATGGATTGTTGTGGGTAGAGGAAGCTTCAAGGATAGATGAACTAGACTCAAAGGATCCTAAAATAATGTGTAAGAAAAAATACTTTTTGGATTCAAAAACAACTACATAGAATCTAAAATGTACAATGAATATGCAATGAAACTATATAAATTTCTACATTATCTTTTGTGTACTTACAAAATGTTTTTACTTAGATTACATTGAGACCATTCACTATTATCCTTTTTTTGATGACTTATCTTTTTGAATCCCAACACAACCATAACCATTGTGTTGGTGAAAACAAATTAGGACCACTTTTAGTCACAAACTGATTCAAATACATTGATGTATGAAAAATTGATACATGTTATAAATTTACTTGAACTTTTTAACAAATGCTAAAATATGAGGTATCTTTTCAATCAAATTTGCAAGAATAAGCATAATATATAAAAGATAAAATAAAAAGAGAAATCATCTATTAATTTAGTTAATAAATTGGAAAATCCTCATACAAAGGTGTGACCAAAAAATAGCATTTTTAATGTGTACTATGTGAAATCATGAGAAGAGTTGATGGAAGCATAACATGTGAATATACATGTCAATGAAAGATAAGCAAAATTTGCCATAATAAAAATGAGAAGCATAAAAAATCATACACGCATCTAGCATCCCAAGATTAATTCAATTTGAACAAAAGAAAAATTGTGACATTAATTAAAATTTTAGAGTTTAGGAAAAAATATTAAATAAAAATTAGTAATAAATTCATATAGGTAGTAGAAATGATGCCTCCAAAGATAGGGATATTATTGATAATGGGACATGAGAACTTAGTTCCCACCTCAGTTAAGCTCAAAGTTAAAAGGCAAGCTTCGTGTTAGAGTATCGTGAGGGTTAATACTAAAGAATAGCACCAAAATTTTTCAATGAAGATCCTTACTATCATAGGGCCAAGAATTAATTTTGAGCACTCTCGAATTTACAATGTGCATAACGACAACATGAGATAAAGATGAAAATACAACTTGTGTAACAATGTTGCCTTGATAATGTCTAGCACCCCAAGGAATTCCCTGAGATTCAATGGATCTAGGGCGGAAAACCTAGGGAGTATGCCTCTAATAAGCAAGTAACCCATGGATGGGTATGAGTGGCACAACAGCTTCTTAATAAATGAGAATGCACCTCAAGGAGAATGACTAACTCTAAACAAGGACCATGCATACAAATACACAAGTAACCTTGTAGACATCATTGGTAGGAGGGGAATGATGCATTTACTAGGGGGTGTCTCATCCTCAGACCCCTCATGATCTAGAACAAGGTTTAGCTTGGCATTGCACCAAAACTATCTAGTCCTAGTTGCCTACATATCTGTGACCAGCATAGAATTAGAGCCACGTAGTTCTCCAAGTGAGGGTAGTATGAAGAGGACTTAGAGAGGGTTGTAACAGAAGGGAGTCCTACTACTAGCTTGGTACTGCCAAGCCGAGATGGGTTTTCTAACACTTGAGTATCACCCAAGGATGTCTTCGAGTGTTCCATGGTCCTCAAATCATGGGGATGTCCTAGAATAATTTCTACCCTGAGACATCTCTCACAATCCTTCCTCACACAAAAGAAGCAATGTCCTCAGAGTGAAGCCTAGGTTGACTTCAAGAGTACACTTCAAGTATGGGTTTGGAACATTGTCAACTTTGAGGAATCCATCAGCTCAACTAATGCTAGGCTTGAAGAAATGTAGCAACCCCAACACCTGATATGTCCTTCCATCCAAAGCCTTGCATTAAATGCAAATGGCACTTGGAGGAATCCAAAAACTTTTCCTACTTTGTAACAAGAGGGAGAAGTCAAACCCAAAGGGCCAATGTCTCTAAGGCATCCCCTAGATTTCTCACCTTATCAGGTCTAGAGACTTATCTTCTTACATAGGCCCATACCTATGCAAAAGAACAAGCTTCTCTTCCACAAGTCTAGCTGAGTTCCCTTCTGAATGGCATCTCGACACCCATCGATTTCCTTAAATTTTTTTGTCAATGATCTTGAGGGCTCACATGGGCACCTACCCATGGTGATGGATTTGGGAAACTAAAATCAACAAGGAGAACATGCTCCAAAAGAGCCATGTCTCCACAAGTAACTCAAACTTGTTAGAACCCTAGGTTTTGCTTCTTGCATCAAGAGCCATGTGGTCTCACCAGTGCAACCATCTAAGCATTGGATCACCACATCTATACTATCCACATATGTTCTTTTGTTTTCCCACATCACATTTATTTAGGCTAGTAGGAAAGGAGTCGAGCATGATCTCCCTTCAGAACAAGATATAGAGGTAGATCTTTTGAACCTGACGTTGTCGCTCGTAGATGCACCAGCATCGTAATCCATATTTTATCATCCAACACTATTTCATTTCCACAGCAAAAGAGAAGATCCAAATTTTTTTTGGAAAACTTCTCCAAGAGGCTATCATAGCTTACAAACCTAGTCTATCATCGACATCCTTTGGGATTGTCCAGCATCGAGAAAACTTGCTTGAATGCTAGAAAAAGTGGAGGACATGTTGGGTGGCCAACCCCAAGAAAATCCTTCATACACATGTCTCATGTCAACCATTACCACATCATTTATTGCAACCATAATGTTCCATTCATGGGAAAGGACAAAATGCACTTTCATCTTACAAGCTATTCTTCCCACTCTGAGATATGGGACAAGCATCATTTTTTGAATACTTAGTCCAAGGAAGCATGTAGAATCACCTCTGAGGACAACCACGATCATGAATTCTCCAAGGAACATCTAGGTTTCCAAAACTTGAATTTTCTTATCATGCCAAGAACAACTGCCACTCACGATCAATACCTTTCATTGGAATTTTAAACCTAAAGGAAGGATCCTCTATGAAAGGTTTCTTCTGTAGGTAAGTACAATAGCCCAACTACATCGTACCCATGATACATGCCCAAGTAGTCCACATGGCCAACACAACTGTATCATCAAACTACTACTATTCGATTTAACCTTAAGAACAACTCAAGAAGTGAAAGATTTCATCACTCAAAATTTTACCAAGAGGGAGTTTTGTTTCATCATGGGAGATCTAGGTTTTCATTTCATGCATCCCAGTCCATCCCATTTACAATAATTGTGGTGCAAAAGGTTGCACCACTGCCTATTACCATTAGGCCTAAGCAGCAAATGCAAGAGGTAACAAGAACATTTTGCCCTTAGGAGGACTAGGTCCTCAGGGTAGTTTTACAAAGAATGGGCTTCACCAACATCAACTACCAACTAAAAAAAATACACGACTCATCCTTAAAGGGTTTACAATGAGAAAGGTCTACTAGAGAACCCTAATAAGGAAGTCCCTTTGGATCCCCAAAACCTGAGAGAGAGTACATAAGATCATGCCTTGCTTACATCAGAGATGGGACAATACACTAGAGAGAGATGGTATGATACATTAGAGTACACAAGGAAAAGAGTACATGAGGGATATGGAGTGATACACCATAGCCTGCAAGGCACCATAAGTCTTGAGTCATGAAAGCACACCATAGCCCTTAGAAGCACTAGAAGCAACCAATCACGAGAGCATAAACTCAAGTGTTTTCGATGACATACAGGTCCACCCTGTAGAGCCACTAAGAGTAGACAACAATTTTTGTAATTATCACATCATTTGTTCAAGGATGAAGCACCATCCCAATGCTTGCAAAACTACTCCAAGATCACATCCAGTCATAGAAGAGGGAGTCTAGGTGCTGATGCCTAGAACTCAACTCTACTTTGTAGCTAGATATAACAATGTCACTTTTGATTTGAAATTTTAATCTGCCAGTGCAATTCACATGAATAATGCGAATCACCCACTATTAAGATCAAGATTATTGAACCAATCTATTTGAATTTCAGGCTACATTCCACCATTGATCACTTGTGAATAAGATTTTTGGCAATCAAGGAACCTGAGAGAAAGAGTTTCCAAAACGTATCTTGTCTCAAGAATGTTTACCAAAAGGACACACCATCATGGCATGCCAATATCACCAAGAACACAAGGCATCAATTCAAGAGCACCTTGGGCAAGGACATGCCTTGGCCTCATTACAACATCATTTATCAATAATAGGATTTTTCATAGAGCTTTCAACAAAACTACACATCAAGGCCAAAAGGTTATTTACAACATATAGAGGAGCTGCTTCAAGGACAAGCACATGGAAAACACTGTACATCAAGTTTGGCCTTGTCATAGGATGTGGCATAGGCCTACAATAAGGAGACAACTAATTCACATAGGGAAAGAACATCTAGTACTTTTATGTGCATAAATTGTCAAAACTGACTACATCACAAGATTACATTACAATCTTACACACCTAATGATAGGAATACATTTAGTGGGCATAATACATGTTACCCATCCCTAAAAGGCTATAGGACAAAATACTTGAGCCCATCCTAAGTTAAAGGGTTTAGGCCACCAAGAGCACACGAAAGCTGCACTGTGCTATTCTAAGAAAAACTTGTCTTTGTCTCTACATGTACATGAACATCTGTTGCATTGCACCCTCTACATGATGGTCTCTACATGTACATGAAAAACCATCGCACTGAACCCATTGCATGACTACCATCACATGAAAACAAATCAAGACACAAACACAATGATTGAACAATGGGACATGCCAACTAAGTATCCACCACCTACCACTATGGAACCTCAAGGCATTGGCCATTCCTGGGCCATTAGTATTTGGCATGGCCAGGGATATTGTTCTATGCCATTTGCTAACCCAATATTTGTAGGGTATAAGATGGACCACTATCCTTTGTTAGTGCTTACCTAGCATTAAGAGGCAAACAAATCATGATGTACCTACTACTTCATCATAGTAAGGGTACTGATAAATCCACAACCCAATGTTGGGATTCCAAGACCAAGTAACCAATTTATGAAGGCCTCAAGAGTACATATCTTTACCATAGACATAGTGCTCAAAAAATCAATTAAGGTTACCATTGGTCACATCTTTGTACCTATGCTACCTGTAAGACTGAGACAACAACTCAAAAATAGAGAAGTTAGTAGGAACATGTTTAGTACATCAACCTCATATACAACCATCAAGCATGATCACATGATAGAGAAATATCAATCTCACAACATCATAAAGAGTAAGACCTTAGCAACATGAATAGAGATCAAACATGCAAAACATTAATGAATCAACTAGATACACTCACATAAAAGAGTATATCATGAGGCACACCTAGAGAGAGAACTAAAACACTCTCAAAATTCCAAGATTTGCACACAACAAACGTTCCTAGCCACTAACACTGGTTCCCACCAAGATCAAAATCTCAACAATTCAGAAAAGGCATGGGTAATAGAGATTCGTTATCTTAACAAGAAAATAAGGAGGGAGACCATGGTCTAGCCAACAATAGGTCTTAACAAAGCTCCAATTCTTGCTACAAAGAGAAACATTAGAGAGGATGCATCCACAAGAAAGACTCTCATCAAGAGAGGTGAGGTCTCAATAAGAACCAACGATAGGATGACCTACTCTAGAAGGTCTCCAAGTCAAAATGCCCAAAGAAATGTTACCAATCAAAGAAGTGATGCCATAAAACCTAGGGCAACACAACCAGCTCAAATGAAGGAGCACAACACATGGAAGGTCTGCAAAGAGGGCATTCATGCCCAAAGCATGAGAGGTTTTCAAAAGAAAGACCACAAACATTTGGTCTTAGGATAGCACAAATAGCCTCAAAATGCATCCTCAACAATCCCAACAATAAGTCATCACACCACATAGAGCATAAAGCCTTGCGTTACAAATGATAGACACGACGAAAGTGACACACATGTAAAATTTCAAAATGCAACAAAGGAAGACATGCCTACACAACTAGACAAACATACAATTGCAAACAAGAATGTATGAAGTCTACTGGCAATGGTCTTAATCCACCCAAAACAAGGCTCATCAAGAGCACATGTCTGAAGGCCCTCCATCTTGAGGTACTTGGGAACCAACATGTCCCAATTTGTAATTCCCATACTCACTATATCTAGGATGAGTGGGAGTGCAAGGATACTACATCCTACAAAATTTAGTTAATGCCATCTCGATACATGTCATATGGGTGGATACTGAAGTAGAGACTAGGTCCAATTCATCCTAGATGAATCATTGGAGACCTAAGATGAGAGCTCCTTGAGCAAAAATAATTTGTGAGTTTCCAATAGAACTCTCCTCCTCCATATCACATAAAATCGCAATTGGTCCAACCATAAGTAAACTAGTGGAGGACAGTTCCACAATGCAATCATATACATCGTCTAAGAGAAGAACATACATTAGTTGCCCATAATGTAACATCATCCTCATAATGAAGAGTGTAAGAATCTTAACTAAAGGAAACTATTCAAAGAACACGTAAGAAATGATCCTATATCACCCAGATGTTTATCTGAAAGGACCATAAATAGAACAAGCTCAATGGTGTAACCTAGCCAAAGGGCACATGCTCATCACAACACAATTACAAAAATGCTATAATACCATTTGTAACAATGTTACCTTGATGTTGTCTGGCACCCTAAGGAATTCCCTAAGATCCAATGGATCTGGGATGGAAAACCTGGGGAGTACACCTCTAATAAGCAAGCAACCCATGGATGGATGCAAACAGCATAATAGCTTCTTAATAAATGAGAATGCACCTCAAGGAGAACAACTAACTCTGAATAAGGACCATGCATACAAATATACAAGCAACATTGTAGACATCATTGGTGGAAAGGGAACGACGCATCTACTACGGTGTGCCTCACCCCTAGATCCCTCTTGATCTAGTACAAGGTTCAGCTTAGCACCGCACCAAAACTATCTAGTCTTGGCTACCTACATATCTGCAACCAACATAGAATCAAGGCCATGTAGTTCTCCAAGTGAGGGTAGTATGAAGAGGGCTTAGACAGGGGTGTAATAAGAGGAAGTCCTACTGTTGGCTTTGTATCGCCAAGCCAGGATGGATTTTCTAACACTTGATTATCACCCAAGGATGCTTCAAAGTGTTCCATGGTCCCTAAACCATGGGGATGGCCTAGAAGAAATGCTACTCAAAGACATCTCTCATAGCTTGAGTAACTTTTAACTTTTGGCTTTTGATGGGATGCGATATCGCATGGGCCGCAATATCGTGTCTTCCCCTGTAATATTGCATATGTGATACCGTAGTACACCGTCAAATCTATAAATAAGAGGTGGCTCTCCCTTGTTTCTAATTCTAGGCCTAGACTGTAGTGAAACTTTGGTAGTTTTACCTTTCCAAAGATAGAATAATTTCCATGTGCCTACAGTAGGAGCTCCAAAGTGAACAGATCTTTATTCGAGCAAATATTGTACCTAAATACAAGTTTGTGTACGACAATAAAGATGAACTTCTTGGATAAACCTTGCAATGCATGGAATAGGCTAAATAGGACTTTATTTATTGTTTATCATTTAACTACTTTATTAGTTCATTAATTCTCTCTCAACCCTTCTCCCATAGTTAAGTGCATTCAGTATGATTGCTTCGAGCACGTGTGTTACGCTTGGTGATCCCAGTAACGACTAGCATTTGGTAACCAAGGTTGCATTGGTTTAGGGTGTGAACAGTAAGTGGGGATGGATACTGATGCTAGGTTAATTAAGGCTTAGTTAGTTAAAGTTAGTTAATTAGTTTCTTCACCCTTCACCTCATTGGCATAGGAGATAAAACAGAAAAGATATAAAAATCATATACCTCAGACTTACTTAACCATACAACCATGACAAATACAAGTAAGTCTTGGAAGACAACAAATGATTAACCTTAAGTGTTCCATGAGGCATGTAGGCACTTAGTTTGTAGAGTTCGACCAGATCACGTGTGTAACGCTCGTATTCATATGGTTGAGTGTAGGGGTACCTTGCCACTCATCATTGGTGTCGTTGCTGGGGACTAAGTTGTTTGTGTGCTAAGTAGAACATAGGAAATTATCCACATTGTTGGAAGCTTAAATGAACCCTTAGGGCTAATTAAACAAAAAATTATATAACGGTTAATCAACACATCGAATAAGACACACTGTCTTCTTCTTCTTCTCATAAGAGCACTTCACCACCTAGGGATCATATAAGAAATAGTCGGCAATCTAACATGCATAACCGAGAACCACTAGTTCCTCAATAGTATTGGGTGGTATATACTCGTCCTGATGAGTATATACCCGATTTTACTTTTATCCTCCATCAAGATGAACAACTACGTTGGAGAGACCTGCAAGGTAACATAGTGTTACCTCCAGATCGGGCAGTCCCTGACATGCTTCTCCATGCTCTGGCATAGATAGGCATGAAACAGCTATACAATGAATACGTTATAGGTGATTTTGACACAAGGGATTATCATCCCACAGCTGCACAACGTTTAAGGGACTCGAGGAAGGAGAACCATCATACATTGTTGAAGGGAAAAGGGGTCCCGCACGTCCTAAGTGAAATTGAAGATGGTGAACCACTTATAACGGGTTCTCCATCAAATGATGTTTCCCCTCCTAATAATAGTGAGGAGGTGGGGTATCAGAACCTACACTCCACAATACACAACCCTAGTTCTGATCCCCATGAACGTCAACTATTCATTGAGGGAACAAAAACACATGACAAGGATGGACATTCTGATCGTTATCACGATTGGGATTGTAGCCATCAAAGAGAAGGTAAGAAACATCGTCATGACGATGGTTCTCCTTCTTCTTTCCCTTCATCACATCATTCACCCTCTCCTTCCACATTAGGGTGCAGTCATCAAGAGCATAACAGTGAGGATAAGGGTAAGCAAAATGAGAGACCTTGATGAGAGAGTCGAGAGAGAGGATGAGGGCAGTCTAGAGAGTCTAGGCATGGTAGAAGGGAAAGTAGGAAAACACGTAGGCATCATAGACGTCATGAGAGAGATGATCATGAAGAACCCCTACTTGCCACCCAAAGTATGTTAGATATTACAAAGGTAGTGAGAATACCTACAAGGAATCAAAAGGATAGTCGGATCAAGAGACTAGATATGAACAATATCCCACGCTTCGAAGGGGGATACAACACTGATCCACAAAATTATTTACAAGAATTTCATGATGCCTAAACCTTGCAAAATATTGAAAATAAGTGGCAGAAATTAAAGTTGTTTCCTAGGATACTCAAAAAGGAAGTAGAGAATTGGTACTAGTCCTTAGAACTGGAAACCATTAGGAGGTGGAATATGATGTTAGAACTCTTCAACGATAAATACCAAACATACTCTAGAGTGTCTAACTTGCATAAGTAGATCCAAGGATGGAAGCAGGGTAATCACGAACCCTTGGATGCTGCCATGGGCCAATATTATGCATTGCTACATTGTTGCCCGGGCCATGGTTATGCACAGCGGGATCAACTCCACCACAGTAAGATTTTGTGATGAAGAGGATGAGTCACCACTTGAAGAGTTGGTGAATAGAAAAACCTTGCCGCTTCAAAAGCTAACAACGGAAGTATCGGCTAAGGTAGACCAAATGTGGGACTCCATATACAGTAGGTTTGAAATTGTTTTAAAATTCGTAGAGGAGTCTAAGGAACGAAGTAGTGACAAGGACAAGAAAAAGCAGAGAGACTCAGGCCATGCACGTGACAAGGGTAAGGGAAAAATGACTATCGCCGATGAGGTTGTGGATTTAGATACAGAAAATAATGGTGGATGTGAGATCTACCAATATGACCATCCTAAGGGATGTTACCCAATAATCTCACATCTATAAGAGTCTGGAATGTATGCATTCAACCCAAGACTTACTAGACGGTAGGCACCCCGGAGGTTACCTTATCCCCAAGGTAACCTGAGGCAGTTCCACCAACCGTTAATGTATTATCCAAGTGGAACTCTACCAAAACCTATCAGGCAACATCAGTAGTGGCAGCACCCACAGTCATGGGGGATGCCACCACCTAGACAATAATACCCTTACCAGCAACCAGACCCATATGGCTATTACGTGCAGCATCCGGTTTCTCCAAGTGACTCTATGGGTCACACAACTCCACAACATCACTACCAAGTTCCGAAGTATTTTAGGACTCCTTCTTCTCCGAGAGACACACCACATACATACCATCCTCCAAATCCATCTGCCTCTCTTATGCTGATAGTTCCACTACCTCCTACTCCAACAATGCAAGGGGAACTCCCCACTCAACCGCAGCAACGTAATGCTACGAGAGTTGTAAACCTGCAACCCGTAGCTAGTTTTGACAACTGCAAGAAGAGAAGACCTTTCTTCAGAACCAAAAGCCCAAAAAGCTCTTACAACCACAAGTGATTGAGTCTGTGTATGCTCCTCCAACAAATAAGGCTTCAGAGCTCCCTTCAAACCAACAACAGAGCTCAATGCATACGGTTATGTTAACACATACCGTTACCGACTGGATCAAGATAGGCCACCTTCCTAGGAAACTCTTTGACCTTGGAAGTCCCTTAATCTACCTCTAAGTCACTGGGAATGAACCTCATAAGGCTCTTCTTAACTCAGGTTCCGGAGTCAACTTAATCTCACGAGAAATGTATCAAGCCTGGAACCTACCTCCACTCAAGAAGAGTAACATTCAATTAGAGCTAGCTGACCAGTCCATCACCATTTCCTTGGGATTGGTGGAGGACATTGTTCCCACTGTGTGTGGTTGGTTATACCCAGCTGATTTCCTGGTGATAGAAGTTAACAACAACAAATGGGACTTCCCAATTATAATGGGAAGGGCATGGCTAAGTACAATAGATGCATGCCTAGGAATCTGCGATCTTTCCTTAGAAATATCTAAGGTAAACATTTATGGAAAGATCAAGAAGAAGAAAGTTCCATGCATCACATACAGTGACTCAGAGGGTGATGACATGGAGGAATGTTCAGCATCTCCTGCATGCAATTGGTGTGCACAAGGAAATCAGATACAAAGGTGCATGTATGTAGCAACCACACAACAAGAGAACACTCAGTGGTTGATAGCTGATCAAGAGAGCAGCTCACCAACATGCATGGAACGAATTGGGGGAACAACCTTTACCCACAGTGAAAACATAGATACATTAGAATATGAGCGTCGCCAACTTCCATCCCTTAACCTGAAAACATCAATTGGGAGAAGTTGGACACTTCTAAAAAATTCCAACAGGTGTTCATTATTTCAAATCTCTCCCTTTCCATTCAGTCATGGGGGAGATGGCCACCTATGCTAATCATTTGGGGCCCTCAGTTCTTTTTAAGTTTTTGTTTTACACATTTTTGTTTTACACATTTCTTTAACTTTCCTTGTTTTTGTTTTACAACATCGTTTATACCTTTTTCATTTCTTTATATTTGTGTTATCCATGTTGTCAAGTTTGTCATTTAATAAGTGTTCTTCATGATGGTATGAACTATTTTTCTATTGCTAATGTTTGGTTTTTACCTTTAAGTTATGATGTTGATACTATGGTATGGTTCTTTTGATATGATAGGCAATGAGTTCACTTCATCCATACATCCACAAATTTCTATGGTCTCTCTCAACTTGGAAATGTATAGTCCCTTTCTAAATAAGAACTATAACGAATTGGTGACTAGGCATTTCTCAAACTAAGGAAGGACTCAAGGATTGAAAAGGGTGTGGCTTCAAGGGAACTTAATGTATTTGTGTTGGCCATTCTATTGGGTGCTTGGATGTTTTCTTTGTGATTTTTCCTTCCCATTCTGATGTTACCCAATTATCGGGAAGCTGAGTAAATAAAAATAACAAAGTCTTTGCATGGTGTGGTTCTCATGCATAAACACATAAAACAAAAAAAAAAAATAGTGAGAATTCAAAGCATACCCCTTAGACGAAATAATCATTTGGGCTACAAGCATTGGTTATGGAACTAAAATAAAAATGTTCCCTCTAACTAAGGCCCTTCTCACTTCCCATTCTCTCCTCCTTCGTTTCGTCGAAATGATGGTGGCTCTTTGGGAAGGCATTCTTGTTACTTCAAGGGGATGGATTGGCTGAATGCATTAATGCGAAGTCATTGGATGTGGTTTATTTAAGGCCAGACTTGGAATGGGATCTGCTAAGTCACATTAACCATGAAATGCACAAGGGGTTGTACACCACCTTGTTCTTGGGATTCCATTCCATTCTCTTCTCTCCATCCTTCTCTCCATTGTTCACCTCATTTTCAGTTGTATCATTAGTGTATATCTTGGTTGATGCATTGTTTTTTTTTTTGGTAACTGCTTGTGGTTAAGACTTTAACTCTTGTTCCAAATGACATTCCCAGAGCCTACGGACTCTCCGAATGTGGGTTTGTAAGGGCATTAAGGGCATGAGCCTGCTTTGGGGAGGACCCACTGACATTCCTATTTGGTACACCGGTTAAATTCTTTCCCTTAACATTTTTGCAATCCACTCTATTCTGTTCATTTCCATCTTGACATCCATTTCATCAATGTTATAGTTGTCTCTTTTTCACCATCTTTCTTGTTCTTTTTTTTTCTCCATTCTATTGCTATCGGAGGTTTACTCTTAGTCATGGGGGTCCGGACCCAAATTTTTTCAATTTTTTCCTAACCCCTACACCTTCGGTAGTCACCACTATTATATCTCCAAATCTGTATCAGCCATACCACAACTCAGCCAATGGACCTTTCACCGAAGTAAGGTATCAATTGCATTATGATTCATTTACCCTTGCTAATATAAAGACTATGTTGTGTGTGCAGATGGTGATCATACAACAATAGATTGGATCCTGAGGGAACACTTGGAATGGATCAGTGTTGAAGCAGCTATGCAAAGAACGAGATGGATGGCATGCTTACGGATGGACAAAGAAAGGTGTAATTTTGGCATTGGCAATAGCAAAAATTCTCTCTCTCTCTCTCTCTCTCTTTCTCAGCTACCAAATGAGGCCTGATGTCAAATGTATAAAGTGTTTACTCTTATTGTCATGAACACTAGTTTTTTTTTGTCTTGTAATGATGATTTGTTCACATGTCATCCCATTCACCATTAGTTCCACTTGAGTCAATAATCCCATACCATCCCAATATTTTGTAAGGAACTTGAGGACAAGTTTTTATTTAGTCATGGGAATATGATGGGATGCGATATCACGTCCGCCGCGATATTGCAGTGTGTCGTCAAATCTATAAATAAGAGGTGGCTCTCCCTTGTTTCTAATTCTAGGCCTAGATTGTAGCAAAACTCTGGTAGTTTTACCTATCCAAAGATAGAATAATTTCCATGTGCTCGCAGTAGGAGCTCCAAAGTGAACGAATCTTTATTTGAGCAAATATTGTACCTGAACACAAGTTTGTGTACAACAATAAAGATGAACTTCTTGGATAAACCTTGCAGTGCATGGAATAGGCTAAATAGGAATTTATTTACTATTATTTATTTTTTATCATTTAAATGCTTTATTAGTTCATTAATTCTCTCTCAACCCTTCTCCCATAGTTAAGTGCATTCAGTACGACTGCTTTGAGCATGTGTGTTATGCTTGGTGATCCGAGTAACAACTAGCGTTTGGTAACCAAGGTTGCATTGGTTCAGGGTGTCAATGGTAAGTGGGAACGGATATTGATGCTAGGTTAATTAAGGCTTAGTTAGTTAAAGTTAGTTAATTAGTCTCTTCATCCTTCACCTCATTAGCATAGGAGATAAAATAGAAAAGATATAAAAATCATATACCTCAGACTTACTTAACCATACAATCATGACAAATACAAGTAAGTCTGGGAAGACAACGAATGATTAACCTTAAGTGTTCCATGAGGTGTGTAGGTACTTAGTCTATGAAGTTCAATTGGATCGCACGTTTAATGCTCATATTTGTATGGTTGAGTGTAGGGGTACCTCGCCACTCATCAACTTTGGATGAAGAAATTGTGACTTTTTCTTTAAAAGTAATAAAAGACTCGATAGAGCCATTAGGGTGTGTAGTAGCATTGATAAGAAGAGTCTACATAGATGTAACACATTTAAGTGATTTGAATCATTTTCAAGTCCTTATTATTTCCTTTATATGGTTGTAAGGGATACATGCCAAAAATGAAAAGGGGTAAAAGGAGAAAGGATGTAAAAGTTTATGGACTTGATGTAAACTTGTTACCTCTTTTAGTTATAACATATCAAAGAACAATGCAAGGTTATAAGATTCTCTTAGTCAATTTATAGATATATATATAGTAGGGGTTTTTAAATAAAATAAAATAATATTAACAAAGAATTTTGAATACATTAGTTTAATAAAGAGAGAGCCTAAAGAAAAAGCCTAACAATTTTGGGATCCCTTTTCAAGTTTTCAGCTCTATAACTAATTTTGAAAAACCTTTCCTCTTAGATATAATCATATATATATACACTAAGCAAGTTTGTAACAAGATGATTTCACACCGACATTATATTCAATGTTATAATTCAAGAATGTTTATGCAATGTGATTACCATCACATACATTCTTGAAATGAACTCTTTTGGAAATCCTTATAGTACTAAGAATAGATTAATATTTTCTTTAATGCATTCTACTTTCTTGTTCTTTACTTTAAGACATTTGATTAAGCAATTTATTTCCAACAATTAATGAACACAAGCATGACCACTTTGAGCATTCATATAGTACTTGGTAGCTCAGCAATGCTTAACATTTGGTAGCCCAGCAGTGCTATATGTGTTAAGGATGTGTCCAAGAAAGTGGGACGGTTACTTGTGTTAGGCTAGGTAGGCAATAGATATTATTTTCAATCTACTTTACCCTTTATTCTTGTTGTAGGTGATTACATCCATAAAACATAAAACAATAAAAATTCATATATCTCAATTACACTTAAACCATATCCTTGAGCCTCACAAGTGTAGTTGGGAAGACAACCAATGTTATTAATGGAATTTCACTTCCTAGAGGAACTAGGGTATGAGATAACTGTAGGTCCATAGAAATTTGACTAGATTGTGCATGACGCCTTAGTGATTCGTATG
This sequence comes from Gnetum montanum, assembly GCA_015680685.1. NCBI lineage: Eukaryota > Viridiplantae > Streptophyta > Gnetopsida > Gnetales > Gnetaceae > Gnetum > Gnetum montanum. The sequence continues at coordinate 1,284,944 of MNCI01008809.1, forward strand.
GTTGGATGTAGGGATACCTCGCCACTCATCATTGGCACCATTGCTGGGGACCTTTTTGTTGTTTTGTGTGCTATCTAGGATCTAGTAAAAGTATTTAAATCATTGGGATCAACTTGAGAGTCATATCTTGTGTTACAATTACTACATCAAATTCTCAGAGCACACTGTGATTTTTGTTTCGCTAATTGACAATGTCTTCTTCTCACAGGAATGCTTCTCCACCCAAGCCTAATAATGCTCATCCATCCAAGCCTCAACAATATCAAATTACATATACTCATCATGATGAGTATGTGCTAAACTTCACCTTCATCTTACACTAGAATGAATAGCTGTGGTGGCGTAACATGGAGGGAAACATTGTGTTACCACCTGATCGTGTTGCTCTTGCAATGCTCTATCAAATGCTTGCATGATGTGGTCTTCAATATCACGATGGGGAATATATCATGGAAGATGTCAACACTAAGGATTATCATCCCACTGAAGCACAATGCCTATAAGATCAGTAGCTAGAGCAGCACTATGAACTTTCAAAGGGAAAAGGACTTAATGATTCTCCGTTCCTGTTGTACCAACAAGATAGTGGGGAACCCTTCTCTGAGGATCTTCCACTCAACGATGCTCCTCTATTTAACTTCAATGATGAAGGTAAAAACCAGAATTCACACTCCACAGTTCACAATCCTAATTATGGTAATAAGGGATCTAATGACAAAGATGGATCTAGAAGGGTAAGTCAAGACAAGGATGCAGGAAAGAAGCAAGATCGTGATCATGGTAGTGATCACTGAAGAGGTAGTAGCAAGCACTATGATGGTGCTAGTTCTCCTTCCTCTTCCCCTTCATCATCATCTTCTTCTTTTATCTCTGATCATGATTACATAAGGCAAGGTCATGATGGAGGTGATTGAAATGAATGAAACGACCGACAGGACCATCGAGACATGCAAGATTAAGGATGTAGATGTTTATGAGAAGCACATCACCATGAACGAAGGGGTAGTAGAGGGCATCATAGGTGCCATGATCAAGACCTTGATGAGCCTCTATTTGCTACCTGAAGTATGCTTAACATCATAGAGGCAGTCAGAATTCCAACAAGGTATGTGAAAGATAGTTGTGTCAAATGGTTAGACATGAACAATATTCCTTGATTTGAAGGAGGATATAACTCTGATTCGTAGAATCATGTTCAAGCTTTTGAAGGTGCATGTGCCTTGCAAAACATAGAGAACAAATGGTAGAAACTGAAGTTATTTTCCAGGACATTCATCAAAGAAGCAGAGAACTAGTACCAATCCTTAGAACTAGAATCTAATAGACAATGGAGTACCATGCTTGAAATGTTCCATAATAAGTATCAAATGTACTCCCAGGTATCCAACTTAAGGAAGAGAATTCAAGGGTGGAAACAAGAAGCACATGAACCCTTGGATGCCACCATTGGCTGATACTATGCCTTGATGCATAAATGCCCTAGCCATGGTTATTCTCAATTCACTTAACTCCACCACATTGTAGGTGGGCTTCGTAATGAAACAAGAAAAACCCTTGGTGTCTATGCCCAAGGATGATTGTTAAAACTAACTACTAGTCAAGTACAAAGGTTAATAGAGTAGGTTTCCAAAGATGAGGATGAACTAAGAAAAAGAGAAAGTGCAAAGGAGTACAACTGTGATCCTTCCATCCACAAGAGGGAGGTTCAATTTTGTGATAGTGAGGATGAATCCATATTTAATGAGGGGATGCATAAAAAAGCCTTGCCACTTCAACAATTCCAATCAAAAATTACGATCAAGGTTGATCAATTAAGAGAATCTATGGATAGAAAATTTCAAGCTGTCCTCAAAATTGTTGAAGAGTCCTAAGAACAAGGTAGTGATCATGAGCGCAAAAGGTGCAACGAAGTTGAACATGCATATTACAAAGGTAAGGGAAAAATTGTTGCAATAGAAGAGATTGTGGACACTGAATCAGATGATGATCATGGATGTGATGTCTACCAATATGAACATCCTAATAGATGTTGCCCTATTGTGTCACATCTTCAAGAGTCTAGGGTGTATGCCTTACATCCATGACTTATACAAAGGCAAACATTCAGAAGGTTGTCTTATCCTCAAGGTAATCTTTGGTAGTTCCACAAACAACAACTGTATTATCCAAGTGGAGCTCCACCACAACCATACGAATAGTACTAACAATGGCAGCAACCACAATCATGGGTGCTTGCACCACCACGGCAATAATACCCTTACAGGTAGCTTGATCCCTATGGTTATCATGTTGAGCAACCCATGTCTCCATGTGACTCTTCCAGTCATGTTTCTTAGTTACAGCCTTACTACCATCCTTCTGACTATTATTGGACTCCATCTCCACATGAAAGAAGGGACACTGCTCCCTATCCTTATCCTCCTTCTATCCTTGCACACACTCCTCCTTCAGTTGCATAGCTACCACCTACACCTCCTATGCAGGGTGAACTACTTGCTCAACCACAACAATGCAATGCTACGAGGGCTGTTAATTTGTAACCTAATCATAAATTGAAGAGGTTGAATGTCTGATCAAAGAAAAGACCTTTCTTTCGATCCTGTAGTCCACCTAAGCCTTCACCTACACCCACAGTTGATAACCCTACTCTTGTCTCTTCCTTCATATCAGATTCCTTTGGGTTTCCTTCAAACCAAGCTTTACTAAGGATCCATACCTTAATGCTTACTCACACCATGTTTGATTGGATCCATGTAGGAAACCTTCCCAAGAAATTAGCTAATCTTGGAAGTCCTCTAATTTATTTGCAGATTGCTAGGAACGAACCATGCAAGGCTCTTCTGGATTCAAGTTCTAGTGTTAATTTGATTTCTCATGAGATGTACACTACCTAGAACCTACCTCCTCTTAAGAAGAGAAAAATTAGATTGGAATTGGTAGACCAGTCCATCATTGTTCTATTGGGACTAGTAGAAGACATTGTGATCACTGTCTATGGGTGGTCTTATTCTGCTAACTTACTAATAATCAAAGTGGAGAACTATAAAGGGGACTTCCCAATCATCATCAGAAGAGCATGGTTGAGCACCATAGACACAAGAATGGACATCAAAGATCTTTCCTTGGAAATCTCTAAATAAAATTCATTTGGAAAGATCAAGAAGAAGAGAGTTCGATGCATTGCATATAGTGATATTGGGTGCAATTGTGTGCAAAAAATTTGGGCTATCAAGAAATCATCCATCTTTGCATGCAAGTAGTGTGTGCCAGAAGTATAAATTCAAAGGTGTCTATACACAACAACCACAAAATAGGAGGGCACCAAGTGGCTAACCATTGATTCAGAAAGAAGCACACTGTGCATGGAACCAACTGAGAGCCTGGCATGTGAATATGTCACAAGCATGGATGAACTTGAGCAAGTTCATCACCAACTCTTTGATGATACAAATGATGATACCTATTGGGGAGAGTTGGAAATTCTTGAGAACTTCAAGCAACAGTCCCTTGAACTAAAAACGTTATCGGCTGGAATGAAATATGTATTTTTGAAGAAAAAGAAGCTAGTTATAATTAATGCAAGACTTACTCTAGAACAAAAAGAGATGTTGTTGAAGGTAGTTGAAAGATGGTTAGTAGCATTTACTTGGTCATATCTTGAACTCATAGGAATTGATCCTAGGATATGCCAGCATCACATTTACATAGGGATTGATCCTAGGATATGCCAACATCCCATTTACATCAACCTAGCCATAAGGCCAAAATGATAATCACAAAGGTGGTTGAATCCCAAATTGATGCAAATCATCAAGGAGAAAATCGAGCAACTCCTTAAGGCAGGGTTCATCTATTCGATTATAGATAGCAGTGTGTTAGTCCACTCATAATTGTACTAAAGAAAGGTGGTAAGTGGTGGGTCTACATCGATTTCAAGCTGCTAAATATGGCAACATTCAAGGATCACTTTCCATTTCCATTTTTTGACTAGGTACTAGACACAATATCAAGGCATTGCTACTACAGCTTCCTAGATGGTTATAGTGGCTATAACCAAATTCAAATTGCACTAGAGGACCAAGTAAAGACAATGTTCACAAGTTCCTAGGGGACTTTTGCATATCATAAGATGCCATTTGGCCTATGCAATGCTCCTGCCACATTTCAACACCTGGTCTTGAGCATCTTTCAACAACAAATCAGTAGTGATGTAGAAGTCTTCATGGATGACTTCTCCACCTATGGAGCTACATTTGAGCAAGCCTTAGACCACCTTGAGCAAATGCTGAAATGATGTGTTAAAACTAACTTGTAGTTCAATTATTAGAAGATTCATCTCATGATCTAGGAGGGCATTATACTAGGGCATAAAATATCACAAGCAGGAATTGAGGTAGACCCTAAAAAAATAAGGGTCATCCAAGGAATAACTTGTGAGCTAGAAATAGTTAAAGATGTTCGGTCATTCTTTGGAAATACTAGCTACTATTGATGATTCATAGAGAATTTCTCTAAGATTGTAAATCCATTGGTTGACATAACAAAGAAAGATGCTTCTTTTGTTTGGACCCCGAAATGTGAAAAAGCATTCCAACAACTGAAAAAAAGGCTTGTGGAAACTCTAATTCTACAAATACCTGATTGGTCCAGACCATTTCAAATCATGACAGATGAATTGAATTATGCTTTGGGAGTTGTGTTGATGCAGTTAGATGACAAGAAACATCCATACTACATCCATGATGCCAATTGAAGCATTGTAGGTGCACAATTAAACTACACCACTACAAAAAAAGAATTGATGGTAGTGGTGTTTTCTCTAGAGAAGTTTAGGCATTATGTGCTTGGATACAAGGTGTTTGTGCACATAGACCATAGTGCTATCCACTTCCTAATGAATAAGCCAATGGTGAGTCACTATGTCATACAGTGGTTGGTGATCTTGCAGGAATTTGATCTTACTATGGTAGATCGAAAGGGCACTGAGAATGTGGTTGTTGATCACTTATCTCGATTGTAATGGGATGACAAAGAGAAAGAAAGTCCATTATCCAATACATTTCCTGATGAACTCCTTTTTGTTGGAGTAATAACTAAAAAAATGTTCAATGAGAAAAAATGGTATGATAACATTTTCACCTATCTTCTCACTCATGAGATGCCACAAGGGTTGGACTACCAAAGGAAACAATAGTTTCTTCACTAGGTAAAGCACTTCATGGAGATCAATGGACACCTCTATAAGGTGTGTGCTAATGGCCTGGTTTGTTGGTGTGTCTCTAATGTCGATCAACTATGCATTCTCTAAAACACTCATGAAGGTCCTTGTGGAGGACATTATGCTAGGAGATGCACAACCATTAAAATCCTGATGGTAGGGTACTATTGGCCAACACTCTTTAAAGATGCTCACCATTTCATTTGCTCTTGTGAATGGTGCCAATGGGATGGAGGAATGACTACTTGAATAGAGAAACCTCAATAACGGATTCAACCTTTAGAACCATTTGACATTTGGGGCATTGATTTCATGGGTCCCATCATGTCCATGTCAAATGGAAAGGCATACATCATAGTCACTGTTGATTATTGTATGAAATGGGTAGAAGCAGTAGCCATCAACAACTGTACATCTTCTATTATTGCTCAGTTTGTACAACAAAATGTTGTAAACAGGTTTGGTGTGCCATGTGCATTAATTTCTGATAGTGGAACTTATTTTATAGGCACTACTTTTTGGAAGCTCATGCAATGCTTAGGGGTTGAACACAAACTCATAACACCTTACCATCTCCAAGCTAATGGTCAAGTTGTAGTTTTAAATAGGGAAATCACAAAGATACTAACAAGAACTATTAGCAAGTATATGAAGGACTGGAGTACAAAACTCAACGATGCCCTTTCAGCCTACCACTCAACTTGGAAACTTTTTATAGGCTACTCTCCTTATGAGCTTGTGTATGACAAACTACAAACACTTCCTATTCAATTTGAACTTTGTATAATTTCAACAACTTGTGACCTTGACCTTAACTTAAGTCTAGCCCAAAAAGGACAACTGATGAATCTCAACTTGCTAGATGAAAATTGATTTAAGGCCTTATCATCTAATAAGTTGTATAAGGCTTATAACAAAAAGCATCATGACCTAAAAATTAGAAAAGTTAAATTTCAACTAGGAGATAAGGTTCTCTACTAGAATCCCACACATGTACCTCAATGAACTAAGTTGCAAACATTGTGGGAAGGACCTTATATCATTTATGAAACTTTTTTTTCAAGGGCAATGATGATCTATAAACCTAAGAGCCAAAAAAAGAAGCAACTGGTTAACATCCAACAAATTAAGCTTTTCCATGAGCATACGCCAACTAACACAACAAGCATCTCATTTGATGGACAACCATGCTCCATATTTCAGATCTCCTCCTTTCAACTTAGTTTTGGGGGAGATGGCCAACCATGCTAACCATTCAAGTAGCTCCTCAGTTTTTCAACTTTTTTGTTTTACACATTTTTCATTTTACAACTTTGTTTTACATCTTTTTATTTTTATGTTATTAATCTTTTCTAATTTTTTTTACACTATCATTAGTACATTTTATATTTCTTGAATAATTTACACTTTCTTCTATATTTTCTTTATTTTGTATGATCTTCTAGCTTTTTGTTAATAAGTGCTAGGTACATTGGTAATGCGTTAGTCAATGGTGGTATGTACTATTTTTGTTATTTGATTGTTGGTGTATGGTTTCTAGCTTTGAATTTTGCTATAGATAATTAGGACAAGGTTTCTTTTTCATGTAACAGGCAGTGAGTCCACGACATCCACCCATCCACATACTTTATGGTTTTCCTTGTTTTGGAAACATGTAGTCCCTTTTTCATTAATAAAACTGTAATAAATTTGTGACTTTGGTAGTTTCCAAAATTGGCAAGGATTCAAAGGTTTGAACAACATGTGGCTTCAAGGGGATTCGGTATTCTTTGTACTTTTCTGTTTGCCTTGGTGCATGTGTGTTTCCATGAATTTCTTACCATTTTGTGCCAATCAATAAAGGAAGTTGAATAATTCCTTGCATGATGTGGTTCTCATAAAAAAAATGATGAGGATTCAAAGCATACCCCTTGGACAAAATAAATAGGCTATGGGACTCATCTCCTCTAACTAAGGCCCTTCCTTTCTTCCTACTTCTTCTCTAATTTGGAATGGTGGTTGTTTTGTGGAGCACTCTTGTGTCTCAAGGGATAGATTGGTCTTAGAATGTCGATGTGAAGTCATTGAAAATGGTTGCTTTTGGTCTAGATTGAGGATGGATCCTATCAAGTCATTTAACCACAAAATCCACAAGGGACTTCATGTGATAGTAATGAAAAACTTCATTCCACTCTCTCTCATCCATCTATGCTTTTCATATTTCACCTCATTGCCAGTTTCATGTTTTGGTTCGATGTCCTGGTTTGATGTGTTAAAATTATTAGTTAGTTACTTTTAGGTTTTTGTACTTAACCTTCTGTAAGCATTAATCATCCATGGAGCCCATGGACTCTTTGGTTTGAAGTTATGCAAGGGCATAAAAGGCTTGTGCCTGCTTTGGGGAGGATCCACTTGCATATCTTTTGGTTGGATTAGTTAAGTTCTTTACCCTTAGACATTTTTACTATCAAATTCTTTCTGTTTATCCCATCAATGACATCCAATTGTACACATCTTCACAATAGCTTTTAATGAATTCTTCTTTTCATTCTTGTGAATTCTTATACCCTCTTCAAAAATTTCCTTGTATTGAGCTTTTTCAAATTTAATGGACCACTTATCTATTTTACCCTATTTGTTGACCTTCCCACTAACACTATCAAAGAAACTAATCTACCAAAATCACAACTTAGCTGAGTGTAACCACCGGTGAGATAAGACATTTAATCACTATGCGTTACACATTACACACTAATTCATGATCCTGTTGTGATTGCAATGGGAAGCATGGACTGGAAGCAGGACTATCTTCACCAAGGATGATGCAACAGGACCACACAATGAGGATTGTTCATGATCGTTGAACCTCCTCCTCCTCCTCCTCTCTCTCTCTCTCTCTCTCTCTCTCATTCTTCTATTGCCAAAGAGGTGTTGGATGTTAATATTCTCCAGGGTGTTCACTCCTCTTCTCATGAACACCCAATGTTGTAAAAATTGTCATTTCATACACTTGAGAACCTAGAGTTTGTATGTCTGTTTCATTTGAGTCAATTTGTTATTTCAATCAATAATCCCATACCTACCCAATATGTTATATTGTAAAGAACTTGTTCATCCTCTTCTTCACTTGAGGATGAGTTTTCATTTAGTCGTGGGGGTATGATGAACCACCATTTGTGTCGGCCGTGATGTCACATACGCAACATCAGGGTATATTCCCCAAGTCTATAAATATCATGCCTGGGCTCCTCTTTGGAGTCAGTTTTTGATCATTCTTAGTCAAAGTAGTGAAGCTTTTACAGTTTATTTTCCTCAGAGTTAAAATATTTTCTGAGTGCCTACAAGAGTCTAAAGTGTGTACGGTTCTTTGTTCGAGCATTGATGTACTTGAGCACAACAGTGTGACGGGAATAAAATGAACTCTTTCGGTGATCGTTGTAGCACTAAGAATAACTTAATATTTTCTTTAATGTATTCTACTTTCTTGTTCTTTACTTTAGGACATTTGATTAAGCAATTTATTTTAAGAAATTAATGAACACAAGCACGATCACTTTGAGCATTCATAAGTACTTAGTAGCCTAGCAACACTTAACATTTGGTAGCCCAACAATGCTATATGTGTTTAGGATGTGTCTAAGAAAGTGGGACAATTACTTGTGTTAGGCTAGCTAGGCAATAGACATTAGTTTCAGTCTACTCTACCCTTTATTCTTATTGTAGGTGATTACATCTATAAAACATAAAACAATAAAAGTTCATATACCTCAATTACACTTAAACCATACCGTTGAACCTCACAAGTGTAGTTGGGAAGACAACGAACGTTCTCAATGCCGTTTCACTTCATAGAGGAACTAGTGTATAAGATAATTGTAGGTCCACGGAATTCAATTGGATCACTCGTAATGCCTTAGTAATTCATATGGTTGGGCGTAGGGGTACCTCGCCACTCATCACTAAGTATAGGTTGACTTGTATATTCATAGATATGTTTACATAGTCTTTTTAATTGTAAAAATGAAAATCTAAGTTTACAATGTTAGTAATATATGTTGCATAAATACATATGTATTTTGTATTTCAAGGTACATGTTCAATTTTTTAACGCAAAGAAATTCAAGGTTGGTAACACAACCCCTACCAATATAGTAGGGTAGATGTATCTTGTTAAATAAGAGGGTCCCACCACAAGGTTACTCTACTTTTGCCACACCTGTAAGTACACCCTTAGAAATACATGTCCTTTGATACATAGATTTATAGATTTCTATGTATGTTTACATAATTTCTTTTTTGTAATTCTAAAAATAAAAATTTACACTTAAGGTATTAGTAATCTATTTTTTTGTATTATTATCAATGAGATGTTAACTTAATGATAAGACTCTTGATTTGATATTTCAAAGTCATAGATTGGATTTTGTTGAACAAAGCTAAGTTGTAAAGTTCCCTTACTTGAGGTCCACCCAAGTATTTTTCTTGCTTGCAATTTTCAACGGTGTTGATACACTAGTTGCTTTTTGGTGCATGTGAATATGGGATACCCACGGGAATAGGCATTTTACCATTTTCCAAACACTTCCTGTATTTCCGCAGGGTTGGAAACCCAATCTACGTTGGGTGAACGTCAAATACCAGTTTTCAAAGGACGCTGCGTGTTTCTGTCAAACATTTTCATATATATGAAATAAAAAACAACAAAAACAAATCATGCAAAATGAAAGAAGAAGACCGGAGCCTCGTAAATTTATACCAACCGATTTTTTGCATTAAAAATGAACTCCAATAATCGTCTCCCCACTGAACTGAACTTTGGTGGCAGCACCATCAGTGGAGCTTGGATTTTTGCGTCGGCCTTTTCGAAATACACGTTGTCAGTAAATTACAAATACCGTAGAAGGGAGCACTAGTGCTTCCCATTCCCAACATGGTTACCCTTCCCTATATAAGCTTGCACCGCACTGTATTCCGTCTTTGCTCCTGTGTCTTCTTGTGCTGTGTCTGGAACAAGAGACAGAAGAAGCACTGTTTCTGCTTTCATGGATTCTTCAGCGGAATTCATACCGGAATCTTTCATATGGCCTCAGGAATATGGACCTGCAGATGTTTGCAGTGAAATGAATGTACCAATCATTGATTTGAAAAGATATTTCAGTGCAGGGATCCAAGAAAGAGATGATATCTTGAAAACCTTGCATAAGGCCTGTGGTAGCCATGGAGCATTCCAGGTTATAAATCATGGAGTCAATGCAGAGATACTGACCGCTGCTATTCGAGAAACGGATTCTTTCTTCAATCTGACACTTGCCCAAAAGCAAACAGTGGATAGAAAGATCGGAAAAAGCAGTGGGTTCTCAAGCAGCTTCCTTGGCAGGTTTGCCTACAATCTACCATGGAAGGAAACCCTCTCGGTACTGCATTTTGATTCGGTTCAGGTTGCAGACTATATCTCTACTTCTCTGAGAGAAGAATTCCTCCAATTAGGGTATGTATATTGTAGATTTTCCTTAATGGTATTCAAAATTTTGAACATGGTACTTCAACTTCTCAATGTTCTCATCTTACAGGGCCGAGTCTTGTTTATTAGGCTAAAATTAAAATCTCGACTTGGTTGTAGGGCTCTGCTTTAATAGGTAGATTGTAGATCAGACTGACGATAGATAGATAATTGATAGGTATTTTTTTGGTGGGTTCTGGCATTTTTGTGTAGCTTTGTTTTGGAGGAGTACAGCAAGCAGATGAAGGAGCTGGGAATGTTCTGATGGATCTGCTGGGACGCAGCCTGGGAGTGGAAGGAAACAAAGTCAAGAATTTTTACGAAAATGGAAACTGTATCTTGAGATTGAACTATTACCCATCATGCAAGAGGCCCCATCTTGTTCTAGGCACTGGTCCACACTGTGATCCCACTTCCCTCACCATTCTGCACCAAGATGACGTTTCAGGGCTGCAGGTTTTCCATGACAACCAGTGGCTCTCTGTCACACCTCTTGCAGAGGCTCTGGTGATCAACATTGGAGACCCATTCACGGTAAAAACGAAATCCAGAACCCTAGCGCCTACTGCTTCACGTTTGGACGATGAATCTTTGTATGATTATGGTTTTGCGCTTGAACAGTGAATGTTTGATGTGCTGTTCTTCTTTGTACGCAGGCCTTATCCAACGGCATTTACAAGAGCTCTCTGCACAGGGCCGTGGTTAACAACAACACAGTGAGGAAATCCATTGCATATTTCATGAACCCACCTCCTGACCAGATTGTGGTGCCGCCAAGGAAGCTGCTTATCGGTAGCCACGAGTGCAGAAAGTACCCTGATTTTACGTGGTCACAGTTGCCAGAATTCACGCAGAAACACTACAGAGCAGACATGAGTACTCTTTCCGCATTTTCCAAGTGGCTCTCAGCTTCAGGTCACACCTGCAACCGCAACTCGATTTAGCTTGGCAAACACTGGAAAATCCACAATAAGTGTGTGTTTTGCAACATGTCTTCAAGTGTTTCGGAAATATTGCAATTCTACAGTCTTTCCTCAGGTTTTGTCTGTTCCAAAGTAATCTTCGTTTTGGACTTTTGCATATCGCCAAAATAAATATGGGATATGTGTGACTCGGTTTCACAAATTTTCCTCTGAGAATTTTCACGGTATATTTGCAATTTCAACTCAGAGAGGCTTGAGTTTTGCAGCCTGCAGAGCCTCGGACAAAAGGCTCTATGAGAACATTTTAAATTTGGTTTGCACAGTTTTATATAGCAATTGTATTTTTCCTATCTAGGTACATCGGAATTCTTATACTGCATTTTTGCTATTTAGGTGCATCAGAAACCATTCTTTTACTAGAAAATATATGTGGTTGAGAGAGTTTCATGAACGATAAGCAACTTCTTCTCGAAGGCGAAAGTTGATTTCCGACATTTGCAACTTCTGTTATATTTCGAGTGCGACCTCAAATTTTCTTTTTTTACTTTTAATTTATTTTTCCTTTCCACTATTCCTCCCTACTTTTTACCTTTTATATTTTTTCTGCGCGTTGTGTTTTTTCATTTCATCATGTCTCTCTTTTCGCTTATGATTTTTCCTTTTGCAGTTTTCCCATGTATACGATTTTAGTTCGTTTCTTCAGTCCTCTATTTTTATATTTTGCATTATTTTATTGTTATGTTTTGTTTTTCGTTTATATGTTTTGTACAATTAACTAATCAATTTACAATTTGACTTACAATGTTTAAAATTGACGGTAGTGTTGGATATTTATTCTTGAAGTGAATATTAGAACTTAACATCACATATTAATACATGCACCAATTATTTAGTTTCAAAGATAACATTATAATTGTTCTGAAATGAGATTTGAACAGGACATTATCGTACGATTCTTTCAAATAATAATTTAAGAGTTTTCTGTTGTATATCTTAAGTACCAATAATCCAAATGTTACATTCCTTTTTAATTTATTTAGAGTTTGATACTGTTCTTTTAAAAAATTATTTAATTTTAGCAATAAGGATCTATCATTTGGAAATCTAGGTGTAATCATTTGAAAAGGTTACACTTTTACACTAACCCTCTTGAGACTTGCTTAGTAGGATAAGTATTGAGGCTTAGTGATAAAAAAAATAAAATAGAAATAGTTTTTGAACTATTTAATGGCTAATTTCTTCTTTGTTTAGAACTGTTTAATAGTAATGAGGACTCTACACTATTCAAAATGGTTTATTCATGTTGTGACATTATTTCTAGTAGCATAAATTTGTCACAAAACCTTTTGATAGTTACATAGAGAATTATGATTTTCTTTTCAATAAAAAATGTTGAATATTATGCTTGTTTTAGTACTTCTATGAGCCTAGCCCCTCTTTGTAATAGTGCCCAAGTAATTTCAACAAGTTCAAACCCAAATTGATTAAAGGCATGCACTTCATTCTATTGTATCACCATATTAGTCTCTTCTTCACCATTATGATTATAGCAATTGTCACCATATTAGTCTTTTCTTTGCTATTTGTTTTTTTGTCTTCTTTCTTCCTCTATTTTGACATTTGTTTATTGTTTTTAGCACTTTTTTTTTATTTTCTTTGTGCTTCATGTCTTGTGTACTTTATCTTCTTGCATTTTTCTTTTCTTTTGGTTTTTATTTTTGGTTATGTATTTTTTTCATTTATTTGTGTTTTCTTTAAAACTATAAGTTTATTATGTCTATAGACTCTCTAGAGATAGTAGAAATTTAAATGCTATAAGCACTATCCTACTCAAATGTATAACATTGCAGAAAAATGTAATATTTATTTTTAATTTTGGCCAAGAGGCCAACTTGTCTCACAGGATAGGGGGGGAGGGGGGAGTGGATTTCTCGCCCTCTAAGTAACACCCTCCACATCATGCACCACATAAGATTCTACGAAATGGGAAAAAACATGAATTGAAGAGCCACACCTTTCATATTCCCGTTGCACAGAATGTGAACTAAAGAGCCATAGCTTTTCGTATTCCTGCTGCACACATAAAAAGGCCAGACGCAACCAAATGTAGAATGGGAATGAGAATTCCATTTCCATTTTGTCTCGTCTCCGTTTGCAACTGCTACAGCAAGCTGCCTAGCCCAACCGAACCAACTTTGATGAAGCCAGCTTTGGAGCTCCGTTGGAGTGCTGGAAAGGCACCTACGATGGTGGCCCATGCTTCAACTGCAATAACAAGCTCATTGACATATGCTTCTTCAACCAAGACAACAATAAGGTAGTAGGCCAGTCAACCCTTATTGCATCCTTGCTCAACACCGAGGGCCATGACATGCACACATCATCAACAATCATTGACAACACCGTGGTCAATGTCAATGTGCTCGGCTATGCCAACGACACTACTTGTAGCATGGCCTAGCTTGCATGGATCGCCATCTACAAGGTTTGGTGGGACTGTGGCTACTTTAGCTCTGACATCCTTGCGGCCATGGATGCTACTCTATCTGATAGCATTGACATGATTTCTCTCTCGTTTGGTGATAACCCGTAGCAGTACTACACCAACAACATCGCCGTCGGTGCCTTCACCGCTGCAGTCCATTGCCATGTCTTTTTCATTTGCTCGACTGAAAACTCTAGACACAACGCTAACATTGCCTCAAATCTCATGCCCTGGATCATGACCATCATTACTAGCACCCTTGACCATGACTTCCCAACCATCACGGTGCTTGCCAATGGCAACGAGTATGCCAGAACCTCACTTTACTCTAGAGAATTACTACTGGAAGATCCAAATCTCACACTCATCTATGCTAGAAACACCAGCCTCGATGGTGACGGAAACATGAACTTCTACACCTATGGTAGCTTGGGCCCCAGAGGTAGAGGAGGTGTGAATCATAATACAATTTTTGTTATAATAGCTAAAAGATCCCTTCATTTAGGTTTCTTTTTTTATAAATAATTTATATATGAATTAGGCCAATATGTTTCTTGAGTAGCTTTGTTTGAATGTATGTTTTAAGCATAAAATTTTGTAGGCAAGGGCAAGATAAGGGGTAGAGCCAAAGACATTTGAGGAAGGACAGTAATGGCTATAGTTGAAGCTGCAACTTGAAGGGAAGGGTCTTCTAAAGTTTCTATGTCAACAATAACCTTTAGTTATTGGAATCTCTTTCTAGAAACAAACTTTCTGCCAATCTTTTTATGTGTGTTTTTGTTAATTTTTTATAGTGAATTGTAACATGTTGAACATTACATTTTGATGATTTTGTGCAATTTTCATAGTTTCACTTCAAGTTGAAGTCTTCTGTCATCAATACTTAGCATGTTTTCCTATACATTTGCATTCCCAATGCAAAAACATTCCAAAGTTTGGTTCTGTTCTTTTTTCAATACTTTCTGGAGTGGTAGGGAATTCTAAAATTGTAATTTTCTACTACTATCTTAAGTAATCTTCTTTTGCTACACCCTTTTTCAATGTAAAGGAACATTTCTAAGTTCATGTTCTCTATCTCTTTGTATAGTTTGTGTAGGTTTATCATTTCTATGGTTGTGCTTTGAAATTCAGCAGTTACCATGGAGTAGATGCATTTAGTTACGATTGTGATTGCCTTTTCATTTGCAATATGCATTTTAATAAAATGCAAAAGTGTTAGCATTTTTACTAGCACATGAAAATTATTAGCCAATTTGAGATGTCGGCCTGACTTTGTTCATAATTTTAGCAATTTTTCTTGCTTATTGGGAGGACTTAAAGAGTTCAAATTTGATAGTTTTTTCTTACCTTCTAGCATGCAGTGAGGCCTTTTTTTTATGTACATATTCTTTGATTGATGAAATTTAATGGATGATATGGTTGTTAACCTGGTAAATTTTAAAAATGAGAACTTCCGCACCTCTAGTAGCCTAGAACCCGGGAAGATCTCTAGCAAGATCATGCTATGATGATTTTAGCCAATGCCAAGGAAAACGATGACGAGATCTCCACCGATGCACATGTCTTGCCATTATCATAGATAACCAATTATTTATAAATCTCCCCTAGTGAAAGAGTTACTACAAGGGAGCCAATGATTATATTTATCTTGGTTATTTATAATCTCGGTTATATATAATGATATATTTATAATCATAAACATAAATGATTATATATAATGATTATAAACACTTCATCATAAATAAATTTGGTTATTTATAATCATTTCATTATATATATCTTCTGGATAATGCTAACTGAGATATAATCATTATGGGTTAGTATTATGAATAAATAAATAATATCTCCAACATTATTAGAATTGCTAAACATCTCCAAAGTAGAATTGCACAAGAAGTTCATTTTGCTTAGTTGGAGAATTAGACATATTGAGTTCACACTTATCATTGTATTTTGCCTTTTGCTCAATCCTATTATATAGCCCTGTAATGTTTGTTGCAATAATTGTGCAATGTATCCTTTCATCAACATATATGAAATATATAAACTTTTATTTTAACCAATTTATGTTTACCAGTATATATTATTTGGAATGCAAATAGTGATGATAACTTAAAAAATAAAAAAAATAATTAAATTCTACTTATAGCCTGCAAAACCGCTACATAAGAGAACTTACGAGTCTAATTTTTGTTGCATTATCTAGAGTCAAGACCATTGATTCTTTAAAGATTCATCCTCCTTTCTATGTGCAAAGATATAGAAAGATTTCATATGCTAAACATTTCCAAAGTAGAATTGCACAGGAAGTTTTTTTTGCTCAATTGGAGAATTAGGCATATTAAATTCACACTTATCATTGTATTTTACCTTTTTCTCAATCCTATTATACATCTCTGTAATGTTTGTT
This sequence comes from Gnetum montanum, assembly GCA_015680685.1. Lineage (NCBI taxonomy): Eukaryota > Viridiplantae > Streptophyta > Gnetopsida > Gnetales > Gnetaceae > Gnetum > Gnetum montanum. The sequence goes on from MNCI01008809.1 coordinate 1,301,459, forward strand.
GCAATAATTGTGCAATGTATTCCTTCATCAACATATATGAAATATATAAACTTTTATTTTAACCAATTTATGTTTACCAGTATATATTATTTGGAATGCAAATAGTGATGATAACTT
>MNCI01008809.1:1301938-1439990 GCA_015680685.1 Gnetum montanum
TATGCATCACAAATGATGAGGAATAGTAATAGAAAAATAAATTTCCTATGAATTAAAGTTTCCTGTGATACTATTCAAATAGGAATATTATTTTCATTCTACATTTTCCCAAAGTTTTTGAAATACTATTTGTTTTGCTAATTTGCAAACTTGCTTAGGATCAAAATAAACAACATGCTTTTGAATATTCCATTTATTAAAACTAAAATATTTTACTTACATCTACTATGATTCCTTTAATCAATTGGATTAGTTTTAGAATTCCTTTTCGATTTTTTTTTTAATTTGTAACTTACTGCTACCTAGTGGAATCAAACTTGTGAACTAGGTTTACCAAGCCAACACTCTTACCACTAAATCAACACCTTATGAAACTATCATTTATCTTAACTTTCCCTCATCACTTTTTTGGAATATTTATTTAATGAGAATTTAAAAAGATTATGAGGAAAAGTTACATTGACAAACAAATTTAACTTCTAAGGGCATCATTTCTACTTCAAGAAGCATAATATTATATTGTGTTTGTCTCTTCACTTTAAATTCCTTAAGTAGGAGAAGATTCTAAATTTCTTCTATCTCTTTATGCTATTTATTTCCTAGACCAAGACCCTACACAATACAGTCATAAAGAATAGTTGGTTGAATAATGGCATGATAAAATTGCTTTTAGATATCCTAAGCTAGAATAGATTTCTTCTTATATTTGTTTTAAAAGCAAATAAGGCTTTTATACTGCTTATAAATATTGAAGCAATATATTGATCTCATTTGTAATTATGGGAACATTCTAAACAATGAATGTTTTTAATTCTTTTTTTTTTTTCAATTTTGTTTGTGATGAGTGGCAAAGTACCCCTACGCTCAACCATACGAATACAATCGTGTACACACGATCTGGTTGAACTTTGTAGATGGACTAGTTGTGGTATTTAGATAGTTATATGTTGATTGTAGTTTGTTATTTTCCCACTTGAACTAGTGTTTGCTTTGTCACATATGGTTTAGTCCAGTGTGAGGTGTATGATGTGATTCCTAATTACTATGCTACTCCTAAAGTCAATAAGAAATAACTTGAGTGAACTAAGAGATAATGGAAAATAAAATCTAAGCTAGCCTAAGTGCGATGAGCATACATCCTTAATCATCCATACACATCTTGGACATCGTGTACTATTTCTGGGGTACCAAGCGCACATTACTTGAGCACTACTAGATACGCTATTGGGTTACCAAGTAGTTACACTTAAATATTTGTGATTAAGATGTACCCATTCTACATTAACAACAAGAATAGTAAATGATGATAAAGAAATATCAACTAAGAAAATAATAAATAGTAATTAACAATTAAATAATTAAAAACTAAGTGAATGTTGCAATGATGGAGTAATTTCGATCTTTATTGCTGATTGTGTGTGTGTCCAAGTACGTCACACTCGAACAAAGGTTTTGTACAATTACAAACATCACACTACGGGAATGCACTTGAAAAAGGAACTGAAAACTAATTGAAAATTGACAAAAAGACTCGACCATAAAGACTTACCAAAAGACTCATTTCCTATGTGCCTGAGTGCTATATTTATAGGTTGACACAGGAATCATGATGTCGTGTATTCAATATCATTATCCAGGCTACAATATCGTGTACATGATATCGAGTATCTGATATCAAGGCTTGGTAAACCATGATTCATCATACCCTTATGACTGAATAACAACTCGTCCTTCAGTCAAACAATCAAAATGTGAATGAGTTCATTTGATTACATAGTGGATAGGTATGGGATTATGGACTAACTATGAATTATTTCATGCCGTAGTGTGGAATTAAACAAAACAAAATTAGGATACCAACAAATAATACAAAAGACAAAATTGTTGGAACTCATGTGGTTCCTAGTGGTGGTGGCTCCTCCATGGGCCTCTTCCCCTTATCTTGTGCTCCAGACTTTGGAAATGGATATCTCTAAAGAAGTGCCTGAAGCTTTTCTTCTTTGGTTCAAGGATTGTGTGCCATCCATGTTGATGTTCCAATATTTGATGGGGTTAGCACCTCCCATGGACATGGCATTTGTGGAAACATCTGATTGGATTTGATGTACCAAGCTGCAAACAACCATCGTTCCTCTTTGTTGGCTTTGGCTTTTGTCTCTACATTCTTGATAATCCATGAGCCATCAAGCCAAATCTTCCATAACATATTTTTGACCTTGGTAGCTAGCTTTGACCACCTCTAACTCAAAATTTGCTACCTCCAATTTTTGCAGTGTTTTTTTCGGTTTAGAAAATTCTACTTCATATTTGGCATAGGTGGCAACTACCTGCTTCTCCAACTCTATCCTTGGGTGTCCTGCTATTAACATGGCTAAGTTGGCATATCGCAGGTTTGCCAACTCCATGTATTCAATGAAATCCTAGATTTGTAGGTCCTAACTATTTAGTTCTACTTGGTGAGCGAAGGTGTAGGTGTCCAGTATGACCTGCTAGTTAGTGTTTTGAGCATTGAAAGTGTTGATATGGGTCTTAGCCATATGGATTTCCTTTTTAATAATCTATTTGTACATTCCCACCTAGTCCCGAAAATGTTTTTTCAGCTTCTCATGTTACTTAGCCTCATTCTACTACACGCTTATTTCAATGGCTATCTTCTGACGGATGGTGTGTACCTCCTCCATTGAGAGGGTCCTAATTTCTCTAGCTAAGAAATTCATGTCTTGGTTGATCCTTATTAATTATTCTTGCATTTGCTAAAAAGTTTCCTTAAGAACATTCTTTTGTTTTTCAATTGTGATCTACTGGAGATTCTTAGTGGCAAAGAGTTTATTTTCTTCTTGTAAGGCCTTGAGTGCTTTAGCATGTGCATATGTTTGGGCTTGTGCCTTTGAAGCATCCCAATTAGCCTTCTCTTTCTCCCTTTAGTTACTTCATCCAAAATAATTCTAGCTGGTCAACTCGGATAAGTTGGAATGAATCCAGCTGTGCGGCTTGCAGGGTGACAAACTTCTCTTAGAGTCTTCTCAACTCATATTTTGCATGTTCAACCCTAATCTCAACCATGACTAGCTTTCCTTTTGTGAAAATAAGGGCTGATTATGCTGCTATGACATCTTGAGGGATGTCAAACAAGGATGTCATTACTTGTCCTATTTGTAGAAATCGATCTAGCGCATCCTCATCTTCCATAGGAGTCATTGAGGGACTGGCTAAGACTTGAGCATCACATGCTCTTGTGAGATTTGTCGGTGGTAGAATAGGAACATTGAATGATTCTTTGATGTGGTTTGTGACCACTTCTACTGCTCTAGCTACATGCTAGTGTTGCATGACCACTACTGTGGCACCTTCACTAGTTTCTAATTGCACTTGAAAAGATGCAACATTTCCAAAGATCTGTTGTGACCAATGTGATTCCCCTCCTTCTGTTTGTATAGAAACCTCATCATGGGCTGTATGGCATCATTAATTATCTTGAAGAGATTAGCCTCATCACGACTTCCTCAATTGAGCATTTCTACAATGGCCTTGAGATGGCTCATCGATGGTTGATAATCTTGTGGTGGTGGTGGCGGTTGGTCTTGCTAGCCTGTGGGTTGTGTGCTAGGCCCTACTTTCTATTGTTGATTGAGCCTCATGTCGGGAAGTTGGCTAGGACCTGCTATTTGAGATGCAGTGAGCCCAACCATCTGCTCTTGCTCAGGCTCCAGTATCTCACCAGCATCTTTTCTTGCCACTGGTGGCTTTAGTAATTCAGCATATGAGACATTTTTAGCTTTTCTAGGGACATCATTAGTGTATCATAGAATTCCAACACGCTGGCATAGCTTCTTGATTAGATAGGGAAAAGACAATAAAAACTTTCCCATCTTACATTCTTCAAACCACCTCAATATTTTCGTGAGATATAAATGGGGTAGATTGGCATCAACCTTGCCCATCAAGATTGCACTTTCTCTAGCTACATAGGTGGAAATCCTATTCAGTGCTTTTGTTGGAAAGATGTGATAGGTGCCAATTTTGAAATAGATTCTCTCTTCAAGGGTGAGCTCCCCATATGTCTTGTCCTCCTTGCCATACATCCTCTGTAACCATATTTTTCGTGCATTAGCATTGGAGCAAGTGGACAGATGAGCAACCTTAGGCCCTATATTCTGAAGGTTTAGAACTTTTGAAATGGCCTTAGCAGAGAAATCAATTGAAATCCCACCAATGTCAGTAGTGGTGCCTTCTTCTTTATTATGGAAAAATTGATACGTCTCCCCCAAATACCATTCACCACTCTCTGAGAGAACAAACCGTAGTGGAGATCCTTTGATTTGACCTCTGATTGAATTAAAGGAAAATTCAGTAAAGGGTCCAAAATTAAGTTCCACGATCACTACAACTAATGTGGACCTTTCCCAAATTGCCTAAACTTATTTTGGAGACAACATGATATGTTCTCCTTGTTCAAGTGCCCTACCTTCTCCACCTTCTGCTTGCCTAGATTGTGCAGTAACATGAGTTTCTTGATGAATGTTGAATGATTATGCCTCCTACTCTGCATGTTCCATGAGAGGTCCTTGGCCTCTACCTCTCCTTGGGAATTTGGATGCACCTTTAGAGGGTCCTCCCTATTGTCCTCATTTAGGGGCCATCCGTAATCACACCAAGATTAACTGTTAGTAAGGTCATTTAACAAAATTTAATTTATACCTTACTTATTACCTTTAATGAATTTTGAATTTTTTCTTAATGTGATTTCAGAGTTAGAAATTTTCAAGGAAATCCCCCTAAAGGTTTTAATGTTAGGCTTAATTTGATCAGGTGACTCCAAAATTAATTTTCATGGTTTGGGTGAATAAATAAAACTATTTTGGCATAAGTTCTTAGCATTTCTTAAGATCACTTATCCCTATGATATCCTTCAGGTGACAACAAACTTCAAAAAAGTTATATGCAGCTTGGAGCATACCCTTCCTCCACAACTAAGTTAAACACTATGGGTTTAAGTAGGTTTAATCGGAAGGAGAATTGGAGCATTAATGAGCAAGATATTGATGTTTAAATGATAGGTGCGCAAAGCATGAAAATTCATAAAAGAAAGTTGTAACAACTCCCCTCCTGTGAATAGTTGAAAATGACATTGACGCTCACCAGGAGGGTTCCATATATATAGATTTTATAGACATGATATCGTGTACGTGCTAGTGCAAATCCAATATCACATCCGTTCCAAAATAGGGTACTTGGAAAAATTGATAAATTTTCAAATTTCCATGGCCAAAAGGAAGGATTTAAGGTAAATTTGAAGGATATAGGGTAATGTTGAGTAGACATTAAGGCACTAAAAGTATTATGAAGTGGAATTATACAATGAAGTTCTTGAAGAGGGTGTAGAAAAAGGACATGTAGTGGTGCATAGGAACGTTTGGGTTGAAATGATGATAAAGGAAAGGATAAATTTAGCAATGTAGTACTTAGAGGGTATAAGATGATGTGGTGGTGTGCAATAAGTACAGTTCACAAAAGTTACACAAGTGGGTCCTCCCCAAAGTAGGTTCCAACCTATCATGCCCTTGCATAACCACACCTTAAAATGTCTATAGGCACTAGAAGGGTTAAATGCAATCCGCACCTGTGCAACAAAACACATACATGTTAAATACCACCATGATGAGAAATGAATTCTATGCCATACAAGACACCAGTTATAAGTACTTGGACCACGAGATGAGACAAATTGTAGAAGGGATTGCAGAGATGGGGATGTGAGGTAACTTACCCTGGGCACAATGAATCCAAAGTGTTGTGCATGATTAAAGTACCATTAGCTTGTCGCTCCAAGATCAAAACCAAGTCCATACCTTTGATCAATGACATCGCATTATTTCATCCTGACGATAGACAACCATAAGAGCATCATGACAGCAAGGAATACAATCACTTAGCATTTTGTGCAAGAGAGGAGTGATTCAAATTTTTTTGCAGCATTTTTTTCTTGGCATTTTTTTCCTTGTTTCTCTCTTTCCTTTTTATTCTTCTTGCCACTTTTGCACTTTATCTTTCTCAATAGGAATCTAGAGAGACCACCAACCTTCAGGCATGGATGCATGTTTTTCCAATGGGACCTTCTAGAACAACATTAAGTTCCTTTATTAAGTTTCTTTATCACAACTCTTACTCCCATTTTTCGTTAGATCTACAAGGATCTTACTACAACCAAGTTGCATGACAGCACATACAGATGTTACCAAAGAGAACCCACAAGTCCCCTTGATGTTACACCCTAGCCATTCCCTCTTAGTTTATCATTCTTCGCTTTGGGCATAATGAGTACAAAGTTATTTTAAGTTTTAATGATAATAAGAATATCATCATACCCAGAGTAGAACTACTTATCAATAGAATGGGTGGGTGGATGTTGTGGGCTCACTGTCCAAATAATTAGTCCCTTGTGACTCAATAGCATAGAACAACACCTCAATCAACAGGTCACATGAGTATTTTATTCATAGATGAGATCACCCTCAAAAAGATAAAATGACAAATTGAAAGATGAAATATTAGAAAACAAAAAAATTGTAAAACCAAAGAAAAGGAAAAATATTTACTAATTCTACTTATTAGAATGGGGGGTATCCCCCATGAATGAACCTTTGATCATGGCAAGAATTAATGAATGGAAAGTTTGGATTGATGCATGTTGGAAATATTGGGGTCTGGTCATATCCAAATCATGGGATGTCTTTTGGAGTGGTGGTAGGAATGTTCCCAATTTGGGGTTCATACATTTGATTAAAGTAGGCATAGTGGGGTAGATTATAAAATGTGGTCATGTGATAACAAGCTGACCCACTATGGCACCTGTGACCATAAGATTGTATGCAAGGATCGATATGTCTCCCCACATGGTTATATTCATTGGGTCACATGGTTGTTAGAGTGTCGATTGGTGGCCTAGATAAGGTAACAAGAGACATTGAGTTTGAAGAGGAAGGTGCATCACCATGTTTGGCTTGTGTTGAGTTAGAGGATGCAATGGTTTCAGAGCTATGCTATCTCTTTCTATGGCCATGTCTAAAGAAAGGATACTTCCGATGATGTGGAGGACAACCACTGTTGTTGATAGTAGTAGCACAAGTAATGTTCGTTGGTTGGTGCTATGGTGCAAAACCTTCCGGTACTATTGGTGGTGATGTAGAAGGAGGTAAAAGATGAGAATATTAAGAGCAAGGAGAAGTGTAAGGAACATGAGGTGGTGATCCTGTGGTAGAGAACATGGGTTGATAATACTCGGGAGGATGATAACAATGAGGTGAAGCAAAGGATGTTGATCCAGTTGGAGAAAGAGGATGTTAAACATAATAAGCAGTTGGTGTTAGGGCATACAAAGGTTGAGGCTAGTTTAGTGATGGTACCCCCATGACTGGGGATTTTTCCCCTATAATTGAGCATAGTGCTTTTGTACAAAATCTGGATGTAGCATTCTTCCCCAATGCTCATGTAGATGCGACAAGATTGGGCATTGGCCTTTGAAATGATAGTATAGGAAAGCATCACCTTAACACTTCTGATTTGTAGTTGGGCCCCTATTCTTATTTCCTTCAGCCCTTCTTTCCGATTGTCAAATGGTGTTCTGTCCTGTTTCTTAGTTTGGCATCATCTGTTTGTTCTTGTTGTCAGAGTGATCTTGCATGGTTTCACCTCTGATAATGTTTGCATATTCTCCACATTTTTCATGTACCCACTTTGTCATTTTATTGATCTTTGCCTCAATTTCATCTAGTGATTTTAGTATTGGCAAAGATGAGGATGGTTCCACCTCCTCGAGGTGAGTTGATTTCTCCTCTTCATGATTATGGACCCTCGTTACTTTAAGAGTTTGGTCCTGTTGAGATCTTTCAACATTCTCCCATTTGGCTATTTCTCCTTCCTCTTTTACTACCTACTTAATAAGCTCTTGGAATTGGTGGGTTTGTAGTTCATATAGTCGACCTAGGGCATACATCCCTAGGGTCTCCCTTGCTTCATTATGGAGCCCATCCATGATGCAACACATTAACCTTTCCTTGGAGAACCCATGGACTGGGCATTTATTTAACAATGAATAATATCTTTCTAAGGCCATGCCCAAGGGTTCATGTTGTCTTTGTTTCCACTCTTGGATTTTTCTCCTCAAGGCTGACACTCTTGCATAGGTGTGATATATTTCATTGAAGAGTTTCATCATTGTCAGCCAATGGTGAATTGATTTCATCTTTAAAGACCTATACCATACTTTTTCTTGGCCAACGAGTATCATAGGAAAGAGCTTAAGTTTTTGCCACCCATTATCAATGTTGTTCCATGCACATGCATCATAGAAGTCTTGTAAATGGTGTTGCGGATCTAAATCATAGCTTCTTGAGAACTTGGGAAAGTTTTTTAAATCAAGCTTGGGTAGATGGGTTTTCTTATGATGCCTATGGGATATTTGAATAGCCTTTGTTATATGAATTGGGATCTTAGTGGCTAGAAAGGGTTCATCATCACTAAGTAGGTTGTGAGTTTATGAGTTGGGACAATGTTATCTTTGTTCATGTTGGCGTTCCTGATTTTGCCTGTGCGTTTGATTTTTATTTTTATGTTGACCCCTTGAGGAATAGTCATCTATGTCATGACCTGATGTTGAAAGAGCATAGGAAGAGAGAGAGCTGGAAGACTCGTCATAACTTTTGTAAGTCTCCTAATCATCCCCTAATGTACTCTTGCTAACCATTGAGAATGTCTAAGGCCTTACAGGCCCCCTTGTTCTATGGGATGTCCCATCTTCACTAGAGGTGTCTAAGTTGGATGACAAGAGGCCTTGAGTATCATTGGGATGTCCATGAACATATGAAACACCTGCATAAGATTGCATACTCTAAACTTCTTCTTCGTCATAAATTTCGTTGGTTCTCCAATGAATTGCCTCGCTAGATGTTGCGTTATCATTGTTCTGTGAGAGAGACATTGTTGTGAATTGTGTGTGACTTAATTGAATTTAATTTAATTTCTTTTGTTTGAAAGATATATCGTTAATACTTTGTTACAGTGATCTTATATGATATAATTGATCTAGATAATAAGCACCATCCCCAGCAACAATGCCAATGATGAGTGGTGAGGTACCCCTACACTCAACCATAAAATACGAGCGTGTACGTGTGATTCGGTCAAAGTCCATGGACATACTAGTTGTGGCAACTAGACAGTTATACGTTGATTGCAGTTCGCTGTCTTCCCACCTAGACTAGTATTTGCTTTATCACGTATGATTTAGTCTAGAGTGAGGTGTATGATGTGGTTTCTAATACTATGCTACTCCTAAAGTTAATGAGAAATACTTGAGTAAACTAATAAGCAATAGCAAGTAAAATCTAAACTAGCCTCAGTGCGATGAGAATCTATTTTTAATCATCTGTATGCATGGTGGACTTCATGTACTACTTTTGGGAATACCAAGCACACATTACTTGAAGCACTACTAGATACTCTACTAGGTTACCACGTAGTTACACTTAAATGTTTATGATTAAGACGTACTCATTTCACATTTAGCAACAGGTATAGTAAATGATGAAAAAAGAAATATTAACTAAGAAAAAAATAATAAATAATTAACAAATAAAAACTAAGTGAATGTTGCAATGATGGAGTAATCTTGATCTTTATTACTGGTTGTGTGCGTGTCCAAGTACATCACACTCGAACAAAGGTTTGGTACAATTACAAGCATCACACTGCGAGCATGCACTTGGGAAAAGAACTGAAACTAACAAAAAGACTCCTAATGATTAAAAAAATCTCTAATGCTCTAATTGACTAAACAATGATATCATCCCATGTGCTTGAGGGCTATATTTATAGGCTAACATAGGAATCACGATATCGTGTATACGATATCGTATCCAGGCTGCGATATCGCGTACCTAATATCGTGTACCTGAAATCAAGGCTTGGAAAACTATGATTCATCATAAGTCATATAAACTTGGTGCTATAATACTATTTTTTTGGTAGAGATGATCCATTAAAGAACAACTAAGAAAGACATGGTATTTATCATCAAGAGTTATTGATCCACAAAGCATGTGCATGTGCTGTATTCTCTAGGAAGATTAATCCATCTTCCACTTTCTATCCTAAGTCGATGTGAACTCAAAAAAAGCTTGTTGATTAAGCTATGAGATCTAATTGGAATTCTAGATGTAAGATAAGATAATTTTAAATGAAGCTAGCTACCTCTAATGTGCTCTAAGTAAATTTTTTTTCCTTCCACATTAGATCATATTTTTCTCAAAAATTATTATTTAACTAACTTACATTTGTGTTTAGAATTATGTTTCAATGTTTCCAATGAGAGATTCTATATTTTTAGCCATTGTATTCCCTAAAAATACCATCCTTGTTCTTTTGTGTCTTCAAGAATTACTTTGAAGAATTTGGATTGCTCAATTTCTAGCAGACTATAAATAGAGCTAATGAATTCATAAAGAGTTTTAGCTTCTAATGTGAGTAAATCACATTCCAAAAGTAACATATGATAAGGTGCTTGTAACTTCACCTTTAATTCATCTAATAGAAACATTTTTTCACCCTTTCAATAAGTTGATTTTTTGCACTAAGACGTAGCCCCCTATATAATAGACCCATGCAACACTATATTATAAAAAATAACCCGAAGTATTTGTTTTTTAACCTTCCAATCCTATATTCCTAATGAGTTGCATTTGTTCTTAATAGCATATGGAGCCTTAACTCCTCTTACTATTCTCTTCTTGACATAGTTATCCCATTTGTAATTACTTGCATAATGGAGACACAAATATTTGAGTTCCCTATTAATATATTTGCAGCTCCAAAATCAAATTTAAATTTTGTATTTCTTATATCCCGTATCATCATTTTTGATATTTTTCATGTTAACTTGAAGGCCATAATAACAAAAAAATTTCTAGAATTTGCAACACATTTAGTATACTTTGTTAGAAGTATAAATTAAAGTTGCATCATCTACATAAATAAGTAGGTTCACTACACGAGATCCAATGTTGAGAGCATGCTTATGATTTCTTGTATAGATCCAACCTTGCAAATCATCAATAAAGAGGCCAAAAAGAGTTAGGGATAAATGTTTACTTATTTCTTAAATTTATAATTTTATTAAATGTTTGTTGTTATGCAATAGTTTTTAATTAGTATGTAATGTTTTTCTCTAACATAGAGATTGGTTGTATAGCTTATTAAGTTGCATAGTTTAGGATGTTTTTTCATTAATTTACATAATTTTTGTATAATAATTACAAATAAGATCGAAACAAACTAATGAATCATGGTTTGCTAGGCCCCGATATTGGATACTCAATATTGGGTACATGATATTGCAGCCTAGATAATGATATTGAATACACGATATTGTGATTCCTGTGTCAAACTATAAATATAGCACTTAGGCACACAAGAAAGGAGTATTTTGGTAAGTCTTTAGGGTTGAGTCTTTTTGTTAGTTTTTAGTTCCTTTCCCAAGTGCATGCTCATAGTGTGATGCTTGTAATTATATGGAACCTTTGTTCGAGTGTGACATACTTGGACACACATAGAATTGACAATAAAGATCGAGATTACTCCATCATTGCAACATTCACTTAGTTTTAATTTTTTAATTGTTAATTACTATTTATTGTTTTCTTAGTTAATATTTCTTTATCATCATTTACTATTCCTGTTGTTAATGTGGAATGGGTATGTCTTAATCACGAACATTTAAGTGTAACTAGGTAACCTAGTAGCGTATCTAGTAGTGCTCAAGTAATGTGCATTTGGTACCCTAGGAATAGTACATGAGGTCCAAGATGCATACAGATGATTAAGGATGGATGCTCATCACACTTAGGCTAACTTAGATTTTATTTTCCATTGTCTCTTAGTTCACTCAAGTTATTTCTTATTGACTTTATGAGTAGCATAGTAACTAGGAATCACATCATACACCTCACTTTGGACTAAACCATATGTGACAAAGAAAACACTAGTCTAGGTGGGAAGACAATGAACTGTGATCAATGTATAACTATCTAGGTGCCAGAAATAGTCCGTCTACGAAGTTTGACCGGATCATGCATACACACTCGTATTTGTATGGTTGAGCATAGGGGTACCTTGCCACTCATCATTGGCACCGCTGTTGGGGATGGTGCTAGTTATCTAGATTAGTTATATCATACAAGATCGCTATAATGAAGTATCAAGGATATATCTTTTAGAATGGAAATTAATTACAAATAAGTCACACACAATTCACAACAATGTCTCTCTCACAAGACAATGTTAATGCAACAACTAGTGAGGTAATTCATTAGAGAACCAATGTAATTTATGATGACAAAGAAGTTTGGAGTACTCAATATTATGTAGGAGTCTCATATGTTCATGAACAACTCAAAGATACTTAAGGACTCTTATCATCCAACTCAAATACCTTTAGTGAAGATGGGACATCCCATAGAACGAGGGGGCCCATAAGGCCTAGGACCTTGTCAATAGTTAGCAAAAGTACATTAGGGGATGATTGGGAGACTTACAAAAGTCATGATGAGTCTTTCAATTCTCTCTCTTCCTCTACCCCTTCAATGTTGGGTCATGACATAGATGACCATTTCTTAAGGGGTCGATGTAGAAATAAAATTCAAACCCACGGGCAAAGTCAAGAATGCCAACATGAACAAAGACAACATCGTCCCAACTCACAAACTAAGTGACGATGAACCCTTGTTGGCCACTAAAATCATAATACATATACAAGAGGCTATTTGAATATCTTGTAGGCATCGTAAAGGAAGTTTTCTACCCAGGCTTGATTTAAACAACTTTTCCAAGTTTTTAGGAGGCTACGATTTAGATATGCAACATCATTTACAAGCCTTCTATGATGCCTATGCATGGAACAACACTGATAATGGGTGGCAAAGACTTAAGCTCTTTCTTATGACACTCGTTGGCCAAGAAAAAGTATGGTATAGGTCTTTAAAACCAAAAATCAATTTGCCATTGGCCGACAATGGTAGAACTCTTCAATGAAAGATATCAAACCTATGCAAGAGTGTGAGCCTTGAGGAGACAAATCCAAGAGTGGAAACAAGGGTAACATGAACCCTTGGACATGGCCTTAGAAAGATATTATTCATTGTTAAAAAAATGCCGAGGCCATGGGTTTTCCAAGGAAAGACTAATGTATCACATCATGGATGGGCTCTGTAATGAAACTAGGGAGACCCTAGGGATGTATGCCCCAGGTCAACTATATGAAATACAAACCCACCAATTACAAGAGCTTATTAATAGGGTAGCAAAAGAAGAAGGAGAAATAGCCAATTGGGAGAATGTTGAAAGATCTCAATAGGACCAAAATCTTAAAATAACAAAGGTCCATAATCATGAAGAGGAGAAATCAACTCACCTCAAGGAGGTGGAATCATCTCCATCTTTTCCAATACTACAATCACTAGATAAAATTGAGGCAAGGATCAATAAGATGCTAGACTGGGTACATGAAAAGTGTGGAGAATATGCAAACATTATTGGAGGTAGAACCATGCAAGATCACTTTGAAAACTAGAACAAANAGAGGAAGGTACATCACAGTGCTAGGCTTGTGCTGAGTTAGAGGGTGCAGTGGTTCCAGAATCGTGCTATCTCTTTCTATGGTGATGCCTAAAGAAAGGACACTTTGAATGTTGTGGAGGAATACCACTACTATTGACAATAGCAGCATAAGTAATGTTCATGGGTTGGTGCTATGGTGCAAAACCTTCTAGTGCTACTGGTGGCGATGTAGAAGGAGGTGAAGGATGAGATTATTAAGAGCAAGGAGAAGTGTAAGGAATATGAGGTGGTGATCCCGTGGAAGAGGATATGGGTTGATAGTACTCAGAAGAATCATAATGATGAGGCCAAGTAGAGGATGTCAATTCAGTTGGAGAAATAGAGTGTTGAACATAATAAACACTTAGTGTCGAGGTATATGAAGGGTGTGGTTTTTTTGGCAATGGCCTCCCCCACAACTGGGGGTTTTGCCACTGCAGTTGGACATGGTACTTCTATATGAAATATGGATGTAACATTCCTCCCCAATGCTCATGTAAATGTGACAAGATTGGGCATTGGCTTGCAGGATGATCATATAGACAAACATCACATTGATACTTATGATTTGCTGTTGAGCTCCTATCCTTATTTTCTTCAATCCTTCTTTTCGATTTTTGAATGATGTTTTGTCCTATTTCTACGTTTGGTATCCTCTATTTGTTCTAGTTTTCAAAGTGATCTTGCATGGTTCTACCTCCAATAATGTTTGCATATTCTCCACACTTTTCATGTACCCAGTCTAGCATCNCTCTTATCAAATGACCACATCTTATAATCTACCCCACTATGCCTACTTTAATCAAGTGTGTGAACCCCAATTTGGGTACATTCCTACCACCACACCAAAAGACACCCAGTGGTTTGGATATGACTGGATCCCAATATTTCCAACATGCATGGATCCAAACTTTTCACTTATTAATTCTCACCATGATTCAAGGTTTAATCATGGGGGATATATCCCATTATAACAAGAAAAATTCGTAAATGTTTTTCCTTTTCTTTGATTTTACATTTTTTTTTCATTTTTTCATTTTCAATTTGTCATTTTATCTTTTTGAGGGTAATCTCATCGGTGAATAAAATACTCATGTGACTCTTCAATTGAGGTGTTGTTCTATGCTATGAAGTCACAGGTGACTCATTATTTGGATAGTGAGCCCACAAAATCCACCCACCCATTCTATTAATAAGAGGTTCTACTCTGGGTACGATGATATTCTCATCATCCTTAAAACTTAAAGTAACTTTGTACTCATTATGCCTAGAGCAAAAAATGATGGACTAAGAGGGAATGGCCAAGGTGTGACATCAAGGGGACTTGTGGATTCTCTTTGGTGACATCTATATGTGTTATCATGTAGCTTGGTTGTACTAAAATCCTTGTAAATCTAACAAAAAATGGGAGTAAGAGTAATAAAGGCACTCAATAAAGAAACTCAATGTTGTTCTAGAGGGTCCCACTAGAAAGAAATGCACCCATGCCTGAAGGTTGGTGGCTTCTTTGGATCACCGTTGGAAATGACAAAGTGCCAAAGTGGCTAGCAAAAGAAAAAGAAAAAGAAATAAGAAAAACAACAAAGAAAAGATCTAGAAGAATGTGCTGCAGAGAATTTCCAAATCACTCCTCCCTTATACAAAACGCCAAGTGATCGTATGCCTTGCTATCATGATGCTCTTATGGCTATTTATCATTGGATGAAATGATGCGATGTCATTGGTTAGAGGTATGGACTTTGTTTGGATTTTGGAGTGAAAGGCTAATGATACATTAATCATGGCCCACAATTAGGATTCATTGTGCCTAGGGTAAGTTGCCTCAAATCCCAATCTTAGTAATCCCTTCTATGATTCGTTTCACCCCATTGTCCAAGTATTTCCAACTTGTGTCTTGTGTGGCATAGAATTCATACCTCATCACGGTGGTATTTAACATGTGTGTGTTTTATTGCACTGGTGAAAATTGCATTTAATCCTTTTAGTGCCTATGGACATTTTAAGGTGTGGTTACGCAAGGGCATGATAGGTTGGAACCTGCTTTGGGAGGACCCACTTGTGTAACTTTTGTAATATGTAATTATTGCATACCACCACATCATCTTATACCCTCCAAGTATTGCATTGCTAAATTTATCCTTTCCTTTATCATCATTTCAAACCAAACATTCTTGTACACCACTACATGTCCTTTTTCTGCACCGTCTTCAAGAAATTCATTATATAATTTCACTTCATTACACTTTTGGTGCCTTAATGTCTACTCAACATTATCCCAAATCCTTCAAATTTACCTTAAATCCTTCCTTTTTGGCCATGGAAGTTCAAAAATTTATCAATTTTGCAAAGTACCCTATTTTAGAAGGGATGTGATATCAGGTACCTGGTATCAAGTCCCACACGATATAGGGTATGCACTATCGCATACACGATATCACGTCTATAAAACCTATATATATGGGACCCCCCAGTGTGCGTAGAAGTCATTTTCAACAGTTGTTACATGAGGATTTGTTGCAATTTTATTTCATGATTTTTTAGTGCTTTGAGAGTCTACCATTCAACCATCAATATCTCACTCATTAATGCTCCAATTTCCCTTTTGATTGAACCTAATTAAACTTGAAGTGTTTAACTCAGTCGTGGGGGAGGGCTATGGTAGAACTCATGCATAAATTTTTTGAAATTTTCTATCGCCTGAAGGATATCATAGGGGTAAGTAATATTGAGAAATGTTAAGAACTCATGCCAAACTAATTTTCTTTCTTCACCCAAATTATTTAAATTATTAATTGGAGTTACCTGAGCAAATTGGGCCCAACATTAAAACTTTTAGGGAAACTTTCTTGAAAAATTTCTAACTCTGAAATCACACTAGGCAAGAATTTAATATTAAACATCTTTGTAATAGTGCCCAAGTAACTTCAACAAGGTCAAACCAAAATTGATGAAAGGCATGCACTTCATTCTATTGTATCACCATATTAGTCTCTTCTTCACCATTATGATTATAGTAGTTGTCATCATAATAGTCTTTTCTTTGCTATTTCTTTTTTTATCTTCTTTCTTCCCCTATTTTAACATTTGTTTATGATTTTTAGCACTTTTTTTATTTTCGTTGTGCTTCATGTCTTTTGTACTTTATCTTCTTGCATTTTTCTTTTCTTTTGGTTTTTATTTTTGGTTATGTATTTTTTTCATTTATTTGTGTTTTCTTTAAAATTATAACTTTATTATGTCTATAGAGATAGTAGAAATCTAAAAGCTATAAGCACTATCCTACTTATGTATAATGTGCTCAAATGTACAACATTGCAGAAAAATGTAGTATTTATTTTTAATACTATTAGTATTGTATGCAATTAGCATATTCATTCTTCAAAAGAAATTTTGAGCCATCTACCTATTATGAGATCTTATTTGTGCTCTACTAATTATGCATCACAAATGATGAGGAATAGTAATAGGAAAATAAATTTCCTTTGAATTAAAGTTTCTTGTGTGATGAGTGGTGAGGTACCCCTACATTCAACCATACAAAATGAGCATAGCACGCGCGATCTGGTCGAAATCCACAGACTAAATGCCTAAACGCCCCATGAAACACTTGGGGTTAATCATTCGTTGTCTTCCCAAACTTACTTATTGTTGTCACGGTGTATGGTTAAGTAAGTCTGAGGTATATGATTTTTTTGGTCTTTTATGGTTTTATGTCTTCTAAGCTAAGAGCAAAGGGTTGAGAAACTAACTAACTCTAACTAATGTCCTAAGTCTAAATTAACTAGCATCAGCATTCGTTCCCACTTACCGTACACACCCTGAACTGTGCAACTGTGGCTACCAAATGNGCTTGTGTTCAGGTACAAAGCTGCTCGAATAAAGAACCGTTCACTTGGGGGACTCCTACTGTGGGCACATGGAAAATATTCTATCTCTGGGGTGATCAATCTGCCAGAGCTTCACTACTTCTAGCCTAGGATGGGAAATGAGGGAAGTGCCGCCTCTTATTTATAGATTTGGCAACGGACTGCGATATCGCGTACGCGATATCGCATGGGATGCGATATCGCAACGACCGCGATATCACGTACGTGATATCACAGCTCATGCGATATCGCGTCTCATCATACCCCCATGACTGATGAAAAATCATCCTCGAGTTCCTTACAATAATATCAGGTAGGTATGGAATTATTGAGGGAAATGGAACTAATGGGATGACATGTGAACGGATCTTTATTACAAGACTTGACAAAAATGGTGTTCATGACAACAGGGGTGAACACCTTATTACATTGACATTAAGCCTTTGTTGGCAGTTGAGAAAGAGAGAGAGAAAGAAGTGTTGCTACTGCCAACGCCAAGATTGCACCTTCGTTGTCCATCCATATGCGCGCCATCGATCTTACTCCTTACATAGCTACTTCAACGCTACTCCATTCCAAGTGTTTGCTCTAGCTCCAGATCTAATCCGTTGTTTATTTAATCACCATCTACACACACAACACAACCATATATTAGCAAGGGTAATTGAATCATCATGTAATTGATACCGTGCTTCGGTGTAAGTCCATTGGCTAGGTGGTGGTATGGCTGATATGGATCTGGGAATATATTAAGGATGACTACCGAAGGTGTAGGGGTTAGGAAGAAAATCAAAAATTTTGGGGCTAGGAGAAAATCGAAAAAATCAGGCCTCGTACCCCCATGACTAATTACGAACCTCCGGTAGCATTAGAATGGAGAAAGAAAAGGAGTAAGAAAGATAAATAAAAAGGGACAACTATGGCATCGATGAAAGGGATGTTAAGATGTAAATGAACAAAATAAAATTAATTGCAAAATGTTAAGGAAAAGAATTTAACTAAGGCTCCAAATAGGAATGTCAGTGGGTCCTCCCCAAAGCAGGCTCATGCCCTTAATGCCCTGACAAATCGACATTCAAAGAGTTCGTAGGCCTAGGGAATGTCATCTGAAACAAGAGTTAAAGTCTTAACTGCAAGAATTTACCAAAAAGAAAACAATTCATCGACCAAAATATCGACACTAATGATACAACCGGCAATGAGGTGAACAATGGAGAGAAGGATGGAAAGAAGAGAAATGGAATGGAATCCCAAGAACAAGGTGGTGTACAGCCTCTTGTGTGTTTGATGATTAATGTGACTTGGGAAATCTCATTCCAACTTTGGCCTCAAACCAACCACATCCAGTGACTTTGCATCAATGCATTCGGTTAAACCATCCACTTGGGCAACAAGAACGTACGCTCCAAGAGTTACCACCATTCTGACGAAACAAAGGAGAGAATGGGAAGCGAGAAGGGCCTTAGTTAGAGGGAACACTTTGGTTCCATAACCAGTGCTTGTAGCCCAAGTTTATTCATCTAAGGGGTGTGCTTTGAATTCTCACTTGGTTTTTCTTTTTGTGTTTTGTGTTTTTATGCGTGAGAACCACACCATGCAAAGACTTCTTATTTTTATTGTCTCAGCTTCCGCTAATTGGGTAACATCAGAATGGCAGAAAACTCAAGAAGAAACATTCAAACATCCAAGAGAATGACCGACAAAAAAGCATCAAGTTCCTTTGAAGTCATACCCTTTTTAATCCATGAGTCCTTCCTTGGTTTGAGAAATGCCCAGTCACTGATTCGTTACAGTTCTTATTAAGAAAGGGAACTGTACATTTCCAAGCCGAGAGAAACCATAGAAATTGGTGGACGGATGTATGAAGTGGTCTCATTGCCTGCCATATCAAAAGAAACATACCTTAGTATCAACATTGTGACTTAAAGGTAAAAACCAAACATTAGCAATTATTATGAAAACAGTTCATACCATCATGAAGAACGCTTATTATGGGACAAACTTACAGGGTGGAACACACACACACACACACACAAAATGGAAAAAGTATAACGATGTTTTAAAACAAAAACTATAAAAGTTAAAGAAAGTTGTAAAACAAAAACTTAGAAAAGTTAAAGAAATTTGTAAAACAAAAATGTGTAAAACAAAAATGTTGTAAAACAAAAACTTAAAAGAACTGAGGGCCCCATATGATTAGCATAGGTGGCCATCTCCCCCATGACTGAGTTGTAAGGGAGAGATCTGAAATAATGAGCATTGGTTTGAATTTCGTAGAAGTGCCCAACTTCTCCCGATTGATGATCTAAGATTGAGGGGTGGAAGTTGGCGATGCTCATATTTCAATGTGTCTATGCCTTTGTTGTTGGCGTGGGTTTCCTCAGTTCGTTCCATGCACATTTTTCTACTCCTTTGAGCTATCAACCACGGGGTGTCTACTTCTTCTTGTGTGGTTGCTACATATAGGCATCTTTGTTTCAATGTTTCTTGGGCACACTTGTTACATGGAGACATTTCCTCCATGTCATCACCCGACGAATCACTGTATGTGATGCATGGAACTCTCCTCTTCTCGATCTTTCCACATATGTTTATCTTTGAAATTTCCAAGAAAAGATTGTGGATCCTAAGGCATGCGTCTACTGTACTAAGCCACGTCCTTCCCATTATAATTGGTAAGTCCCCTTCGTTGTTGTTCACTTCAATCACCAGAAAATTAGCTGGGTAAGACCAACCACACATAGTGGTGATGATGTCCTCCACCAATCCCAAGGGAATGGTGATGGACTGGTCTGCCAGCTCTAGTTGAATGTTGCTCTTCTTGAGTTGGGGCAGGTTCTAGGCATGATACATCTCTTGTGAAATTAAGTTGACTCCGGAACTTGAGTCAAGAAGAGCCCTATGTGGTTTATTTCCGATGATCTGCAAATAGATTAAGGGGCTCCCAGGGTCAGTTAGTTTCTTGGGAAGGTGGCCTATCTTGATCTAGTTGGTTATGATATGCATTAACATAACTGTATGCGTTACACTCTGTTGGACTAAAGGGTGCTCCGAGGTGTTAGATGGTGGAGAAGTGTACATGGTCTCAACCGCTTGTTGTGGTGAGATTTTATTTGGGCTTTTGGTTCTGAAGTAAGGTCTTCTCTTTTTACAGTTGTCAGAACCAGCAGCAGGTTGGATATTTACAGCTCTTGCAGCATGATGTTGCTGTGATTGAGGAGGAAGTTCCCCTTGCATTGTTGGAGCAGGAGGTGTTATGGGAACTACTTGTGGTGGAAGAGGTGCAGATGGATTAGGAGGATGGAATGAGTGTGAGATGTTTCCCAGAGGA
The DNA here is from genome assembly GCA_015680685.1 of Gnetum montanum. Lineage (NCBI taxonomy): Eukaryota > Viridiplantae > Streptophyta > Gnetopsida > Gnetales > Gnetaceae > Gnetum > Gnetum montanum. The sequence continues at coordinate 1,322,783 of MNCI01008809.1, forward strand.
GAAGCAGTCCTTCTGAAGTACTCCCAAACTTGGTAGTGACGGTTGGGGGTTGCATGGTCCATAGAGTCACTTGGAGAAATCAGCTGCTACACATAATAACCATAAGGATCGGGCTGCCGGTAAGGGTACTGTTGTGTTGGCGGTGGCATCCCCCATGACTGTGGGTATTGCCACTACTGATGCTATCCGATGGGCTGTGGTGGAGTTCCACTTGGATAATACGTTAGTGTTTGGTGGAACTACCTTGGGTTACCTTATGGATAAGGTAACCTGTAGGGTGTTTGCCATTGGTTGAGTCTTGAATTAAGCGCATACATCCCAGACTCCTCTAGATGTGAGATAATGAGGCAACATCCCTTAGGATGTTCATAGTAGTAGACCCCACATCCACTATCATTGTTTGAATCAGAATCCTCAGCCACATCGGAGTTAGTGATTTTTCCCTTACCCTTGTTATGTGCAAGGCCTAAATCTCTTCACTGTTGCTTACCTTTGTCACTACTTGGTTCAACCTTAGACTCTTCTACAATTTTCAAGACTGTTTCAATTCTTGAGTCTAAGGAATCCCACATTTGGTCTACTTTGGCCGATACCTCGGTTGTTAACTTTTGGATAGGCAAAGTTTTTTGATTCACCAACTCTTCGATTGGTGACTCATCCTCTTCATCACAAAATTTCACTCCCTTCTTTTGAAGGAAGGGATCGTAGTTGTACTCTTTTGCACTTTCCCTTTTGCGTAGCTCACCTTCTTCATTTGCTACTTTCTCCAACAAGCTATGTACTTCATGGGGTCTGAGTTGTGAGAGACTCCCTTGGGCGTAAATCCCAAGGGTTCTTCTAGTTTCATTCCTTAGCCCATCCACGTTGTGGCGAAGTTGATCTCGCTAAGCGTACCCATGAGGGATCTGCCATTGTTGACGATTGTGCTGCTTGGGATTCTTGAAATCGTGTGTCTGGACTGCCTCACGGCGTGGCTTACTCTAAAACGCCTCAACTCACGGCAACAGCGATGCGCGACTTACAAATCGGCGATCTTTCGGTTCACACGTATCACAACTCTTCAAGAATATCAGCCCATCAACACCGGACGATGTTAGACAATAACCCTGCAAAAACACCACAAATAACAGGACCACATCTTGCAACAGATTGCCCCAACAAAGATAGGAACAAGAAAAAGGTCCATTTCATACAAAAACACAACATTAAAGAGACACATTTTGAATGGGTATCTGGTCCAGAAGAAATAGATATCCCTTACAATCCGCAAAATGATATGTGTCCTTCATCTTCATCAATATCTTCCGAAAGCGAAGGAGAATATTGGATGAAGTATGATCAGGAGAATACATTCCAGGATGATGAACCAACATACCCTTCTGATTCTTCTGATGGAGATGTTTATTATTGCAACATGAATCGTGCTTTTATTTGTGGTGTTTTTGCAGGGTTATTGTCTGACATCGTCCGGTGTTGATGGGCTGATATTCTTGAAGAGTTGTGATACGTGTGAACTGAAAGATTGTCGATTTGTAAGTCGCACATCGCTGTTGCCGTGAGTTGAGGCGTTTTAGAGTAAGCCACGCCGCGAGGCAGTCCAAACACACAATTTCAAGAATCCCAAGCAGCACAATCGTCAGCAATGGAAGAACCCTCACAAATGAAGGGTAACGCTTACTTTCATCGTGTTAATGAATATTGTTCTACGTCTTCTAGCGGTACGAGTCCACTGCCAATTCCTAAATGTACTGAGAGTGGTATCGGAGCCTGTGTTCTGTCCTTTGTCCTGTGGTGGGCCATGGCAACATCCAAGGGTTCATGTGTACCTTGCTTCTAGCCTTGGATCTACTTATGCAAATTGGACACTCTGGAGTACGTTTGATACTTTTCGTTGAATAGTTCTAGCATCGTACTCCACCTCCTAATGGTTTTCGATTCTAAGGACCGGTACCAACTCTTTGCTTCTTTGGTGAGTGTCCTTGGAAACAACTTAAGTTTTTGCCACTCACTATCTATATTCTGCAAGGTGCAGGCATCATGGAATGCCTGTAAATGATTTTGTGGATCAGCATTGTATCCCCCTTCAAACCATGGGATGTTGTTCATGTCTAATTGTTTAATTCGGCTATCCTTTAAATGCCTTGTGGGAATCCTAACTACCTCCATAATGTCAATCATACTTTGGGTTGCAAGTAGGGGCTCGTCATGATCGTCTCTTTCATGACGCCTGTGATGTTTGCGTTCTTCCCTACTCTCCCTACGTCCTTGCCCTTGTCCTCTCTCTCGACTTTTATCCTCACGTTTGTGTTCATGGTGGCTGCACCCAGATGTGGAAGGAGAGGATGAATGATGGGAAGAAGAAGGGGAAGAAGAAGGGGAACCATCGTCATGATGATGTTTCTTACCTTTTCTTCGGCTGCTATAGCCTCGATCGTTGTGATGATCTAAGTGCCCATCCTTAGCATGAGTGGTTGTTCCTTCTATGAACAGCTGGTGTTCATGGGCATCAAAACCAGGGATATGTATCGTTGATCGGAGGTTCTGATACTCATCCTCCTCACCATCGTTAGGAGGGGGAACATCCTTTGCTAAAGAACCCGTGATAAGGGGTTCCTCGTCTCCTATTTCGCTAAGGACGTGCGGGGCCTTGCCCTTTGACCATGTATGTTGGCTCTCCTACCTTAAATCTCTCATACGTTGGGCATCTGTGGGATAATAATTCCTCATGTCAAAATCTTCCGCAACGTATTCAGTGAAATGCTCTTGCATGTCAATCTGTACCAAGGCACGGAAAAGCNTAGTGAAATGCTCTTGCATGTCAATCTGTACCAAGGCACGGAAAAGCATGTGAGAGATTGATCGATTTAGGGGTAACACAATGTTACCTTGCAAGTCTCTCCATCGCAATTGTTTGTCCTGATGGAGAACAAAAGTAAAGTTAGGAATATACTCATCGGGATGAGTATATGTCATCCTATATTGTTTAGGACTTGGCTGATTTTGGTTATGCTTTTTATGTTGCCGATTGTCTCGTGTATGATCCTTAGGTGATGAGTTGCTCTTATGAGAAGAAGACATTTTTTTTATCGGTGTGCTAAATTCACCGTTATATAAATTTTTCTGATTAACCCGAAGGTTCGTTAAGGCTCACAATGATGTGAGTGATATCCCTTATGTTCTATTCGGCGCACAGACACTTAGTCCCTGGCAACGGTGCCTATGATGAGTGGCGAGGTACCCCTACACTCAACCATATGAAACGAGCGTAGCATGTGTGATCCGGTCGAACTCCATAGACTAAATGCCTAAACACCCCATGGAACACTTGGGGTTAATCATTCGTTGTTTTCCCAGACTTACTTGTTGTTGTCACGGTGTATGGTTAAGTAAGTCCAAGGTATATGATTTTTTTGGTCTTTTATGGTTTTATGTCTTCTACGCTAAGAGCAAAGGGTTGAGAAACTAACTAACTCTAACTAATGTCCTAAGTCTAAATTAACTAGCGTCAGCATTTTTTCCCACTTACTGTACACACCCTAAACTGTGCAACTGTGGCTTCCAAACGCTAATCGTTACTAGGATCACAACACGTAACGCATGTGCTCGAAGTGGTCGTACTGAGGCACCTAACTACCCTAAGTGTGATGAGTAGCCAATTCCTTGACTAGCCATACACATCCGTAGATGCTCGTAATCAAGTCGTACTCGTCCCACGTTCTAGGAGATAAGGGTGAGAGAATCTAATCGCGATGAGTAGCCGATTCCTTGGTTAGCCGTACACATTCGTCAATGCTCGTAACCAAGTCATACTCATGCCGCGCTAATAACAGGTAAGAAATAACATGAAATAAAACCTATCCATGTATTGTAAGGTTTATCCACAAAGCTCATCTTTATTTCCGTACACAACTTGCGTTCAGGTACAAAGCTGCTCGAATAAAGAACCGTTCACTTGGGGGACTCCTACTACGGGCACATGGAAAATATTCTATCTCTGGGGTGATCAATCCGCCAGAGCTTCACTACTTCTAGCCTAGGATGGGAAATGAGGGGAGTGCTGCCTCTTATTTATAGATTTGGCGACGGACCGTGATATCACGTACGCGATATCGCGGCTCATGCAATATCGCATCTCATCATTGTGATACTATTCAAATAGGAATATTTTTTTCATTCTACATTTTCCCAAAGTTTTTGAAATACTATTTGTTTTACTAATTTGCAAACTTTCTTAGGATCAAAATAAACAAATGCTCTTGAATATTCCATTTATTAAAACTAAAATTTTTTACTTACATCTTCTATGATTGCTTTGATCAATTGGATTAGTTTTAGAATTCCTTTTCTAATTTTTTTTTAATTTGTAACTTACCACTACCTAGTGGAATCAAACTTGTGACTTAGGTTTATGAAGCTAACACTCTTACCACTAAGTCAACACCTTATGAAACTATCATTTATCTTAAGTTTCCCTCATCACTTTTTGGGAATATTTATTTAACAAGAATTTAAAAAGATTATGAGGAAAAGTTACACTGACAGATAAATTTAACTTCTAAGGGCATCGTTTCTACTTCAAGAACCATAATATTATATTGTGTTTGTCTCTTTACTTTGAATTCCTTAAGTAGGAGAAGCTTCTAAATTTCTTCTATCTATTTCTACTATTTATTTTTCTAGACCAAGACCCTACAAAATACATCCATAAAGAATAGTTGGTTGAATAATGGCATGATAAAATTGCTTTTAGATATCCTAAGCTAGAATAGACTTCTTCTTATTTTTGTTTTTAAAGAAAATAAGACTTTCATACCACTTGTAACTATTGAAGCAATATATTGATCTCATTTGTAATTATGGGAACATTCTAAACAATGAATGTTTTTAATTCTTTTCTTTTTCAATTTTGTTTGTTTCGATCTTATTTGTAATTCTTATACAAAAATTATGTAAATTGATGAAAAAAAATCCTAAACTATGCAACTTAATAAGCTATACAACCAATCTCTATGTTAGAGAAAACCATTACATACTAATTTAAAAACTATTGCATAACAACAAACATTTAATAAAATTATAAATTTAAGAAACAAGTAAACATTTATCCCCAACTCCTTTTGGCCTCTTTATTGATGAGTTGCAAGATTAGATTTGTATAAGAAATCATAAGCATGCCCTCAACATTGGATCTCGTGTAGTGAACCTACTTCTTTATGCAGATGATGCAACTTTAATTTATACTTCTAAGAAAGTATACAAAATGTGTTGCAAATTCTCAAAATTTTTTTTATTATGGCCTTCAAGTTAATGTGGAAAAAATCAAAAATGATTGATGAATCGTAATTCATCAGGCTGCGATATCGGACCCCCGATATTGAAGCCTCGATATCAAGTACACGATATCATAGCTAGGTCGCAATATCGGATATGCGATATCGTGACTCTTGTGCAGACCTATAAATACACATGTAGGTGCATGGGAAGTCAGTCAGTTTTTTAGCAATTTTTGGTCAGTTTTAGGAGTCAGTTTAGTTAAAGTCTTTTTGTTATTTTTTCCTCTCAACTGTTTCTCCCAATGCATGTCCGTAGTGTAGTGATTATAATTGTAAGGCATCCTTTATTTGAGTGTGATGTACTTGGACACGCACATGACTGGAAATAAAGATCGAGAGTACTTCATCATTGTAGCATCCACTTAGTTTAATTATTTAATTATTATTTTTTGTAGTTAATATCTCTTCACCCTAAACCCCTTAAACGCGGAATGAGTACGACTTAATCACGAGCATCTACGTGTGATGGCTTGGTATCCTAGTAGCATACTTGGGCCATGCGCTTGGTAATCCGAATGGTAGTTGTGCACGAGGCCTAAGATGTGTATGGATGATTAAGGAATGAATGTTCATCACACTTAGGCTAGCTTAGATTCTCTCTCCCTATCTCTTATTAGTTTAACTCTCTCTCCCCTTTCCTCCTAGCTTAATTAAAGATTACTTTCCATTGTCTCTAGGAGCAGCATTAGTTTAGGAACACATCATACACCTCACTTTGGACTAAACCATATGTGACAAAGCAAATACTAGTCCAGGTGGGAAGACAACAAACTGTGATCAACGAGTAACTATCTAGATACCGCAACTAGCTCGTCTATGGAGTTCGATCGGATTGTGCATGAAACGCTCGTATTTCTATGGTTGAGTGTAGGGGTGCTTAGCCACTCATCATTGGCACCATTTCTGGGGACAGTGCTAGTTATTTATATTAGTTACATCATACAAGATCACTATAACAAAGTATTCACGATACATCTTTTAGAAAAGAAATTAATTTCAATTAAGTCACACACAAATTCATACACAATGTCTCTCTCACAAGATTATGATAATGCAACAACCAGTAGAGAAATTCATTGGAGAACCAACGAATTATATGATGAATAAGACGAAGTTTGGAGTACTCAATTTGATGTAGGGGTTTCCTATGAACACAAACGAAGACAACATTGTCCCAACTCACAAATGCATAACCTACCCAGTGACAATTAAACCCTATTGGCCACTATAAGCCTAACGCAAATACAAGAGGCTGTTTGGATATCCTGTAGGCATCGCAAAGAGAGCCATCTACCCAGGCTCGATTTAAACAACTTTCCTAAGTTTTTAGGAGGCTATGATTTAGATCAACAACATCATTTATAAGCCTTCCATGATGCTTGTGTATGGAATAATATTGATAATCGATGGAAAAAACTTAAGCTCTTTCCTACGACACTCATTGGCCAAGAAAAAGTATGGTATAGGTCATTAAAACCAAAATCAATCTGACGTTGGCCAACAATGGTAGAACTCTTCAACGAAAGATATCAAACTTATGCAAGAGTGTCAACTTTGAGGAGACAAATCCAAGAGTGGAAATAGGTGTAACATGAACCCTTGGACATGGACTTAGAAAGATATCATGCACTATTAAACAACTGCCTAGGCCATGGGTTCTCCAAGGAAAGGCTAATGTACCATATCATAGATGGGCTCCATAATGAAACAAGGGAGACCTTAGGGATGCATGCTCGAGGTCAACTATATGAACTACAGAGCCACCAATTTCAAGAGCTTATCAAGCGGGTAGCAAAAGAAGAAGGAGAAATGGCTAAATGGGAGAATGCTAAAAAATCTCAATAGGTCCAAAAGTCAACAAGGGCATGTTGATTGAAATAAGCGAGTGGCCAAATGAAGCTAAGTGGCATGACAATTTGAAAGAACATTTTCAAGATCAGGTGAGGATGTATAAGGAGATAATCAAAAAAGAGATCCATATGGCTAAGATCCACATCAACTCTTTCAGTGCTCAAAACATTGACTGACGGGCCATATTGGACACTTATGCCTTTGTCCACCAAGTAGAATTAAAGAGCTGGGACCTATAAATCCTGGATCTCATAGAATACATGGAGTTGGTAAATCTGCAGTATGCCAACTTGACCATGTTAATAATAATATGCTTGAGGACTAAGTTAGAAAAGTAGGTAGTTGCCACCTATGTTAAATACAAAATAGAGTTTGCTAAACACAAAAAGACATTGCAGAAATTGGAGGTAGAAAAATCTGAACTAGAGGTGGTAAAAGCTAGCTACCAAGGTCAAAATGATGTTGTAATAGACTTGGCTTGATGGCTTATGAATGATTAGGAATTTAGAGACAAAGCTAGAACCTATGAGGAGGAAAGACGGTTGTTTGCGGCATGGTACATCAAAGCTAATTAGATGTTTTTGCAACTACCATGTTCATGGGAGGTGCCGAATCCATCAAACATTGGAACATCAGCATGGATGGCACATGATCCTTGAATAGAGAAAGAAAAAATTTAGGCGCTCCTTCAGAAGTATCCATTTCTGAAGCTTGGAGCACAGGATAAAGGGAAAAAGCCCATGGAGGAACCACAGCCACCAGGAACCACATGAGTTCTAAACAATTTTGTATTTTGTGTTTTGTGTTGATGTCCCAATTTTATTTTGTCTAGTCCCACACTACGACATGAAATAATCCATAGTTAGTCCATAATTTCATACCTATTCATTGTATAATCAAATGAACTCGTTTCTCATTTTTTTTGACTTGAGGATGAATTTTTATTTAGTCATGGAGGTATGATGAATCGTGGTTGCTAAGCCATGATATCGGGTATGCAATATCACAACCTGGATACGATATTGTATACATGATATTGTGATTCTTGTGTTAGCCTATAAATATAGCCCTTAGGCACATGGGATGATATCATTGTTTAGTCAACTAGAGCATTAGAGATTGTTTTAGTTATTAGGAGTCTTTTTGTCAGTTTCAGTTCTTTTCCCAAGTGCATGCCCACAGTGTGATGCTTGTAATTGTACGGAACCTTTGTTTGAGTGTGAGGTACTTGGACATGCACACAGCTAGCAAGAAAGATTGATATTACTCTATCATTACAACATTCGCTAAGTTTTTAATTGTTTATTTGTTAATTATTTATTGTTAATTTCTTAGATAATATTTTTTTATTGTCATTTACTATATCTATTGCTAAATGTGGAATGAGTATGTCTTAATCATGAACATTTAAGTGTAACTACGTAGTAACCCAGTAGCATATCTAGTAGTGCTTCGAGTAATGTGTGCTTGGTAATCCTAGAAGTAGTACACGAAGTGCAAGATGCATACAAATGATTAAGGATAGATGCTTATCGCACTTAGGCTAGTTTAGATTTAACTTTCTATTACTTATTAGTTTATTCAAGTATTTTTCATTGTCTTTAGGAGTAGCATAGTATTAGAAACCACATCATACACCTCACTCTAGACTAAACCATACATGACAAAGAAAATACTAGTCCAGGTGGAAAGATAGCAAACTACAATCAACGTATAACTGTTTAGGTGCCACAACTAGTCCATTCGTAGAGTTTGACCAGATTACGTGTACATGCTCGTATTTGTATGGTTGAGCATAGGGGTACCTTGCCACTTATAAACTTATTTTTGTTACATTTAATAATGCTTAGCCTCTTTGTTGAATCTATTTTTATTTTCCATCATTTAAATATACTTTTTCTAAATAAAAAAGATTTAAAATGTTAAAAGATGTATGCATGAGATGGTATGAAAGTATAGAAATATGCATAAAACACAATGGAATTATAAAAGGGAAGAAATTTGAGTGGGGAAAAGAAAAAATTAAAAAAAGAAGGAAAAACAGGTGAAACTAGATTAGATATATTGCATGTAAATGTACTCTTGATGAAGATTCGTTACCTTAAGCATGATTGACAAAATCAAAATTAGTGTAATAGTTGGAAGAACTTTGAGAGTTTTGTTGTCTCTTCTTGTAATAGTTGAAATTTTTTTTATAATGAACATTGATGCTGCCGCAATTTGAGGCTTAGTTCTTGAAGAATCTTTGGCAAAGTACAAGTTCTCCCTCAACTATTTACCTATAATATACCTAATCTCATTATTTTGTTTCCCTAAAACAAGTTGGTGCCAACACCTCCCACGCTAAGCACAAGGCCATGTTTAAATAAGTTTTAATACCGTGAAAATTAAAAGTCCTATAAGTTTGCTATATTTACCAATGGACATTTATTCTTCAACAAATATGAACCAAACATGCTCCTCGTACTCTTTCCTGGCCTATACAAATTGTTAGCCATCTATAAAAATTTACCAATTCTTGTCTACAAACATCAACAGATACTTGGTTTTGATTTTGATTCTCCATATTCACAACCTACAAAAAATCACTCACTTTGCATGTCATGTGTGAATGAGAAACCTGGTTTCCAACAACTTTATTTAATATGGACATGCAGTAGTAGTATTATAACGTATATGGTTTAATGTTGCCAACGCTACTTCTAGGAGTGGGAACTAATGTGCATGATGGCTTCTAGTTACTAACATTGCTCATTAAACTAGCTAGCATACATTTCTACTTTGTTTTGATATGAATATAGAAAACTAAATAAATTTATGTTCTATTTAGTAAATTTTATTATGAATGTACTTGAAATCTGATAAAGGCATTGGAAACTTTGTTGAAACAAAATATCACATCGAAGTTAATTTGTAAGAATTTGGTGATAACTATGAAGATGTAAATTCCATAGGTATCATAGTTAACTATAATTGTTGTAATGATTTTTGTTGAAGGAGCTGTAAGAATATTTTGAATTATGATTTTATTAGTTAATGAAATTTGGTACGAAATCAAATGATTTTGAGAAAAAAAAACTAGAAATAGACCAAATTAGAGGTACAACTGGTGAACAGTGCTAGTAGCCATGGTGGTAGAGATGTGCAGACATGGACGACGTGGCAGTGGTGGCATATATGAGTACTTAAAGGCATCAATGACAGTAGCAACTTAGTAAAGTGCAGTGGGGAACAACCACAAAGGACCAGCAGCTGTAGAAGGTGGTTGTGTAGTGTGGCATGAGCTATAGGTGACATCACTGGCAACAGTGTTTGTGAGTGGTGAGTGACGACACGCAATGACATGGTATGCATTGACAAGTAGCAAACGATAGTGAATAACAGTGGTGCATGGTGATGAGCAACCAGTGGCAAGAGATACGTGATGATGAGAAGTAAGCAATAGGTAGCATGCAATAGAGAACAACATCAACATATGTGCAAGCTATGAGAGGCGTTATGCGATGTGTGTTGATGAGTAGCGAGCAGCAGGTAATGTGCGATAGTGAATGATGGTGGTGCATGGTGACAAGTAGTGAGGAGTAGGCAACACATAGTAGCAAGTGACACAACAAAGAGTAGGAGCCAATAGCATCAACAATTAGTAGTGATACTAGGAGCGAACAATCGTGCATGGTGGTAACCAGCCAACAACAATGGTGGGTGGTGGTCAAGGGCAATATCAACAACATGCATCAATGATAATAGCATGTGTCAGCAATGATAGGTGGCAACGAATGATGCAAACAGGGTGTGCATTAGTTTGTCCTTATGCAACGAGGTTTTTGTTCCTATAGTAGCAAGGTTTTCTACCCAACAATGAATACCACTAGTGGAAATGATGCTATGAACAATGATAACAAACAATGCTAGTGCCATGGTCACTGTCATAGTTACCTTCTACTCCTATGGCGGTGACGGGAAAACCCATGTAGACTAGTCGACGGAGGTAGCCTTAGCTCAACTAGAGTAACTATATGTGTTCATTTGAGCAAAGTTATATTGTATTCTTTTATTTACATTTAAGTGATTGTGAATGTGAATCTTTATTACATGTCAAACCTTAAGAACCCTGTTTGTTTATGAAGTTGAATTACGTAAGATTTTATTTTCTAGAGCTATTGTAGCTCATCCTTTTATATTATCTTGAAAGATTTCTTTCCTCAAATAATTGCTATTTCTTTGGAATGCACTAATCTATGGTTATTTAACCATTTAACATCACATAGCCCTCTGTAGCTAAGATTATTGCCAAGTTTCCATACCAATACAAGAGGTGCCCTAGGCAATAGTCTCCCTAAATGAGTTTTTTGAGTGTTGATGTGTTCAAAATCTATGCATCAGCACCTTTTTAGTGCTAAAAGGAGGTCCTATTTCATTTCCTATTTCTAATTCAATTTTAAAACTTGTTTCTGTTGACTTTTTTCTCTAAAAGAATCTTTGTTTTTTAGCCCTTGTTTTGGAAATTTTTGTCTCCATGCACTTTTATTTTCTATTTTTAGAAAAATTTCTATTCTTAGGTTCCTAAAAATTTTCATTTCTTGAATTTGTGTTTCCAACCTCGTTTCGAGTTAGTAGTTTCTCAATTTAATTTGTCTCCGAAATCCTTTATTTTTCCTATCTTGTTGCAATTTCATTTTCAAGTTCCTAAACTTGCATTTCTTATTTCACATTTTGGGTGGTCCTTACTTTAGTCTTAATTTTGGTGAAGTGGTTTTCATTAATAACATTATTTTGTTTAAATATTACTTTCATTTCAATCTTATATATTTTAATTTCTTGCATTTACCTTTTAAAAATTTTTATATATAGTAGATTTTAGTTTTTTGTCAAAATTTATAAATAATAATATTATTAAACATTTTTTTTTGTTATACTTAATTTTATAGTTTTATTTTAGCATTTAAATTCTATAATTTTTATTTTTTGAGCTAACTTTCTGATGAGTGGCGAGGTACCCCTACACTCAACCATACGAATACGAGCATGCACACACGATCCGGTCGAACTCCAGGGACTAAGTGCTTACGTGCCTTATGGAACACTTAAGATTAATCAATTGTTGTCTTCACAAGCTTACTTGTATTTGTCATGATTGTATGGTTAAGTAAGCTTGAGGCATGTGATTTTTATGTCTTTTATCTTTTTATTGCCTATGCTAAGAGGAGAAAGGGTGAAGAGACTAAGTAACTAACTTTCACTAACTAAGCTCTAATCGTCCTAGCATCAGTATTCGTTCCCACTTGCCGTACACACCCTGAACTAGTGCAACACTACTGGGATTACCAAATGCTATTTGTTACTAGGTTACCAAGTGTAGGTACTGAATGCACTTAACTAGGAGAGTTAAGTGTTGAGTGAAACACCCTAAAAAATGTGGGGTCATCCTTGCTTCACTAGGCTCTTGCAGTCCGCACAACACTATGGCAGTTCATTAGGAGAAGAACGTTATGAGTTCAGGTCAGCCAGTTTGGCAAATTTTCTACTTTGAGCATGGATAGGTCCTGTACCATCCTACCCGCCCACCAAAGTAGTCTGAATAGCCGGCAGCCTGCTCAGAAACAATGTGTAGAATTGGCGGTAGCATCCTGGATGCGCAAGAAATAGTTCGGTAAGTTTTCTAAGTCACGAAGCCTGCTATACTATGCTATGCTATGTAGCATAGCAAGCTTCAGAAGACGATGGCAGAATGAAGTGCTACGCTATGAAATGTCACACAGCGTAGCATGGCAACGACTTTACTACCCACTCCCCTAGCCTAATTTTGAGTTCTGTAGTAATGTCCCTTTTCATCAGGAAGCGGTGGACCATGTCTGCTACTACGCTACGCTGAGCTGCATGGCGCAACAAGGCGTAGTAATCCTGTGGAAGAGACAGAAGGCAGTTTGAAAGGTGAAGTCAACAAAGTTTGCAAGACCTGCATCGTAGGAGAATGGTTTGCAAATCAGCAAAGCTCTCGCGACTAAGGCAAGTTGCTACGCTACGCTACGTGACATAGCGTAGTAAGCATGTGACATATAGCAGGACGCACAACAAAGTGCTATGCTACACCAAGTGGGCTACATCACAAAGCATAGCAAGGTAAAGAGGTGGTTGCGCGACATCAATGCACTACACCTAATCAGACCATTGGCACACATCCCCAGATGCTGATGGTGTGATTATGGTGTGGTAGGATCACAGTTATTGCATGGAAGGTTTGCATCGCAATGGTCTTGTAGGCCTAATGATCATAGATGACTCGAGTGGTGCCAGTAAGACAAGGCAAGCCTACGACACGTAGCATTCAAAACTGCCTCTTTATGCTTACCTTTAGCCTTATAAATATCCTGGCAAATAGGATATAACAGGTTGGAAATTTTTAGAGGTACCTGTAATTTGGAAAATTTCGTAATTTTAAAGTTGGAAATTGCAAAAGAGTTCGCATCTTTCTTGAAGCAAACAGCTTCCAAGTGGTGGGAACTTTGAAATTCTGAAACAAAGATCTCCCTTCTCTCTAGCATTGTAATATCAAAGTCATCTATCTAATGCTGTAAACAGTGACTCTCTCTCGGCTGGCGAGAGGTCCCTATCTCCATTCTACAACCTTGGTAGAGCCTCACATTGTTTGTACACGAGTATGCATCCAAGCGCATAGCTCTTTTTTCTCAACACGTCTTGGTTACTCTTGGGATTTCTGTACTCCGTCACGCCATGTAGCCAATTGTATCCACCTTGATCAGACGAGTTTATAGCTTTGGAGCGGTGCATGTTTCTAACCATACTTTACTTTATCTCTCATTTTCTGTCTCATTTCTTTGCATTATTTTCTATTTTATTCACCTTTAAGAATTATTTCATATTACTATTGCATTTGTATAGTTTCTCCCCTGCTTTATTTACCCGTAAGCATTATCTCGCATTTCACATTATTTATGTTGCAAAAGGCTATATTGACGTCAATGTAAGTCCTTGTCTGATCGACCAGACCATTCAGGACACCCCATGTCCGCACACACCCAGCATCGTCCTCCCGCAAATACGGGGTTGGAATTGTTGCATTCGCCGACCCCCGACGTTCTTCCAGCTACCGACGTTTTTGGTCGCTACAGTTTTTTGGTGCTAGAAGGAGGGCCTTTTGGTGCCTTTTCCATGTGTCATGGTAGTTCTATGAGCCTTCTACACCCTGATACACATGAGCGTAAACATGACACCCTCTTGCAGTTGTTTGTGCTCTGTGCGATGCAGATTGATCACCCCGATGGTTCCTCTAGAACCCTATGGAACACAAGGCCTCTGATCACTGGTTAACTAGCTTATTCTATGGTTGTCTTGCATGCGTTCTGAACCCCATCTCGTGTGGTATAGACTGGTCGCCTTGATGGTCCCTCTGGGATCCTGCGAGACATAAAACCTACTTGGTCACTAGTTAATTTGCTCATCTCATAGTAGTGTCGTATGCCTTCCACACCCCAGCTTGCATTATCATAGACTTGACACCCATCTGTGGTTGTTTACGCATCGTATGGTGTAGATCGGTCGCCTCGACGGTTCCTCCAGAATCCTACGAGATAATAAGCCTTCCGATAGTGATTTAACTTGCCTTTCCTTTTTACAGTAGTCCTGCACACATTCTACATCCTAGTCAGCACAGGTGAAAATGTGACACCCTTTGAGGTTGTTTATGCCTTGTGTGGTGCAGATTAGTTGCCTCGACGGTCCCTCCAGGATCCTACGGGACATAAAGCCTTCTTGATTGCTTGTCAACTCAACTTGCCTTACGGTAGTCTTTCACTGCTCTATACCTCATCACACATAGGCATAGACGTGACACCCTTTACGGTTGTTTATGCTTTGTGTGGTACATATCGGTCGCCTCGACGATTCCTCTAAAATCTGGTAAGACGTAAAGCCACCTTTTGTCGCTCTTTTCAAATCCTTCTATTCTTTTGCACTTTTTGCATTTTTTTTGCATAATCACTTGCTTTGCAATGGCTTCCACCACCACCGCTATTGACACCTTCAACATGGAGGTTCCCTTCACAGTCCAAGGCACTACCAATGCCAAACAACGGCTGAATCCAATGCAGGAAGCACGTCGATCTCTCAGAATTCAAAATCGAGGACCTAAGGGACTGGCCCAGCAACACGAGTGTGAAAGTTTCCTTTGTGCAAAGGTGCAGGCTAATTTGCCCTTGGATTTACACGAACTCGAAGAAAAATGTAACTTTGAGATTGCTTACTACAATAGGGAGGAATTCATTCCTACCCTAGGCATTTCTTTGCCTTTAACGCAAGCGTACCAAAGGCTTCTAGATCAACTAATCCAGTTGACCAGGCTTAGGGAGAAATAAGACACAATGTCCAACTAGGATGATGCCTTTCAAGATGGGCAAGAGGAACTTGATTCCCAATCTGATGAGGGAAGTTAGGCCAACCTCGTTCCTGTCTCGCCTACCCAGTCCTTCTGGGCCAACCTGCTGTCTATCACCATCCTCTTTGTCATTACGCCTACGCTTCAGTAGTCTACAACTGCAACTACAATGGCTAGCCATGCTACATTCCCAACACATCATCACCCCCATTCCCCGGTTACGCTCATAGCAACTATGCCATTGCAAACTGTTTATCAACACACTTCCACGGTGCGCAACATGCCTATCACAGCTACCCTATCGCATATCCATACTATACCTACTTTGCAACTACACATAACTCCTATGTTGATTCCTACCTATGCATCTGTTTCACCCACTGTGGTGGGCCCGGGCCCATCCACGTGGTGGACCCCGTTCGCTTCTTCATCTATTCTACAACCGTCGCAGATGTCTCACTACGTTCGCCCTCAGGCCTACCCAACCCTACAAACGGTACATCCTGGCACGGGGCCATGGTTTGTCCCGTCGGTAACCCAAACAGCCTATTAGGCAACTCAACCCGCTATTACCACTCTGACAATACCACCCACCAGGTGGTGGACAACGCAAATAACACCTTTAGCGAGGGCAATCCCAATGGCACCCCCGATGGGTCAAATTGCCACCACCACCATACCACATGTGGGAGTTGCCTCTGTAGTCCCTCAGTTGTCTACAACGTCGTCGGGTCTAGACCAAGCATTTAAGCTCATCCAGACCCTAATTGAGGAAGTAAAATGTCTCAAAGCTATTGGGTCCGATACGGTACAAGTCATGGACTTTTATCAGGATGACCTCATCAACCCTGCAATCCCTACTTTGATATCACCACCCGGGATGTCCCTCCTGCACTTCATGAAGTATGATGGGGAAGGGGATCCCAATACCCATTTTGTCACTTTTCAGTCAGAGTCTTTGCTATTGCAATAGTGGCCACATACGATCATTCACATCTTCGCCATGTCCCTAGCTGGGAAAGCCCTAGATTGGTACTGCGTGTTGCCACGTTCATCCATTTCGACTTTGGAAGAACTCTTGACCCAGTTTGTGACACGCTTCAAATATAACTTTAAGCTAGAAACCACGCTGGATCAACTAATGGGTGTGAAACAAGACCCACTAGAACTAGTCCAAAAATTTATTCAACGTTGGAGCACGACACTTAATGAAATTCGTGAGCCCATTGCGGAGGCTCACTTGTTAGTCATCTTTAAGGGTGTGAAAAGTCCAAACTGTATTACCTTGCTCCATGCTCTCTTAGCCAAGCTTTCGCTTAGACGAAAAGCATACAAGACGCGGCCGAGGTGAGCAAAGACCCGACCTACATCACTTACAAGAATAGCTTTGCAAAAAAGAACAAGGGTGAGGCCCCAACAACCATGGTGGCTACTGTGGCAGCTAAGGCTAAGCCCAAACATAGCAATAGCAGAAACAAGGATAACAAGAAATCGTCCATACCTGCGGCTGATTCTGTGCCCAAACCAGGCCAAGCATCACAACTTGCCACACCTACGCCCAAGACATTTGCATACACTAAACCCAACTTTGAGTGCAAAGATTATTCGAAATACACCCCACTGCCTCTCAAACCTTCAGAACTCCTGAAGCAACTGTTGGCAGCAGGATACATCCAACACAAGCAGATGTCGGAGGAAGAAAACATGAGACATCGATGCTATTACGAGCTCCTTAGGAATCCCCTTTTGGCCCTACCCAATGAGCCTCCGGTTCCTAGGGGTTTTAGGCTAGGTAGATTTTGTGACTACCACCAACTATGTGGTCACACCACGGATTATTATCTGTTGTTGCAGGATGACATCCAAAGATTAATCGACCTGGGAAAGCTGGTGCTGGATGAAAGTAACCCAGTACACCCTAAAAACCAATCTATGTATGTCTACATAGATCCCCTCAATGCCAATAATGCTGGTTACATAATCAATGTCATTGGTATTAACAATGATCCCACGCCATCCTTCCAGCCGTTTGTGATTCGTGTGCCTCAGCGTAGTGCACCAATATCACCAATGGTTGGTCCAAGTTCATAGCCACCCTTCATCTTGAAAGCCCCACCACGGGCATCTACCTCTACACTGCCTATTGGTGAGGCCATGCGACCCCGTCAGTTAACACCTCTAGCTCCATTCATCATCAGGGGGCCAACATCTTTGACAACCCCCATCCCGTGCAACAACATTAAACAACCTTCTCGCCCCACAAGGTGAGAAGCCTACTTGGTGGGCAAGGCGTTGAAGGGGAATACCATCAAAGGTATCTCCAAGCCTTTGCCTTTGCCTCTTGTATTTACACCTTCATCACCAAAGATGAAGGTCGACATGATTACACAGCCTGCATTACCTTGTCGACAAAGATCCGAACCTAGGTTCGAGGTCGTCTCTCCTTAAGAGATTCATCTTCTAGGATGAATCGAGGAGGAGGAAAGTGTCAAATAGGCAAGTGGCCAAGACTTCTTGGATGCCCTCACCCAGGTCGGGTAAGCCCTAAGGTAGAAAAATGCTACATTGAGCTTGTACGACCTAGTCGTGACATCTGTACCTCACCACGAGGCTCTAGTCTGCATGTTAACGGTGATTTTAGTCAACGAAAACATGCCAACGGACGATAAAGAAATCCACTTGGTCATACTTCCCTCTATACCCACGGAGTCTGCAATACCTCAATTAACTTTTAGTAGTGACGCCATTAAGAAAGATCTCAAAGGGGGTCAAGTGACTACGGTGCCTCTCTTCATCATAATTCGGGTTGGCCAACACTGGATCTAAAGGGTACACGTCAATGATGGGGTTGCCAAAAATGTCATTTCCTTCCCTATTATAGATAAGTTGGGATTGGTCAACCAGATTAAACCAACGGCAACGTGGTGTCTGTGGTCCTTCAACGGGGCACGCGTCCTAGTGAAGGGTACAATTCACATAAACTTCGTAGCAGGGGATCAGTTCCCCACAGATGCAACGTTCTTCGTGGTCGAAGAAATGCCCAGGTTTAACCTGATCTTGGGAAGATTGTGGTTAGCACAACTTAGGGCTGTCTCTTTGCCTATACACCAGGAAATCCACTTATCATACACGGGTAAGGAGGTGATAATCCATGGCGATGGGGTGGTAACACAAGTAATTAGAAACGTAGGCATGGAACAGGGTTTAGAAGTTACAACCTCTAATGATGAAGCACTTGTTCATGCATGCATTAATCATACAATGAAGAGATTGGTCCAATGAGCCAACCCTCAAATAGAAAATGCATGGTGTGAGTTGCCCTTCCAAGCGAAGGATAGTGATATGAGCAGGGGCCTGGGTGAAATGCCTTGACCTTACGTTCCGATTAACACACGAAAGGTTAAGAGGCAGCTACGCATAGCATAGCAGCCTTGTGACCTCCCACCCAATTGCTATCCCTACATATTTGCCATTTCCTTGTCTGGTCAATATGCCGTCCTTTCAGCATGCTACTCTAATGGCTTGAAATGGCCCAAAACTAGCAATGACCCAAAATGGCCTAAAACTAGCATACGAGAGCATGAAAACTTTACATAACACATAAGTTAATACAAAATCGGTTTCCTTTCTAAAGTT
Source organism: Gnetum montanum (assembly GCA_015680685.1). NCBI lineage: Eukaryota > Viridiplantae > Streptophyta > Gnetopsida > Gnetales > Gnetaceae > Gnetum > Gnetum montanum. The sequence continues at coordinate 1,341,995 of MNCI01008809.1, forward strand.
TTTCATTTCATTCAAAATTTTTGCCCATTGGCAGTGTTTGTAAAATTTTCAAATCTTTTAATAAAAAAATAGGGGCTCCCATGCTATCATGGGTTAGCTCCATTTGCATCGCCTTTGCCGTTTGCCCCCGCTTCATCTACTTGTGCATCATCCGCTCTTGTGTTGCCCCCTACCGGCTCTTCATTTCCTTCCTCCATGGGCCTCACACCTGCATTGAGAGCCTGTATCCCAAAAATAAAGTAGTTAGCTAGGGCAACGAATGCGATAAATGCTAGTTATAGCATAGCATTAAAGAAACTAACCTGAGGGGAGCCTGCGTCAGTCTCCAGAGGTATCTGGTCTAGACCGAGCCTGAGACGACACCCAATCTCCTCTATCAAAATGTCCATCCAATGCCTGCCACTAGGCTTAGCATTCACAGTGGCAGCTTTCTCCCTTTCCAAGTTCATCCACTTTAGAGGTTCCTGGGAAAGGGAGGCAGTTGCGGTCTCTCCTGTAGGAAGGTTCACCCTTAGGTTAGGAGATTTTGTGACCTTCACCTACTCTTTAAACCTGGTATAGGCCTCAAAAGCACCGATGGCCTTCACGAACTTTTTGTACGAGAACACCTCCACAACAGTGTCTTTATACAATCTTCGATGGGTTTCGTTTTGTAGCCTGTATGTATATTTGTGATCCCTCTGGGTTTTCCCCCATTTAAAGACCTTAATGCTGATGTCCTTCATATCTTGGCACTTCTGGGCTAGCAAGTCCATCTGCATTTGCTATTCAATTATTTCAGGGGTGGACTCAACATTTTGATAAACGATAGTCCGAAACCTAGTGTAGTCGTCTACAACCCTTTGCAAATCAATAGGGTTAGGGTTACGGTTTATGAGGAAACTGATCCTCGACCTGAGGTTCTCCACCTCGGTGACCAGTTTGGCCTCTCTTTGCTTAGCCCTTTGGACCCGTTTTCACAGGTCCTCATTGGTGTGTCTACACTCCCATAAAGAGCGCGTCGAGTGCAAGACACGTTTGTAAGCCTCGTCAAACGTATGACGAGACACCTCGGTCACGTCAGACAAGAGTGCGGGCAACCTCCATAGGTCGTGTCGGGTCCCACTTGAGCTGAGAGGGTATTCAAGCGCACAAAGCGCAGTAATCACGTTAGCATAATATAATCAACAAACTCGAAAATTTCAATGTAGTAACATAAGGACAGTTAACACTCCTACTTACCCGCATGAGGGTCCGCCTGCTGAAGGTGTTTGATCATGTCATCGACAAGTCCCTGAACAAACGCAAACTTGTCAGGGACTTCAGTCCATGACTCCGTACGAGGTGGAGAGGGTCCTGAGACATCAGTAGTAGCACCTGTTACATGACTAAGCATGTCAGCAATGGCCAAAATGGACTACGGTAAGGCACACACAAAGCCTAACTCACTAGCATTTGGCTAGAGTCTTTCTTCTTGCCGATGCAAGATGATCGCGGTAGGCTCGGTAGAAGGCCTGGCCAAGTACATGAAAGCCCCTACCTCATGTGCTGGTGCCTTTCCTTTCAGGAAAGCAACATCTTTTTTATTTTGGGGAGGTACCTCTTCATTGATAGGAAGAGGCTTCCTAATGACAAGAGCCCCTACCCTAGAGACAAGAGCTCCATTATTCCTAATCGGGGCCCTCTCCTCCAAAATCAAGGTCCTTGCATCTTTATTTGTCATCCTCATCTTGAGGGCCGACACTTCCTCGTCACCTTCTTCTTCGTCTTCTTCTTCTTCTGCTCACAAAAGGGCATGCATACGTCAATTCGAAACAAGTTAACTCAAAATAGATGCCACGCTACGATGCATTGCTTAACGAAGCATAAAATAGCAGGCAAGAGCAAAGTAAACTAAATATTATGTAACACTCCCCAATGGGGGGTTGCATTTGCCACAGCTTGAACCGCAGTCTTCGCCCCTCCTCTTCATGAGAACTTTCCCTGGTTGGGGGAGGTCTCTTTCTTCGTAGCTCCGCAAGCATGGTCTCAGCTATGAGATGTTCACCCTATGTTACATTGCCAATTATGGTAGGGGGCATCTCCCCTATGCTATCCTGGCTGCAAGTGCTACAAACTGCCAGACCTTTAGTCGTTACAGATAACGACTCCCTGACCATTTTCAAGGGGTCTTGGGCTTGCATAGTCTGAAGGACCTGTCAAATCCATGGCTTAGGAATCTGGTCACAATCTAGCTCAGATAAGACTCCATCCTCCTAAATCACCAGGAACTCCACAAAGCGCTTTAAATAGCCTATGTAGAAAGCATAGTGTATGTTAGAGCGGGACTCCATTTGGTCACGGAGTCCTAAAATCTTAGCTTGCAAACCACTACATAGNGTCACGGAGTCCTAAAATCTTAGCTTGCAAACCACTACATAGGAATTCTGCCCAGTTGTAATGGGCCCCCTCCTCCATGACTTCCTGCATTACCCAAGCCTGCTCAAGCCCCAGGACCTTCCCTTGGGTGAGAAATTGAGGGAATGCGTGGGCACAAAATATCGGGTATATCCCCATGGCAGGATCTTCCTTAAGCTTTTCAATAGGGAATCCCTTTCGCTCCTTGGTGAGCCTCAGCCACTCCTCGATGTGCTACTTCTAAAGGGTCAACTCCTACTTGTCCTTCGACATCACATCGGTGCCATTAGTAGGGATGCAAAAAAAATATGCAAATAGCTGATCATTGATGTCAATGACCACCTGCACACCCCACACGTACGTACGAAAATGGCTTGCCTGCTCAGAGAAGGAGTTGACCAAGGAAAGCATCTCAGTAGTAGGGACACCCAAATTTGGAGCCATGAACAAATACATAAGTCTAGCCATTCATATTTTCTTGAGTAAGGGGTCCATAGCCCCTAGTTCTAACCAGCTTTGGCTCGCCGCTACTTCACCATATTTGAAATAGATGTTTGCCCCTTGCCTCTTGGTAGTTAGCACCGTCACCTCATGAGGCTTCTTCACTCTTGTAGTAATGATCACCAAACGTACTTAGCATAACAAAAAAAAACTATGAAAACACTTAAGCATGTGGTGCCCGCTTGTTAATCCACCAGGTCTATATGGTGAGGGGAATAGCGGGAGTTCAATTGCTAGGACCACTTTGAACATGACTTGCTTGAAAGGTTCTCTCCACTCCTTGTCCAGCCAACCCTTCACCCTACAATGACTGTAGAAGGTGGTGAGCATGTGTAGGTAGGAATGGTATTCACCCCCACAATGACCAATCACGCTCACCTGCAGGTTCTTGGCAGAGGCAAATTCCCGTAGGGCTAGCTGCGTTGTGGCCAACTCACCCGGCTGGTTATGAACCCCATCATTGTCAATATAGAACCTGGTGATAAGCACACACTATCAGCACTCGGCTAAGTATGGCTGACGTTGCACAACCAAGAAAAGAAAATACACGAAACTTACCCGCCAACAGAATAGACGGTCCCCTGTGGGTTCTGAAAGTACATCGCCGTGTGGTGCGCAAGATACAATGTGTTGTAAAGGTGATAACACTGGTATTCTGGCATATCCTAGATCTAGGCTAAATGCCTCAACCCTATTGAGTGTTGGGTAGACCCTTCTCCTACCCTGCCTATGGTCGTGTCATCAAAAATGTATCTCAGGATGCCCTGATTTGTCCCTGGCAGTGTGGCTCTATTATGCCAGATGCTTGTGCCTTGTCTAAGGAGGACCAAACCATGAGACTAAAATGGTTGAGAAGGAATTGCAAGAAGTCTCACACCCCATCCCTGAACCAAATAGCTTGCTCTTCCAAACGTATCAGGGGAGGAGGAACGTTGGCCATAGGTATGCCCACATGACATAGGACCCCTTCAAGGTCCAAAACGATTAGCCTAGGCCTTGGCCCTACCCTACATGACGCAACCAACAAATATTGACATCAAATTTGAACGCAATGCATGCACAACATAGTAGTGCTTAGTAGACCACAAATGTAGCATAGCATAATCCCTTGTGCACCATAGCGTAGCAAAGATGCAAAATCCTAGTGTAGCGAGAACATGCAAGTAGCTTAGTGTAGCAGCAAAATAACTAACAACATACTCAAACAAAAACAAGCATCGTGGCACTACATCACACATAACCAAACCCTCCCAAGGATTTTACGTCGCGGCATGCCAAGGTCAAGCAACTTAAAGGGCCCTGGTCCCGTAGTCCGTGACGGTAGCACTTGTGGCCCATGCCTCAGGGTCTTTTTCGCCTCCCCAACCTTCACAAGCACTAATTGAGTTTTAGGAGCCATGGCCCTGCTTGTAGATTTATGATCTTCACTTTAGAAATTTGCCTCGCTAATCGATTAACACAATTGCTCCATGCTCCAAAATCACTGAGTGCTCCGATGAGTATTCTGCACTTTTACAGTGAAAATGTTGAAATTACTAGGGTTCAACCCCTATTTATGGTAGTAGTGGCAAAATGAGGAAACTTTTTTTCTCTCTCTCCGATTAATGCAGAGCGCGGCGTGCAGCATAGCATGCTCGCCACGACATCGTGACACTATTATCATTTAAACCTTGACATGCTTCAAGCCAATTACTCGCCTTCCCAAAAATAAAAAATAATATAATAATATTTATTTTCAATTAAAGATCTGAAAAGACCTTAAACTAACAAGCCTAGCATAGTTGCGCTCCTCAGGACCCAAAAAATAGTAATTCTGGCCCGTAACGTTCACAGTCCGTAGTGACATTAAACTAACTACACCCTTACATCAGCAGTTACCTCATACGCCTCAACATAGATGGTAGCATATTTCCCAATAGTTTCATGTCTTCATTCCCGCACTAGTAGTTTGATACCCCTTGTACTTGCAATTTCATTCTTTTTACCATTATTTTGCATATCAAGATTTTGCATGTCATAATATGGCAGTTCGAGATGACACTAAACTAGCAATTTGGCATTTGCATATCAATGGTTACATAACTTCGCATTTCACATCAACAATTTACATATCTTTAACAATCCTAGACTCTTATGCCTTGGTGGTCCTCCACAACCTTAAACTAGCAAACTCTCAATCTTTACATCGCCTTACTTAGCAAGTTGCATCTTGGTGTTGCTTTGCAGATTTACATTTCACACAATCTTTGATGACCCTTATCCAGGCTTTCATCTTATGATGGTAGGTCAAGCAAGAGATGGAAACCCTTCATGCCCTTTTCACACCTCTAATGTTAGCAAGGCCACAAGGCAAGCTCATGAGACAGTTGAACCTTGACATGATTGACTGGCGGTCGACTACGATTAACACTATAGCAACCTTAGAAGCACCCTGAATTGGCCCAGACACCTGGTCCATGCCCTAGATTTAGAGGCTGAGGATGTAATTGAGGATCCTCTTGTCAAGATACATGTGACCATGTCAAGAAGGGAGGTAAAGACATTAAGACTTAGCTCCCTCCTAGACACACAAATACATGAGGGCATAGTTAAAACTTTGCAGGATTACATTAATGTCTTCGCATGGTCATACGGCGACATGTCGGGTCTGGATCTATGGCTGATTCAGCTTAACATCATCCTAGACCCACACATAAGGGCAGTCAAGCAAACGACACGTAAGATTAAGCCAGAAATCATACTAGCCGTGAGGGATGAAATCACTAAGTTATACCAAGCAGGTTTCATTCGTGCGGTTGACTATTCAGAGTGGGTGCCCAACATCATTGTGGTTTTGAAGAAAACAAGAGGGATACGAATCTATATAGAATTTCAATACTTGAACAAGGCAATGATCAAAGACAACTTCCCACTCCCAAGCATCGATCAACTCATCGACACCATAGCTGGTCATGCTTTGCTATCCTTCATGGATGGCTTCTCCGGATACAACCAAATCCACATCAACCCAGAGCACCAGTTGTTGACAACCTTCATGACTCCATGGGGAACCTTTTGCTATACCATGATGCCTTTCGGGCTCAAGAATGCTGGAGCAACCTACTAGTGAGTCATGACCTACATTTTCAGCGACTACATCCTAGAAACGTTAAACGATTACGTGGTGGATATAGTGGTTAAGTCTAAAGAAGCGGCCCACCACCCATGTGATCTAGAGTTAGTCCTCAAGTGCTGCCAAAGGCACGATTTATGTCTTAATCCTAAGAAGTGTGTCTTTGGGGTAAAGACCAGATGCATGTTAGGGTTTGTAGTATCAAAGGCCGGAATACGGGTGGACCCAGACAAAGTCAAGGCCATTGTCAATCTAGCACCCCCCACAAATCTTAAGGACTTACATAGTTTACAAGGTAGAGTGCAATTCATTTAGAGGTTTATAGCAAGGTTGACTGACAAGTTACACCCCATGCAACATCTTCTAAAGAAGGGGGTTGACTTCAAGTGGACAACCCAGTGTCAACAAGCCTTCGAGAACCTGAAGAAGGAGCTCTCGCACCTCCCAACGGTGCACTCGCTGCAAAGGGACAAGCCTTTCTTCATATACCTTGCCAGCTCCAACACATCCATAGCAACACTACTATGTTAGAAGCGGGACAACAGTTCTGAGATACCAGTGTATTACCTAAGCCACGCACTAATAGCATACGAGGAAAAATACGAGGTGGAGAGGAACTGCCTAGCCTTAGTGTTCGCACTAAAAAAGTGGTGGAATTACCTATTCTGCGGCACAACCAACATCATTTGCAAAAGCAACATACTCCGGGCTATCACCAGCAACCTGTACAAAAGTAGCAAGATAGCCCGATGGAAAGAAATAACCGTAGAGTTTGACCTATGCTATGTAAGTCAATCGTCAAAAAAGGGTCAAGCCATAGCAACCTAACTTGCGGCCTCGCCAGTTGACGACCAGGCAACCATAGATCCCAAGTTCCCAAATGAACACATTAGCAATGTTGCCATCATCCCGTCGCATTTCGAGATAACCTTACACTTCGATGACGCCTCAACCATGTAAGGAGGTAGCGCCACTGCCACGATCACATTCCCCTCTAGGGAAATGTACCCATCTGCTTATCAATGTGTGTTCCCTTGCACCAACAACGTGGCAGAATATGAGGGGCTACTCATAGGCCTCTTAACTGCCTACACACTACATGTACAACACCTGGTGATCCAGGGAGATTCACAACTAGTCGTGAATCAAATCACCAAAGTCTATGCCTGCAAGGCTACGCACCTGCAGCCCTACTGTGACTTAGCAAAACTCTTGCTGAAGCAATTCATGACCATTGATGTGTAACACATGCCGCGCAATGAGAACACCGTAGCAGACACCTTAGCTACCCTCGTGTTAAACATCCCATCGCATTCCTTGGCAAACCTACCAACTGCGATCATAGAATGCGCGGAGCCTATCACTCAGGTAGAACACGTGGCCTCTGTCGACGTTGCAGACACCCCAGAGTGGTACAATAACATTAAAGCTTATTTACAGCATGGCAAACCCCTAGGTAGATTGACATCGGCTCAAAGAGATGCAATTCGCAAACACGCTTGGTAATACGTGCTCATGGGAAATGACGCCCTGTGCCGACGATCCTATGATGGAGTATTGCTGGCATGCGTGGGTGGTAAGCAGGCACAAAAGGTAGTTAATGAGGTTCATGAAGGGCTGTGCGGTGGACCCATAGCACCCAGGGCTATGGTTGTGAAAATCAGACGCCTAGGGTACTATTGGCCCTACATGGAGTGTGACTGCCTATCGAAAGTCAAGACATGTGACATATGCCAGAGATATGCAAACCTCATACACATAGCACCTACAGACCTTCACCAACCCAAATTATGTGGCCCTTCCAACGATGGGGACTATACCTCATAGGGCCTATCACACCTAAGTCCTCCATAGGGCATAGCTTCATTATCACTACCATAGAGTATTTTACTAAGTGGGTGGAAGCTATTCCCCTGAGGAAAATGACGTCTCAGCAAATCTACCATTTCATCCTCGATAACATCATAACTAGGTTTGAACTCTCGATGACTATTGTGACCGAAAATGAACCATAATTTAGCAGTATGGAAACCCGAACCTTCTATAGCAATCTAGGTATTAAACAATCATTTTCTTCCCCTTATTATCCGCAGGTGAATGGGCAGGTGGAGGCTACAAATAAGTCCATCATCAACTTACTAAAGTGGATTCTTAACAACAGTAAGAGGCAGTGGCACGAGCAAATACTGTACGTCCTTTGGGCCTACCGAACGACTTGCAAAACTGTGACAAGTAAGACCCCTTATAGTCTTTTTTATGGATCTAAAGCTGTATTGCCTCTTGAGTTGCAGGTACCCTCACTTCGGATGATTCTGTCTGACGTCGTAAGTGAAGCCCAGAACAACAAATCATGGATCATCGATCTTGACTCAGTGGAGGAGGAACGCGTGCAGATGCTGAGACAAATCAAGCACTATCAAAACAAATAATAGCAGAAGTATCATGCAGACCTGCATCGACGGCCAGTGCAGAAGGAAGACCTTGTCCTCAAAGCCATCTGTGAGCACGTAAGTAAGTTCTCAACCAATTGGGAAGGTCCTTACGTGGTTGCTAAAGCCTTCGGGAATGGAGCCTTCAAGTTGGCAGACATGGACAACAACGAGTTCGCCAACCCGATGAACCACACGTACCTCAAGCCGTACTACATCTGAAGTGCAATGGCAACAATAAGCACTGTTCGCTACGATGATAAACTAGCAGTCGCACCATGCAGTGTCTGCAATGATGATAAATTAGTAGCACCAAGCAATATCTGCCACGATGTTAAACTAAATGCAATCGTCTGCCATGACGTAAAACTGGCGTTGTTAGTCCACTATGACTATAAACTGGCATTGTACGTCTGCTACGACATAAAAATGGCATGTACGGTCTGCTAGGACCTTAAACTAGCACAGTGGTCGACTGGGACCTTAAACCAACACATGGTCTACCGAGACCTTAAACTGGGTTCACGTCGTGCCCTCAACATGCACCTCCACCAGATACACGTCAAATGAAGGGGCATGATACCAGCATGTGGGTGGGACGTCGTAGCTCCAAGATGTAGTTCTCGACGCAAGGAGAACGTGGTCTGAGGCATACGCACTGCCACCCTCGATGTCATGTTGATCCTTCGAAGACGTCGTATGATGTAACAAGGGCCCTTTGAACCTACCATTGCCACAACCCACCACCCTAATGGTAGTTCCTGGGCTCGTTCCCACTTCTAAGGTGCTGACAGTATTGTGACCTAGCCACAATATTGTTTCTCTTCAGTTCCTTGCCAAGGTTTCGGCTCATGCAATGTTTAGCTATGTGGTAGCTGATCCCATAGCTGAATTGAGCACGCATTCCTTTGGTAGGGATTCTAGTGCATTCGTGCCCACAACAACTCCCAGTGGCTTAGAGACCAGCTCCCCCATGTTGACGCTGCCAAGACCGCTGCTGGCCTCCCTGCTTTGGGCATCTCACACCAGCAACGATGCCCAAAAGTAACAACAATGCCAGTAGCCGGCAAGACCTTGTCCCCGCAAGTGCATCTCGCTACAGCAGCAAATGTTATAGCATCGCAAAGTGAGTGCCTCGACTAGCTTAGCTACTTCAGAGTGCAAATTCTGACATGCGCCTAATAGCTCACCATGCGAAAGGCTACAGTAGGTAAGTTAGAACCCTCCATGGATGTAGTGCAACTCATCCTACGGAGGGGACACCTGCCTACAGGAGGTTGAAGAACAGTGCCAGCCAAAGATGAAAATGCAAATGAGCCCCTCAGAGCACTTCGATGAGGGACTCGGCTAAACATCATCTTTGCTCTCTACCTTAACCACCGCAAAACTAATGCAACACTCTCAAGCATGGCCAAGTGACGTCTCAGCACTTACCAAGTGATGACCTTAGCATTTTGCCTACTGCGGTGTTTCGTATTCTTTGTCGATGTCCATTGAACCTATTCTTCAAACATCGACAAAGAGGGGTTAATGAAACACCCTAAAAAGTGCAGGGTCATCCTTGCTTCACCAGGCTCTTGCAGTCTGCACAACACTATGGCAATTCATCGAGAGAAGAATGTTTTGAGTTTAGGTCGGCCAGTTCGGCAAATTTTCTAATTTGAGCATGGACAGGTCTTGTACCATCCTGCCCACCCACCAAAGTAGCCTAAACAGTTGGCAGCCTACTCAGAAATAGCGTGCAGAATCAACGACAACATCTTGGATGCGCAAGAAACAGTTCGACAAGTTTTCTAAGTCATGAAGCTTGCTACACTACACTACACTATGTAGCGTAGCAAGCTTCAAAAGACGATGGCGAAACGAAGTGCTATGCTATGCAACGTCACACAACGTAGCATGGCAACAACTTCACTACCCACTCCCCTCACCCAATTTTGATTTCTGCAATAATGTCCCTTTCTGTTAGGAAGTGGTGGACCATGTCTGCTGCTACGCTACGCTAAGCTACATGGCGCAGCAAGGTGTAGCAATCCTATGGAAGAGACAGAAGGTAGTTCGAAAGGTGAAGTCAACAAATTTCGCAAAAATTGCATTGTAGGAGAATGGTTTGCAAATCAACAAAGCTCTCGTGACTAAGGAAAGCTGCTATGCTACACTACGCTACGCAGCGTAGCATAGCATAGCAAGTATGTGACATATAGCAGGACGCACGACAAAGTGCTACGTTATGCCAAGCAGGCTACATCAATGCCCTCTACCTAATTGGATCATTGGGACACATCCCTAGACATTGACGGTGCGATTATAACATGGTAGGATCATAGTTATTGCATGGCAGGTTCGCATTGCAACGGTATTATAGGCCCAATGGTCATAGATGACTCGAGTGGTGCTAGTAAGACAAGGCAAGCCTGCGGCACGTAGCATTCAAAATCGCCCCTTTCTGCTTACCTTCAGCCCTATAAATATCCCGGCAAAAAACATATAACAGGTTGGCAATTTTTAGAGGTACCCGCAATTTGGAAAAGTCCAAAATTTTTAAAGTTGGCAATTGCAAAAGAGTTCACATTTTTCTTGAAGCAAACAGCTTCCAAGTGGTGGGAACTTTGAAATTCTAAAACAAAGATCTCCCTTCTCTCCAGCATTGTAATATCAAAGTTATCTGTCTAACGCTATAAACAATGACTCTCTCTTGGTTGGTGAGAGGTCCCCATCTCCATTCTACCACCTTGGTAGAGCCCCGCATTATTTGTACATGAGTACGCGTCCAAGCGCATAGCTCTTTTTGCTCAGCACATCTTGGTTACTCTCAGGATTTCTGTACTTCGTCACACTGTGCAGTCAATTGTATGCACCCTGACTGGATGAGTTTCTAGCTTTGGAGTGGTGCATGTTTCTAACCATACTTTACTTTATCTCTCATTTGTTGTCTTGTTTCTTTGCATTATTTTATGTTTTATTCACCTTTAAGCATTATTTTGTATTACTATTGCATTTTTACAGTTTCTCCCCTGCTTTATTTACCCGTAAGAATTATCTCACATTTTGCATTATTTACGTTGCAAAAGGCTATATTGACACCGATGTAAGTTCCTGTTTGATCGACCAGACCGTTCAAGGCACCCCATGTCCGCACACACCCAGCACCGCCCTCCCATGGATATGGGGTTGGAACTGTTGCATCCTCCGACCCTTAGTGTTCTTCTAGTCATCGATGTTTTTAGTCGCTACATTGAGGGAGATTAATTAACTAAGAAAGCATTTAAGCATTTAACAGTAATTTAAATCCTATTTAGCTTAGTCCATGCACTATAAAGTTTATCAGAAAGTTCATCTTTATTTCCGTATACAAATGTATGCTCAGGTATAATTTGCTCGAATAAAGATCCATTCACTTTGAGACTCCTACTACTGGCACATGGAAATTATTCTATCTTTGGAATGGTAAAACTACCAGAGTTTAGCTAAGGATCTAGATCTAGATGATCTTACAAGGGAAAGTTGCCTCTTATTTGTAGATAAGACGATGGGCTGCATGCGATATCGTGTCCCATCATACCCCCATGACTGAATGAAAAATCATCCTTGAGTTCCTTACAAAATATTGGGAAGGTATGGGATTATTGACTTGAATGACATTAATTGTAGATGGGGTGACATGTGAATGGATCATCATTACAAAACATGATAAAACTAGTATTCATGACAACAAGAGTGAACACTTTATACATTTGACATCAGGCCTTATTTGGTAGCTGAGAGAAAAGAGGGAGAGAGAGAGAAAAGAAGAAGTTTGTTGCTGTCAACACCAAGATTGCACCTTTCATTGTTCATCCATAAGTGCATCATCAATCTTGTTCCTTACATAACTGTTCCAGCACCAGTCCATTCCAAGTGTTCCCTCTAGATCCAATCCGTTGTTGTATGATTGCCATCTGCACATACAACACAGTCTTATATTAGCAAAGGTAAATGAATCACAATGCAGTTAATACTTTGTCTCAGTGTAACATCCATTGGCTAAGTTGTGATATGGCTAATGTGGATTTTGAGATATAATATTGGTAACTATCTAAGGTGTAGGGGTTAAGAAAAAAATTGAAAAAATTGGACTAGGATCCCCATGACTAAGAGCGAACCTTCGGTAGCGAGAGACTGGAAAAAGATAAGGAATAAGAAAGATGGAGAAAAAGAAACAACGGCAATGCTGATAAAATGGATGTGAAAGATGGAGATGAACAAAATAGATGGTGATTGCAAAAGTGTTTAAGGAAAAAAAGTAACTGATGCACCAAATAGGAATGCCAGTGGGTCCTCCCGAAAGCAGGCTCATGCCCTTAATGCCATGACATTCCCACATTCAAAGAGTCCTAATGGGACATGATATCACATGGGCCACGATATCGTGTACGAAATATCACGTCCGCTGCGATATTGCATGTGCCACGATATTGCATACGTGATATCGCGTCCACCACGATATCGCATCCCACGTGATATCGCGTCGTCCCCTGCAATATCGCATACGCGATATCGCGGTGCACCACAAAGTCTATAAATAAGAGGCAGCTCTCCCTTGTTTTCCAATCTAGATCTAGACCATAGGGAAACTTTGGTAGTTTTACCTCTCCAGAGATAAAATATTTTCCATGTGCCTGTAGTAGGAACTCCAAAGTAAACGGATCTTTATTCGAGCAGACATTGTACTTGAACACAAGTTTGTGTACGACAATAAAGATGAACTTCTTGGATAAACCTTGCAGTGCATGGAATAGGCTAATTAGGAATTTTATTTATTTTTATTTATTGTTTTCCATTTACATGCTTTATTAGGAATTAAATCTTTCTCAACCCTTCTCTCCTAGTTAAGTGCCTTAGTACGACTGCTTCAAGCACGTGCGTTATGCGTGGTGATGCCAGCAATGACTAGCGTTTGGTAACCTCGGTTGCATTGGTTCAGGGTGTGAACGGTAAGTGGGAACGGATGCTGATGCTAGGTTAATTAAGGCTTATTTAGTTAGTTAAAGTTAGTAATTAGTCTCTTCAACCCTTCACCTCACTAACATAGGAGATAAAATCGAAAAAGTTATAAAAATCATATACCTCGGACTTACTTAACCATACACCATGAAAAATACAAGTAAGTCTAGAAAGATAACAAATAATTAACCTTAAGTGTTCCATGAGGCATGTAGGCACTTAGTCTGTAGAGTTCGACTGGATCGCACGTGTTACGCTCGTATTCGTATGGTTGAGTGTAGGGGTACCTCGTCACTCATCATTTGCACGGTTGCCGAGGACTAAGTGTTTGTGCGCTAAGTAGAACATAGGAAATCACTCACATCGTTGGGAGATTAAACAAACCTTAGGGTTAATCATACAAAAAATTTTATAATGGTTAATTAGAACACCGAGAAGACACCATGTCTTCTTCTTCTTCTCACAAGAGCATTTCACCTAGGGATAATACAAAGAACAGTCGGCAATAAGAAACACGTAACCTAAATTCACCAATTCCTCAACAATATAGGGTGGAATATACTCATCCCGATGAGTACATATCCAATTTTACTTTTATCCTCCATCAGGATGAACAGATGCACTAGAGAGATTTGCAAGGTAACATAGTGTTACCTCCGGATCATGTAGTCCCCAACATGCTCCTCTGTGCTTTGGCATAGATTGGCATCACTCAGCTCTATGTTAAATACATTGTGGAAGATTTTGACATGAGGGATTATCATCCCACAGCTTTACAACATATGAGTGACTCAAGGTAGGAGAGCCAACATACACTGTTGAAGGGTAAAGAGGTCCCACACGTCCTAAGTGAAATGGGAGATGGTGAACCACTTGTAACAAGTTCTCTATCAAAAGATGTTCCTCCTCCTCATGATAGTGAGGAGGTGGGGTATCAGAACCTATGCTCCATGATACACAACCCTAGTTCTGATCCCCGTGAACACCAATTGTTCATTAAGGGAACAACAACACATGATAAGGACGAGCACTCAGATCATCATCATGATTGGGGCCGAGGCCATAAAAGAGAAGGTAGGAAACATCATCATGGCGATGGTTCTCCTTCTTCTTCCCCTTCTTCACATCATTCACCCTCTCTTTCCACATCAGGGCACAGTCATAGAGAGCATAACAGTGAGGATAGAGGTAGATAAAATGAGAGACCTCGACGAGAAAGTCAAGAGAGAGGACAAGGGCATGAATGAAGGGAAAGTAGGGAACAACATAGGCATCATAGACGTCATGAAAGAGATGATCATGATGAACCCCTACTTGCCACCCAAAGCATGCTAGATATAATAGAGGTAGTGAGAATACCAACAAGGCATTTGAAAGATAGTTGGATCAAGTGCTTAGACATGAATAACATCCCACGTTTCGAAGGGGGATACAACGCAGATCCAAAAAATCATTTACAAGCATTCCATGATGCATGCGTCTTGCAAAACATAGAGAACAAGTGGAAGAAACTAAAGTTGTTTCCTAGGACACTCATCAAGGAAGCAGAGAGTTGGTACCGGTCCTTAGAACCGAAAACCATTAGGAGGTGGAGTACGATGTTAGAACTCTTCAATGCTAAGTATCAAACGTACTCTAGAGTGTCTAACTTGTGTAAGCAGATCCAAGGATGGAAGCAAGGTACTCATGAACCCTTGGAGGCTACCATGGGCTGCTACTACGCATTTTTACATTGTTGTCCGGGCCATGGTTAAGCACAGCGGGATCAACTCCACCACATCGTAGATGTGCTAAGGTATGAAACTAGGAGAACCTTTAGGACTTATGCCCAAGGGAGACTATCAGAACTTATATCCCATGAGATTCATCGATTGTTGGAATAAGTAGCCAAAGAAGAAGGGGAGCTACAAAAAGGGAAAGTATAGAAGAATATAACCATGATCCCTCTCTTTGAAAGAAGGGAGTGAGATTTTGTGATGAAGAGGATGAGTCACCAGTTGAAGAGTTGGTGAATAGAAAAACCATGCCACTTTAGAAACTAACAACAGAAGTAGTGGCTAAGGTAGATGAAGTATGGAGCTCCTTATATAGTAAAATTGAAACTATCCTAAAAATTGTAGAAGAGTCTATGGAGGAACGAAGTAGTGACAAGGACAAGAAAAAATAGAGAGATTCTAGCCCTACACATGAC
Organism: Gnetum montanum; assembly: GCA_015680685.1. Taxonomy (NCBI): domain Eukaryota; kingdom Viridiplantae; phylum Streptophyta; class Gnetopsida; order Gnetales; family Gnetaceae; genus Gnetum; species Gnetum montanum. The sequence goes on from MNCI01008809.1 coordinate 1,357,587, forward strand.
AAGGGTAAGGGGAAAATAACTATCTTCGATGAGGTTGTGGAATCAGACACAGACGATGACAGTGGATGTGAGATCTACCACTATGACCATCCTAAGGGATGTTGTCCAATCATCTCACATCTACAAGAGTCTGGGGTGTATGCACTTAACTTTAGACTTATTAGGAAGTAAGGAAGGACCTTAGTTAGAGGGAACATATTTGTTTGGTTCCATAACCAGTGCTTGTAGCCCAAGTGATTATTTCGTCTAAGGGGTATGCTTTGAATCCTCATTGTTTTTTTGTGTGTTTTGCATGAGAACCACACCATGCAAAGACTTATTATTTTTATTAGCTTAGCTTCCCAATAATGAGGTAACATCAGAATGGTAAGGAAAACTCAAGAAGAGAACATTCAAGAACCCAAGAGAATGGCCAACACAAATTCATACAATCCCCTTGAAGTCACACCCTTTTCAATCCTTGAGGCCTTCCTTAGTTTGAGAAATGCTCAGTCACCGATTCATTTATAGCTCTTATTGTTAAGAAAGGGATTGTACATTTCCAAGCCAAGAGAGATCATAGAACTTTATGGATGCATGGATGACATGGACTCATTGCCTGCTATATCAAAAGAACCATACCTTAGTATCAACATCATAACTTAAAGGTAAAAACCAAACATTAGCAATCAATGGAATACAGTTCATACCACCATCAGGAGCACTTATTAGGTGATGAATTAAACAAAAAATAAAAATAAACAAAAAAACAAGGAAATGAAAAAGTATGAACGATGTTGCAAAAAAAAAACAAGAAAAATTAAAGAAATTTGTAAAACAAAAACTTGAAAAAGGAACTGAGGGCCTTGATTAGTTAGCATAGGTGGCCATCTTCCCCATGATTGAATCGAAAGGGAGAGATCTGAAATAGTGAGTGCTTGTTTGAATTTTTTAGAAGTGTCCAACTTCTCCCAATTGATGTTTTTAGGTTAAGGGTTGGAAGTTGGTGATGCTCTTGCTCCAATGTATCTATGCTTTTGACGTGAGCGCACATTGGTCCCCCAGTTGGTTCCATGCATGTTGGTGAGTTGTTCGTTGGATCAGCTATCAACCACGAGGTGTCTTCTTGTTGTGTGTTTGCTACATATAGGCACTTTTGTATGTTAACTTTTGGTGCACATTGGTTGCATGCAGGCAATGATGAACATTCCTGTATGTCATCACCCTCTGTATCACTATATGTGATGCATGGAATATTCTTCTTCTCAATATTTGCATAAGTTTTTTCCTTAGATATTTCTAGGAAAAGATCATAGATTCCTAGGCATGTGTTTATTGTACTTAGCCATGCCCTTCCCATTATTATTGGGAAGTTCCCTTTGTCATTGTTTACTTGGCTCACTAGGAAATTAGCTGGGTATGACCAACCACACACAGTGGTAACGATGTCCTCAACCTTTCCCAAGGAAATAGTGATGGACTAGTCAGCCAACTCTAAGTGAATATTTCTCTTCTTTAGTGAGGGCAGGTTCTAGGCTTTATACATTTCTTGTAATATTAAGTTGACTTCAGAACCTGAGTCAAGAAGAGCTTTACGTGGTTCATTCCCAGTGACTTGGAGGTAGATTAAGGGACTTCCAGGATCAACGAATTTCTTGGGAATGTGGCCTTCCTTGATCTAGTCAATGACAATATGTGTTAACATAACCATGTGCATTGAGCTATATTGTTGGTTTGAAGGGAGCTCTGAAGCCTTATTTGATGGAGGAACGTTTGGAGGCTCAATCGCTTGTGGTTGTGAGAGCTTGTTTGGGCTTTTGGTTCTAAGGAAAGGTCTTCTCTTTGTATGGTTTTTAGAACCAGTAGCGGGTTGAAGGTTTATAGCTCTTGTAGCATTGCGTTGCTATGGTTGAGTGGGGAGTTCCCCTTGCATTGCTGGAGCGGGTGGTAATGGAGCTATCGGTGTGAGAGTGGTGGATGGATTCAAAGGATAGTATGTACATGGTGTGTATCTCCTAGGAGAAGGCATCTTATAATACTCCTGAGCTTGGTAGTGATGTCGTGGAGTCACATGCCCAACAGAGTTAGGTGGAGAGATTGGCTACTGCACGTAGTAGCCATATGGATTCGGTCGCTGGTAAGGGTATTGTTGCCTTGGCGGTGGCATCCCCCATGACTGTGGGTATTGCCACTACTAGTATTGCTCAATAGGTTGTGGCAGAGTTCCACTTGGATAATACATTAAGGGTTGGTGGAACTGCCTTGGGTTACCTTAGGGATAAGGTAACTGTCGAGGTGCTTACTGCTTGTTAAGTCTTGGGTTGAGTGCATACATCCTAGAATCTTGCAGATGTGAGATTATTGGGCAACATCCCTTGGGATGGTCATATTGGCATATCTCACATTCATCATCATTGTCTATATTAGAATCCACAACCTCTTTGGTGATAGCCATTTTACCCTTACCTTTGTTACGTGCATGATCCAAATCCCTCTTCTTCTTTTTATCATAGTCACTACTTCGCTCCTTAGACTTCTCTATGATTTTAAGAACAGTTTTGAATCTACTGTCTAAGGAGTCCCACATTTGTTCTACCTTAGCCGACACTTATGTTGTTAATTTTTGTAATGGAAATGTTTTCCTATGCANCACTTATGTTGTTAATTTTTGTAATGGAAATGTTTTCCTATGCACTAACTCTTTGAGTGGTGACTCTTCCTCCTCCTCACAGAATCTCACTCCCCTCTTTCAGAGGGAAGGATCACGGTTATACTCTTCTATGCTTTCTATCTTATGTAGCTCTCCTTCTTCCTTGGCTACTTGCTCCAAAAATCTATGGATCTGATGGGACCTAAGCTTAGATAATCTCGATTGGGCATATGTTCCAAGGATTCTCCTAGTTTCATGCCTAAGTCCATCTACAATATGGCGTAGTTGATCCTGCTGCGAGTAACCATGGCCTGGGCAACGATGTAATAGTGTATAATAATGGCCCATGGTAGCATCCAAGGATTCATGAGTTCCTTGCTTCCATCCTTGGATTTTTTTGCACAAGTTGGATACTCAGGAGTATGTTTGATACTTATCATTAAATAGTTCTAGCATCATATTTCACCTCCTAATGGTTTCCAGTTCTAAGGACTAGTACCAGCCTTTCGCTTCTTTTATGAGTGTCCATGGAAACAACTTTAACTTTTGCCACTCATTTTCAATGTTTTGCAAGGCACAAGCATCGTGAAATGCCTGTAAGTGGTTCTGCAGATTAGCATTATATCCCCCCTAAAATCATGGGATATTATTCATGTCTAGTCTCTTGATCTGACTATCTTTTTGGTGCCTTGTAGGAATTCTAACGACCTTCATTATGTCTAACATGCTTCGGGTTGCATGTAGGGGTTCTTCATTGTCATTTCTCTCGTAGTGTCTATGATGTCTACGTAGTTCCCTAATTTTCCTTCTTCCATGACTTGACTCTTTCAAGTGCCCTTGTCCTCTTTCTTGACTCTCTTGTTGAGGTTTCTCACTATCTTTACCCTTATCCTCCCAGTTAGGCTCTTTGTGACTATGTCCTGATGTTGAAGGAGAGGGTGAATGTGATGATGAAGGGGAAGAAGAAGGAGAACCATCATGATGATGATGTTTCCTACCTTCTCTTCGATGACCCTAGCCCCGATTGTGATGATGATCAGAATGCTCGCCCTTGTCATGTGTTTGTGTTCCCTCGTTGAACACTTGGTGTTCATGGGGATTAGAACCAGGGTTGTGAATCGTGGAGTGCAGCATTTGATACACCACCTCCTGACCATTGTTAAGAGGGGAAACATTTTTTTGTGGAGAACCTATGAAAATAGGTTCACCACCCTCAATTTCATTTAAGACTGGTGAAGCATTACGGGGGCCTTTGCCCTTCAACGATGTGTGGTAACTCTCCTGCCACGAGTCCCGTTGACGTTGCACTTCTATGGGATGGTAATCCCTTGCGTTGTAATCGCATACAATGTACTCAGCATATAATTGTGACATGTCTATTCGTGCAAGGGCACGAAGGAGCATGTTGGAAGCAGATCTGTTTGGAGGCAACACTATGTTACCCTCTAAGTCTCTCCAATGTAATTGTTCATGTTGATGGAAGATAAAGGTAAAGTCAGGTATATATTCATCATGATGAACATATACCACACTGAATTGTTGAGGAACTAGTGAATTTTGGTTATGTGGGTTGTGCCACCAAATGTCTCTTGTGTTGTTCCTAGGTGGTGAGGTGCTCTTGTTCGAAGAAGAAGACATTTTAGTCTTGTTCGGTGTGCTATTTACCATTATGTTATTTTTTTCTCTTGATTAACCCTAAGGGTTTGTTTAAGCTTCCCAATGATGTGGATGATTTCCTATGTTCTACGTAGTGCATAAACAACTAAGTCCCTAGCAACGGTGCCAATGATGAGTGGCGAGGTACCCCTACACTCAACCATACGAATACAAGCATGCACGTGCAATCCAATCAAACTCCAAGGACTAAGTGCTTACGCGCCTTATGGAACACTTAAGGTTAATCAATCATTGTCTTCCCAAGCTTACTTGTATTTGTCATGGTTGTATGGTTAAGTAAGCTTGAGGCATGTGATTTTTATGTCTTTTATCTTTTTATCACCTATGCTAAGAGGAGAAAGGGTGAAGAGACTAAGTAACTAACTTTCACTAACTAAGCTCTAATCGTCCTAGCATCAGTATTCATTCCCACTTGCCATACACACCTTGAACTAGTGCAACGCTACTAGGATTACCAAATGCTATTCATTACTGGGTTACCAAGCGTAGCACACGTGCTCGAAGCAGTCGTACTGAATGCACTTAACTAGGAGAGTTAAGGGTTGAGGGAGATTAATTAACTAAGAAAGCATTTAAACATTTAACAGTAATTTAAATCCTATTTAACTTAGTCCCTGCACTACAAGGTTTATCAGAAAGTTCATATTTATTTCTGTACACAAATGTATGCTCAGGTACAATTTGCTCGAATAAAGATCTGTCACTTTGAGACTCCTACTGCAGGCACATGGAAATTATTCTATCTCTGGAATGGTAAAACTGCCAGATTTTAGCTAAGGGTCTAGATCTAGATGATCTTACAAGGGAAAGCCACCTCTTATTTATAGACAAGACGACGGGCTACAATATCATGTACGCGATATCGCAGGGGCCAACGTGATATCACGGATGCAATATCGCAGCCCATGCGATATCGTGTCCCATCACTTTCCCATAGAGAAACTCAATAAATAGATTCTACTCTTTCCCCTAATTGACCAACTACCCATCATTTCACTTTAAGAAAACAATAAGCTTTGTGATTTTCAAGTTCTATTCCTAAAAAAATTTGAACTAGCATGGTAGCCAATCAACCCCCCAGCTCCCTTGGTAAGCAACACTTTTAACTTCACCAACTATCATGATATTTTAAAATCACTTCAAAATATAAATTTTTCTTCTATCCCACAACCCATACTAGTGTTGCCCACCAACATATACAATGTTTTTAAACTTTACTAGGCACCCGTAACATTGTTCAAAATGACATAGCATGTAGGGTCTTTGTGACAACTTTCAGGAGCAAAGCCATCCACTGGTTTTTGATGCTTCCTAATGCCTCTATCAACTTAGGTCAAGAGTTTAAAAATAAGTTTCTACTTTAGTTTGATTAGTTCACTAGCCCTACCTTAGCATTAAGCAATTTCACAAGCTTAAGAAAACTACTTGAGGAAAGTGTCTGACTACAATTTAAGATTCCTCCATCAACTTGCTTATGTGTTGAATGAGATGCATCTGCAACCTAATGATATTATCAATTTCTACCTCTTTATCATTGACCCATTCTTCACCTATGCCATTAAGTCTAATCCTAACAAAACAAAAATATAAGGAGCAATGGCTAAAGTTGTTGATTTAGAATAGCTTACCTTGATTAATAACATTCAAACTCAATTTGGGATGATGAATGTTACCAATCTTATATAGTCTACCCCTTACCATCACAAGTTTTCCCAATGAATAATACTTTGTTCCAAACTCTCACTTTCCTTTAAATGACTCAACCTACAAGTAGCTATTTTTAAGGTCCCACATTCTCTTCATTTTTACCATCAATACCAGTTTAAGTGATGATTAATCAAAAGATTTGATCCAATCCATCATAAATCCAAATGGAATATCTAAGCCTAATGCATCCACTTGTCAAATAAAAAACCAAATGACACAAATATTAACTTCACTTTTAAAGCTTTCCAATGAAGTAGTTGAACTGAAGGATAATAATAATAAAGTCCCTATACAATCTAAAAAATTGAACACATCAATCAATGATGATTATTGTTGTCTTCATAACACTAGGAAACATTCTGAGAAAACTTGTCCTCAATTTTTAGCATTATATGGTGATAATACCCAAAGTTATCAAAATGGGAAAATGCTAATTATGGTCTTGAACATACCTATTGAAATAGAAAACAAAGAAGTTTCCTCATTTGAACAAGTCATGGTATCTGATCCCAACCCACATAACACTTACTACTATAGACTTAGTGATGTTATGAACACCACACCACAACAAACTAAGAATAATCCTTATACTCCCCCAAATAGAAGAGTTCCTAGTTAAAACAATACAAATAAGCAAACCGAGCCATCCCAAGCAAACATCCCACAACAACCAAAATCCCCTTCTATACCTAGAAGAACTCCACCTCAACAAGAAGCCAAAGATGAGCATAAGACTTATGATCTTATACATTTTAATGAAATGAAAGATGTGATTTAAAAGATAGTTAATACACCTAAAACCAATAAAGAAAAATCTCCAATAACCAAAAGGTAAGTTCATTTTGCAAAAATTCCTAATGTGTTATCAATACAAAACTCAAGCAATTCCAAGTTGAACAAGAATGATCAACCTCCTTTCATGACAACTTTGATTATTTTAGGAAAGAATGTTCATAATTGTTTAATGGATTTTGGAGCAACTGCTAGTGTCATGCCACTCAAGGTATATAGAAAATTAGGAGCACAAATGCTACCACAAGTGAGAAGCTTGATATAACTTGATGAATCTAATGTACCTGTAGTAGGGTAATTAAAAAGAGTAAAAGTAAAACTTAAACAATGCCCTGCTTTTACATAATATAAAAATATTTTATTAGTTGACATGTCATCCACTTATGGTGCACTTTTATCTAGGACTTTTGGAGCCAAGTTTGGAGGCTTCTTTAGGTCATATTTCTCAAAATTATTAATTCCTATCATCAGAAAATCTGAATATATGATTATAACAAGAGAATATTTTTATAAATAAGTGGTAACAACTCTTTATTATTAAAATAAATCTCTAGGAAATTAAAACACCAATATTTTTTTTGGAGTTGTTGATATAGAACTTGGTGAATATTTTATGAATGATGATATAGGTGAAACTTTAGGGATAAACCCTTTTGTGTACACATATTCTACCCGATATTACCAAGCTTTTAGAGAGTGTGAAGAAGTTTATGAAGATACTTTTCCATATCACCAACATGATGGAAGAACATTTCTTTTTGGTGATCCACCACCATTAGGAAATGATAAGGATATAAATGAGATTCTAGCCAATAAAACATTAGAGGATGAGCCAAATTTTGATGATGATCATTGTTACTTTGATCAACGGGCTAATTTTTCAGATTTCACTAACTTAAACACTTAGATACTAAGAGTGGATGGTGCCTCTTCCAAAAAAGGATGTAGAGTAGGAATAATGCTTGTACCTCTTGGCGAAGCTCCTATCCTTAAAGCCATCAATTTCACACAACCTATGACTAACAACATGGTTGAATATGAAACACTTATACATGGGATCAAGGTAGCTTAATACTATAACTTACCCAAACTTAAGCTTTATAGTGACTCTCAACTAATAGTAAATCAAGTCAATGAAATCTTTGATGATAAAGATGTTACCTTGAAAGCATATAAAGCTTATATTCTTGAACTTTTTAAAAAGTTCAAACACATAACCATTGAACATATACCAAGAGAACAAAATTATGTTCCTAATGCACTAGCCCAAATGGGCACTACTTTGGATGTTCCTTTTAAACACAATGCTTGGGATTTAGAAATTATTGTTGAAAAAGTTAAGTCTTATTTTATTCATGATAATGTTGATGAGATACGATATCGCATGAGCCGCGATATCGTGTCATCCCTGCGATATTGTGTACGATATATCACGGTCCACCGCCAAATCTATAAATAAGATGCGAAACTCCCCTCATTTTCCATCCTAGGCTAGAAGTAGCGAAGCTTTGGCAGATTGATCACCACAGAGATAGAATATTTTCCATGTGCCCACAGTAGGAGTCCCCCAAGTGAATGGTTCTTTATTCGAGCAGCTTTGTACCTGAACGCAAGTTGTGTACAGCAATAAATACGAGCTTTGTGGATAAACCTTGTAGTACATGGATAGGTTTTATTTCATGTTATTTCTTACCTGTTGTTAGCATGGCATGAGTACGACTTGGTTACAAGCATTGATGAATGTGTACAACTAACCAAGGAATCGGCTACTCATCGTGATTAGATTCTCTCATCCTTATCTCCTAGAATGTGGGACGAGTACGACTTGATTACGAGCATCTACGGATGTGTACGGCTAGTCAAGGAATTGACTGCTCATCACACTTAGGCTAGTTAGGTGCCTCAGTACGACCACTTCGAGCACGTGTGTTACGTGTGGTGATGCTAGTAACGATTAGAGTTTGGTAGCCACAGTTGCACAGTTCAGGGTGTGTACGGTAAGTGGGAACATATGCTAACACTAGTTAATTTAGAATTAGGACATTAGTTAGAGTTAGTTAGTTTCTCAACCCTTTGCTCTTAGCGTAGAAGACATAAAACCATAAAAGACCAAAAAAATCATATACCTCGGGCTTACTTAACCATACACCGTGACAACAACAAGTAAGTCTGGGAAGACAATGAATGATTAACCCCAAGTGTTCCATGGGGCGTTTAGGCATTTAGTCTACGGAGTTTGACCGGATCGCGCGTGCTATGCTCGTTTCGTATGGTTGAGTGTAGGGGTACCTCACCACTCATCATAGGCACCGTTGCTGGGGACTAAGTGTCTGTGCGCTGAATAGAACATAAGGGATATCACTCACATCATTGTGAGCCTTAACAAACCTTCGGGTTAATTAGAAAAATCTATATAACGGTGAATTTAGCACACCGATAAAAAAATGCCTTCTTCTCAAAAGAGCAACTCACCACCTAAGGATCATACACGAGACAGTCGGCAACATAAAAAGCATAACCAAAATTAGCCAAGTTCTCAACAATATAGGGTGACATATACTCATCCCAATGAGTATGTGCCTAATCTTACCTTTATCCTCCATCAAGACGAACAACTGTGGTGGAGAGACTTGCAAGGTAACATTGTGTTACCCCTAGATCGATCAATCTCTCGCATGCTTTTCCGTGCCTTGGTACAGATTGGCATGTAAGCGCATTTTGCAGAATACGTTATGGATGACTTTGACACAAGGGATTATCATCCCATAGATGCCCAACGTATTCGAGTCTTAAGGTAGGAGAGCCAACATACATGGTTGAAGGGCAAGGCCCCGCACGTCCTTAGCGAAATAGAAGACGAGGAACCCCTTATCACGGGTTCTTTAGCAAAGGATGTTCCCCCTCCTAACGATGGTGAGGAGGATGAGTATCAGAACCTCCAATCAATGATACATATCCCTGGTTCTGATGCCCGTGAACACCAACTGTTCACAGAAGAAACAACCACTCATGCTAAGGATGGACACTTAGATTGTCACCACGATCGGGGCTGTAGCAGCCGAAGAGAAGGCAAGAAACATCGTCATGGTGATGGTTCCCCTTCTTCTTCCCTTCCTTCCAATCATTCATCCTCTCCTTCCACATTTGGGCATAGCCACCATGAACACAAGGGTGAGGATAAAAGTAAAAAGGACAAAAAACCTCGATGGGAAAGTCGAGAGAGAGGACAAGGGTAAGGATGTAGGGAGAGTAGGGAACAACATAAACATCATAGGTGTCATGAAAGAAATGATCATGAGGAGCCCCTACTCGTAACCTGAAGTATGCTTGACATTATGAAGGTAGTTAGGATTCCCACAAGGCATTTAAAGGATAGCCGGATCAAATGATTAGACATGAACAACATCCCACGGTTTGAAGGGGGATACAATGCTAATTCACAAAATCATTTACAGGCATTCCACGATGCTTGCGCCTTGTAGAATATAGACAGTGAGTGGAAGAAACTTAAGTTATTCCCAAGGACACTCACCAAAGAAGCAGAGAGCTGGTACCGGTCCTTAGAATCGGAAACCATTAGGAGGTGGAGTACGATGCTAGAACTATTCAACGAAAAGTATCAAACATACTCCAGAGTGTCCAATTTGCATAAGCAGATCCAAGGCTGGAAGCAAGGTACACATGAACCCTTGGATGCTACCATGGTCCACTATTACACATTATTACATCGTTGCCCAGGCCATGGGTATGCTCAGCGGGATCAACTTCACCACATCGTGGATGGGCTAAGGAATGAAACTAGAAGAACCCTTGGGATTTAAGCCCAAGGGAGACTCTCACAACTCAGAGCCCATGAAGTATGTAGCTTGTTGGAGCAAGTAGCAAACAAAGAAGGTGAGCTATGCAAAAGGGAAAGTGTGGAAGAGTACAACCACGATCCCTCCCTTTGAAAGAAGGGAGTGAAATTTTGTGATGAAGAGAATGAGTCACCAATCAAGAGTTGGTGAATCAGAAAACTTTGCTAATCCAAAAGTTAACAACTGAGGTATCAGCCAAAGTAGAGCAAATGTGCGATTCCTTAGACTCAAGAATTGAAATAGTCTTGAAAATTGTAGAAGAGTCTAAGGTTGAACCAAGTAGTGACAAAGGTAAGCAACAATGGAGAGATTTAGGCCCTACACATAACAAGGGTAAGGGAAAAATAACTAACTCCGATGTGGTTGAGGATTCTAATTCAGACGATGATAGTGGATGTAGGGTCTGCTACTATGAACATCCTAAGGGATGTTGCCTCATTATCTCACATCTATAGGAGTCTGGGGTGTATGCGCTAAATCCAAGACTCAATCAACAGAAAACACCCTGAAGGTTACCTTATCCACAAGGTAACCCAAGGTAGTTCCACCAACCCTTAACATATTATCCAAGTGGAATTCCACCATAGCCCATTGGATAGCATTAGCAGTGGCAATATCCATAGTCATGGGGGATGCCACTACCAACACAACAGTACCCTTACTGGTAGCCCGATCCTTATGGTTATTATGTGCAGCAGCCAATTTCTCCAAGTGACTATATGGGTCATGCAACCCCCAACCGTCACTACCAAGTTCGGGAGTACTTCAGAATGACTCCTCCTCCGGGAGACATCTCACACTTGTTCCATCCTCCTAATCCATCCACACCTCTTCCACCACAAGTAGTTCCCATAACACCTCCTGCTCCAACAATGCAAGGGGAACTTCCTCCTCAACCGTAGCAGCGTCATGCTGTGAGAGCTGTAAATATCCAACTTGCTACTGGTTCTAACAACTGTAAAAAGAGAAGACCTTACTTCAGAACCAAAAGCCTAGATAAACTCTCGCCACAACAAGCGGTTGAGGCCATGTACACTTCTCCACCATCTAACACCTTGGAGCACCCTTTAGTCCAACCAAGCGTAACGCATACGGTTATGTTAACGCATACTGTAACCGATTGCATCAAGGTAGGCCACCTTCCCAAGAAACTAACTGACCCTGGAAGTCCCTTATTCTATTTGCAGATCGCCAAAAATAAACCACATAGGGCTCTTCTTGACTCAGGTTCCAGAGTCAACTTAATTTCACGAGAGATGTATCACGCCTGGAACCTACCCCAACTCAAGAAGAGCAACATTCAACTAGAGCTGGCAAACCAGTCCATCACCATTCCCTTGGGATTGGTGGAGGACATCATCACCACTGTGTGTGGTTGGTCTTACCCAGCTAATTTTCTGGTGATTGAAGTAAACAACAACGAAGGGGACTTCCCAATTATAATGGGAAGGGCGTGGCTTAGTATAGTAGACGCATGCCTTAGGATCTACGATCTTTCCTTGGAAATTTTGAAGATAAACATATGTGGAAAGATTGAGAAGAGGAGAGTTCCATGCATCACCTACAGTGAGTCATCGGGTGATGACATGGAGGAAATGTCTCCATGTAATAGGTGTGCCCAAGAAACATTGAAACAAAGATGCCTGTATGTAGCAACCACACAAAAAGAAGTAGACATCCCGTGGTTGATAGCTCAAAGGAGTAGAAAAATGTGCATGGAACGAACTAAGGAAACCCATGCCAACAACAAAGGCATAGACACATTGAAATATGAGCGTCGCCAACTTCCACCCCTCAATCTAAGATCATCAATCGGGAGAAGTTGGGCACTTCTACGAAATTCAAACCAACGCTCATTATTTCAGATCTCTTCCTTACAACTCAGTCATGGGGGAGATGGCCACCTATGCTAATCATATGGGGCCCTCAGTTCTTTCAAGTTTTTCTTTTACATGTTTTTGTTTTACAACATTTTTGTTTTACACATTTTTGTTTTACAAATTTCTTTAAATTTTCTAATTTTTGTTTTACAAATTTCTTTAACTTTTCTAAGTTTTTGTTTTACAACTTTCTTTAACTTTTATAGTTTTTGTTTTACAACATCGTTATACTTTTTCCATTTGTGTGTGTGTGTGTGTTCCACCCTGTAAGTTTGTCCCATAATAAGGATTCTTCATGATGGTATGAATTGTTTTCATAATGATTGCTAATGTTTGGTTTTTACCTTTAAGTCACAATGTTGATATTAAGGTATGTTTCTTTTGATATGGCAGGCAATGAGACCACTTCATCCATCCATCCACTAGTTTCTATGGTTTCTCTCGGTTTAGAAATGTACAGTTCCCTTTCTTAATAAGAACTTTAATGAATCGATGACTGGGCATTTCTCAAACCAAGGAAGGACTCATGGATTGAAAAGGGTGTGACTTCAAAGGAACTTGATGCTTTCGTGTCGGTCATTCTCTTGGGTGTTTGAATGTTTCTTCTTGAGTTTTTTGCTGTTCCGATGTTACCCAATTATCGAAAGCTGAGACAATAAAAATAAGAAGTCTTTGCATGGTGTGGTTCTCACGCATAAAAACACAAAAAAAAACCAAGTGAGAATTCAAAGCATACCCCTTAGAAGAATAAACTTGGGCTACAAGCACTGGTTATGGAACCCAAAGTGTTCCCTCTAACTAAGGCCCTTCTCACTTCCCATTCTCTCCTTTGTTTCATTGGAATGGTAGTGGCTCTTTGAGAGTGTGTTCTTGTTGCCCAAGTGGATGGTTTAACCGAATGCATTGATGCGAAGTCACTGGATGTGGTTGGTTTGAGGTCAGAGTTGGAATGAGATTTGCCAAGTCACATTAATCATCAAACACACAAGGGGCTGTACACCACCTTGTTCTTGGGATTCAATTCCATTTCTCTTCTCTCCATCCTTCTCTCCATTATTCACCTCATTGTCGGTTGTATCATTAGTGTATATATTTTGGTTGATGCATTGTTTTCTTTTTCTTAAATTCTTGTGGTTAAGACTTTAACTCTTGTTCCAATGGACATTCCCAGGGCCTACGGACTCTTTGAATGTAGGTTTGTTAGGGCATTAAGGGCATGAGCCTACTTTGGGGAGGACCCACTGACATTTCTATTTGGAGCATTAGTTAAATTCTTTCCCTTAACATTTTGTAATTAATTTTATTTTGTTCATTTCCATCTTGACATCCATTTCATCGATGCCATAGTTGTCATTTTTTATCTATCTTTCTTACTCCTTCTCTTTCTCCATTCTAACACTACCGGAGGTTCGCGATTAGTCATGAGGGTATGGGGCCTAATTTTTTTGATTTTCTCCTAGCCCCAAAATTTTTGATTTTCTTCCTAACCCCAACACCTTCGGTAGTCATCCTTAATATATTCCTAGATCCATATCAGCCATACCACCACCTAGCCAATGGACTTACACCGAAGCAAGGTATCAATTACATGATGATTCAACTACCCTTGCTAATATATGGTTGTGTTGTGTGTGCAAGTGGTGATTAAATAAACAACAGATTGGATCTGGAGCTGGAGCAAACACTTGGAATGGAGTAGCATTGAAGCAGCTATGCAAGGAGCAAGATCGATGGCGTGCTTATGGATGGACAACGAAGGCGCAATCTTGGCGTTGGTAGCAGCAACACTTCTTTCTCTCTCTTTCTTTCAGTTGCCAACAAAGGCCTGATGTCATTGTAATAAGGTGTTCACCCTTGTTGTCTTGAACACCATTTTTGTCAAGTCTTGTAATAATGATCCATTCACATGTCATCCCATTAGTTCCATTTCCCTCAATAATTCCATACCTACTTGATATTATTGTAAGAAACTCGAGGACGATTTTTCATTCAGTCATGGGGGTATGATGAGATGCAATATCGCATGAGCCATGATTTTGCATACACAATATCGTGGCCATTGCGATATCGCATCCCATGCAATATTGCGTAATCCCTGCAATATCGCATACACGATATCACGGTCCATCGTCAAATCTATAAATAAGAGGCGACACTCCCCTCATTTCCCATCCTAGGCTAGAAGTAGCGAAGCTCTGGCAGATTGATCACCCCAGAGATAGAATATTTTCCATGTGCCCATAGTAGGAGTCCCCCAAGTGAACGGTTCTTTATTCGAGCAGCTTTGTACCTGAACGCAAGTTGTGTACTGTAATAAAGACGAGCTTTGTGGATAAACCTTGCAGTACATGGATAGGTTTTATTTCATGTTATTTCTTACCTGTTGTTAGTGCGGCATGAGTATGACTTGGTTACGAGCATTGAAGAATGTGTACGGCTAACCAAGGAATCAGCTACTCATTGCGATTAGATTCTCTCACCCTTATCTCCTAGAACGTGGGATGAGTACGACTTGATTACAAGCATCTACAGATGTGTACGGCTAGTCAAGGAATCGGCTACTCGTCACACCTAGGCTAGTTAGGTGTCTCAGTACGACCACTTCGAGCACATGTGTTACGTGTGGTGATGCCAGTAACGATTAGCGTTTGGTAGCCACAGTTGCATAGTTCAGGGTGTGTACGGTAAGTGGGAACGGATGCTAACACTAGTTAATTTAGACTTAGGACATTAGTTAGAGTTAGTTAGTTTCTTAACCCTTTGCTCTTAGCGTAGAAGACATAAAACCATAAAAGACCAAAAAAATCATATACCTCAGACTTACTTAACCATACACCGTGACAACAACAAGTAAGTCTGGGAAGACAATGAATGATTAACCCCAAGTGTTCCATGGGGCATTTAGGCATTTAGTCTACGGAGTTCAACCAGATCGCGCGTGCTATGCTCGTTTCACATGGTTGAGTGTAGGGGTACCTCACCACTCATCAAATGTATTTTCTTTTCAAGTATTTGACAATGATAATCATCTTTGTAAATTTTTTTCTCAGAAAGAGATATATCAAAGGATGTTATATTCTTAAATAAAATATCTCCTAAAATAGAAACTAGGAAAGCATTATTTGATAACTTACATACCAAAACCATAGACTTATCTAAAAATACTAATTGGAAAATGTTAGCAAAAACTGAAATAATTTAGATTCAAAGGAAAGGACAAAAATACCTTATTAAAATAGGAGTTTGTTTACATCCAGATGAAAAACAAACCTTGGTTGAATTGCTACATGAGTTTAATGATGTTTTGTCTTGGACTTACAAAGATCTTAGAAATTTCAACCCATTAGTAATGACACATACAATCCCCCTTAAGCTATAAATGAAACCATTTAAGCAAAAAATTAGACCTGTAAATCCAAATATTAAAGCCCTAATGAAAGTAGAAATCAATAAGCTCCTAGAATCCAAGATTATTTACCCCATGAGAAATTCAAGTTGGATATCAAACTTAGTGCTCGTTAGGAAATAAACTAGCAAAATAAAGTTATGTATTGATTTTCATAGCCTTAATAATTTTTGCATTAAGGATAATTATCCACACCCTCTTATGGAGAAGCTATTACAAATCGTGAATGGTGCTCAAATGTATTCCTTTTTAGATGGATATTTAGGGTATAATCAAATCTTAGTGAGTAAGAAAGACTAGTATAAAATAACTTTTATGACAAAATGGGGAAATTTTCAATTTGTTAAAATTCCCTTTGGTCTCATAAACATTGGTTCTACCTTTCAAAGAGCTATGGACAAAATTTTTGAAGGGCTAATTAGGAAGTGCATTATTATTTACCTAGATGATTTAACTGTTTTCTCCAAAGATTAGGGTACACACCTTAGATACCTTAGAAATATTTTTATAAGATGTAGATGATTTGGAATCACTTTAAATGCAAAGAAATCTATCTTCGATGTTCAAAGTGGTAAATTTCTAGGTCATATAGTAACTAAGGAAGGAATTGTGATTGATCTCGAGTGGATGAATGCAATTTTAGAAGTACCTTACCCTTTATCTAAGACTGATCTAAGGGCTTTCTTTGGGAAGATTAATTTTATTAGACAATTTATCCCTATATATGTTGATGAGTCATGAATTTGCTAGCTGTGATATCACGGTGCTGGCTGTGATATCACTACCGTGATATCATAGCCATGATATCCCAGTCGTGGGGATATGATGAGTCATGAATTTGCTGGCTTTGATATCACAACCGAGATATCACAGCCGTGATATCACATGGGCTGCGATATCACATACTTCCCTCCACCAGTTCTATAAATAAGAGGCAACTCTCCTTCATTTCACAACATAGAATATGAGTAGCAAAGCTCTGGTAGTTTGGTCCCTCTAGAGATAGATTATTTTTCCCGTGTCTTCCCGCAGTGTGGTGAATGTAATTGTACGACATCCTTTATTCAAGTGTGACGTACTTGGACATGCACATGATTGCCAATAAAGATTGAGATTACTTCATCATTGCAGCATTCACTTTGTTTACTTATTTATTTAATTGTTATTTATTGCTTTTCTAATTAGTCTCTCTCACCCTTATCTCCTAGAACGTGGAATGAGTATGACTTGATTACGAGCATTTAAGTGTGACTACTTGGTAACCCAATGGCGTACCTAGGATCTGCGCTTAGTAATCCCAATAGTAGTCATGCACAAAGTTCAAGATGTGTACAGATGATCAAGGAATGGATGATCATCGTACTTAGGCTAGATTACATTCTCTTACCCTCTCTCTCCTATATTAGTTAATTTGATATCACTTTCCATTACCTTCAGGAGTAGCATTAGATTAGGAACCACATCATACAGCTCACTCTGGACGAAACCATATGTGACAAATATAATACTAGTCCAGGTGGGAAGATAGCGAACTGCAACCTAAGGACAACTGTTTAGGTGCCACAACTAGTCCTTTTGCGGAGTTCGATCAGATCGCACATGAGAACGCTCATATTCGTATGGTTGAGTGTACGGGTATCTCGCCACTCATCATAGGCGCTGTTGCTAGGGACGGTGCTAGTTATCTAGATTAGTTATATCATACAAGGTTGTTGTAAAGGACTTAACGATATATCTTTTAGAAAGAAATAATTATTAAAAGTCACACGTAAAATCACATACAAATTTCACAACCATGCCTCTCCTACAAGATTACAATAATGTCACACTTAGTGAGGAAGTTCATTGGAGAACCAACGAATTATCTAACAATGAAGATTGGAGTATGCAATCCGAAGTGGGGATTTCTTATAAACATAAACAAAGGCCACATCATCCCAACACAAGAAAGCATAACTTACCTGATGATGATGAACCCCTACTAGCCACTACAAGCCTAATGCAAATACAAGAGGTTGTTCAAATCTCCTGTAGGCATTGTAAAGAGAGACACCTACCTAGGCTCGATTTAAACAACTTCCCTACTTTTTTAGGAGGCTATGACTTAGATCCGCATCAACATTGATAACGGGTGGAAAAAACTCAAGCTCTTCCCTTTGACACTCGTTGACCAAGAAAAAGTATGGTATAGATCATTAAAACCAAATTCAATATGACGTTGGTCAACAATGGTAGAACTTTGTAATGAAAAATATCAAACCTATGCAAGAGTGTCAGCCTTGAGGAAAAAAATCCAAGGATGGAAATAAGCACAACATGAACCCTTGGACATGGCCTTAGAAAGATATTATGCACTATTAAAAAACTTTCTAGGCCATGGGTTTTCTGAGGAAAGGCTACACTGTACCATATCATTGATGGGCTGCGTAATGAAACAAGAGAGACCTTAGGAATGTATGCCCAAGGTCAACTATACGAACTATGAATCCATCAAATCCAAGAGCTTATTAAGCGAGTAGAAAATGAAGAAGTAGAATTAGCTAGATGGGAGAGTATTGAAAAACATCAACGGGACCAAAATCTCAACTTAAAAAAGGTCCATGATCATAAAAAGGAGAAATCAACCAATCATAAGGAGAAAGAATCATCTTTTTCGATACAACAAACATTAGAAGAAGCTGAGGAAAAGATCAATAAGATGTTGGAATGGATGAATCAAAAGTGTAGAGAATATATCAACATCATTGGAGATAGAGTTTTGACAACCCAAGAAGCAAGACGAAATAGTAGACAATCGAAAAGAAGGGATAAGGAGAATAAGAGCTCAACTGCCAATCATACGTACGAATGCAACATATGTCTGTACGATCACCCCAAGGACCAATGCCCAATATTTTTACACTTACATGAGCATTGGGAAAATACATTACATCCAGAGTTCATATAGAGATACTGTGTTTGATCATAGTGGCAACAATCCCAGTCATGGGGGAGACCACCACTAGACTGGAGACACCCTTCATATCATCCAAATCCAAACACTTATCTTGTTCAACATCCTGTTTCTCCAGATGGGCCAACATACTTTATCTCACCATAGTACTATTCTCCACAATACTATCAACCCATGCCGCCAACACAACCACCACCTTGTGCACCTTATACTCCTCCTAACTTTCAACATTCTCATCCTTTCCCTCCTTATACATCACCACCAATTATTCCTAAGGTGCCTGCACCACAACAACAACCTCTGAATGCTACTTGTGCTCATGTTTCCAACAGCAATGAGAAGCCTCCTCAACATCAAAAGCGTCCTTTCTTTAAACACAGCTGTAAGAAGGGACAACACAATTCCAAGGCCACTACATCTTCCAACCCAGCACAGGTCCTACATTGTGGTGCACCCTTACCTTCAAATCCAATGCCTCATGTAACTTCATCAGGGCCACCAACTAACACTCCAACAACCATACAACCCAATGAACACAATCAAGGAAGGCAACATCCCGATCCTTGCATATCATCTAACGATCAAACACATCATAGTGGGTCAACTCGGTATCTAGGAACTACATTGTATAAAGTACCCCACTATGCTCACAATAATCAAGTGTGTGAACCTCGATGGGGTAAGTATGGACCAGCTCCAATATTTCCAACATGCAAGGATCCTCACCCTTCATTTATTAATCCTTTCCATACTCAACCATTTAGTTATGGGGGATGTCTCCCATTCTAATAACAAGCAAGATTAATAAATATTTTTCATTTTCTTTAATTTTTCAAATTTTTGTTTTTTAGTTTTTCATTTTTCAACTTTTTGTTTTATCTTTTTATCTTTTTGTGTTTTTGTCTTTTTACATTTTTGTAAGTAATCTCATCTACAAATAAAACACTCATGTGGATCATTGGTTGAGGTGTGTTCTATGTTATTAAGTCTTGAGCGATCAATTATTTGGACAGTAAGCCCATTACACCCACTCATCCATTCTACAAATAAGAGGCTCTGTTCAGGGGTACAATGATATTCTTGACATTTTTGAAACTTAAAATTAATTTTGTGTTCATTGTACCCAGAATGAGAAGGATGGACCAAGAGGGAATGATTAGGGTGTGACATCAAGGGGACTTGTGGATTCTCTTTGGTGACATTTTTGGGAGTTATCATGCAACGTGGTTGTACTAAGATCCTTGTAGATCTAATGAAAAATGGAAGTAAGAGTAATCAAAAGGGCACTCGAAATTCAAATGTTGTCCTAGGGGGTCCCACTGGAAAGACATGCACCCATGCCTAAAGGTTGGCGATTTCTCTAGATTCAGTATTCAAAAAAAAAGAAGAGAAAAAGAAAAAAAAAAGAGAAGAAGGAAGTGCCACAAAAAAAATCACTCCTCCCTTGAACAAAACACCAAGTGATCGTACGCCTTATTGTTGTGGTACTCTCATAGTTGCTCATCATGGGATGAAACAATGCGATGTCACTGTTTAGAGGAATGGACTTGGTCTTGACCTTGGAACGATGGGTTAATGACACATTAATCATGCTTTGCACGTAGGATTCACTATGCCTTGGGTTAGTTACCTCATGTCCCAATCTCTACGATCCCTTTCTATAGTTCGTCTCATCTCACTGTTTGGGTAATTGTAGCTCGTGTCGCATGTAGCATAGAATTTTCATCTCATTCTAGTGATATTTACATGTGTGTGTTCTGTGGAGTCAGTGCAGATTACATTTAACCCTTCTAGTGCCTACGGACACTTTTAAGTGTGGTTACACAAGGGCATTATAGGTTGGAACCTACTTTGGGGAGGACCCACTTGTGTAATCTTTTGTAATTTTTACTTATGACACAACTCTCACACACCATTTATTACCCTTAGCGTATTGGTCATGATATTCTTTCCCTTATTACTATCCCTCTGATTCAATGTCCCTATGAATCATCACATAGCCTTTTTCTCTATCACCCAAGGTCCTTATTGATAAAACCCATAGATCATTATTCGTGCCTTTAAAACCATCTAATTACTTGAGAACCCCTTAACAATCATCCAAATGTCCTTAGTTTACATCATTTAATTTCAAAGAAATATTAAAAATTTGGTACATTCTCTAAGTGCCCTAACTTCAATGAAAAAATATATATGTGACCCCCCTATGCTAATCAACATCATTTGCAATTGTTCATGTAGGGGAAGTCGCTATGTTATGATACTTCGATTTTCATTCCGTTTGAACCTACTTGAACCTGGAGTGTTTAGCTTAGTCATGGGGGAGGGGCACACGCCGAATAGTGCCTATAGTGCATAAATTTTTTGAAATTCATCATTGCCCGAAGAACATATTCAAGGGTAATTAGTTGTAGAATTAAGAATAGAATGTGTCAAAAACAATTTCATCCCCTTAGCTATACCAGAAAATTAAATTTGGAAACCACCTAAGTAAAGGGGAATCAACACTATAATCTTTTGGGGACATGTTCTTCCAATAATTAACATCACATGGAAATAAAGTAAATCTATTAAGGCAAGTAGTAAGGTATAACCTAACTTTGGTAACAACCTTACTAACAATTGGTTCTGTGTGATTGTAGATGGCCCCGAAACACAGACAATAAGAAGGTCCTACTCAAGGTGCGATCAAATGACCTAGGAGAGGTGAAGGATAAGTTCCTACCAAACAACATGTAGAGCAGGAGGAACAATCATTTAGTATCCACCAAGAAGACCCTGCTGCTATACAATCAAGGCCTACCCTCTCTAAAAGTTGTGCCTGGTACTTAGGGGAAATGTACCAATTTTGGCACAATAAAGAAGAAGGCACCACAGTTAACAATTGTAGTATGACTATTTATTTCTCTATTCAAGCCATTTTGGAAGTATTAAACCTTCTGAATACAGAGCCAAAGGTTGCTTAGAACTAGCTAGACACTTTCAGAACCGAGCAACTTAATAAACTGTTGACAAAGAATAAAAGGGTGGTGGAAGAAAAAGAGAAGGCTGACTGGGATGCTTCTATGGCACAAGCACAAACTTATGTGCATGCCAAGGCACTCAAGGCCTTACAAGAGGAGAAAATCCAGGCCATACTTTGACACTATCAAATTCTAAGACCTGGAGCACAAGAAAAGGGAAAGACACCAATGGAGGAGCCACCGCCACCAGGAACTACATGAGTTCCACCATTTTGTAATCATAGGAGTTTCTTTTGTGTTGTGTCTCAATTTTGTTTTGACTCCACACTACGGCATGAATCCATTCTAGTTAGTCAATAATCCCATACCTATCCACTATGTAATCAATGGAGCTTGTTCTCTCTGTAACTTGAGGATGAGTTTTCATTCAGTCGTGGGGGTATGATGAGTCATGAATTTGCTAGCTATGATATCATAACCAGGATATCACAGCTGTGATATCACATGGGCTGCAATATCGCGTCCTTCCCTATGCCAGTTCTATAAATAAGAGGTGGCTCTCCCTCATTTCACAACATAGAATAGGAGTAGCGAAGCTCTGGTAGTTTGGTCCCTCCAGAGATAGATTATTTTTCCCGTGTCTGCCTACAATGTGGTGAATGTAATTGTATGGCATCCTTTATTTGAGTGTGATGTACTTGGACATGCACATGACCGACAATAAATATCGAGATTACTTCATCATTGTAGCATTCACTTTGTTTATTTATTTATTTAATTATTATTTATTACTTTCCTAATTAGTCTCTCTCACCCTTATCTCCTAGAATGCGGAATGAGTACAACTTGATTACGAGCATTTAAGTGTGACTACTTGGTAACCTAGTGGCGTACCTAGGATCTGCACTTGGTAATCCTAGTGGTAGTCATGCACAAAGTCCAAGATGTGTACGGAGGATCAAGGAATGGATGCTCATTGCACTTAGGCTAGATTAGATTCTCTTACCCTCTCTCTCCTAAATTAGTTAATTTAATATCACTTTCCATTACCTTCAGGAGTAGCATTAGATTAGGAACCACATCATACAGCTCACTCTGGACGAAACCATATGTGACAAATATAATACTAGTCCAGGTGGGAAGATAGCGAACTGCAACCTAAGGACAACTGTTTAGGTGCCACAACTAGTTTGTCTGTGGAGTTCAATCGGATCGTGCGTGAGAACACTCGTATTCATATGGTTGAGTGTAGGGGTATCTTGCCACTCATCATATGCTGAATTGGTTAGACCATTGAATGAAATGTTTAAGAAAGATAGTAATATGCATTGGATAGATGAAAGAAAGAATGATTTCCTTGCTACTAAAAAGGCCATTATAGATGACCCTATTTGAGCTCCTTGGTATGAAAATGATTTTCTCTTATTTTCTTTTTCTAGCAATGTTACTACCACTGCTATCTTAACCTAGGATGTAGTTGATCAAGGTGAGAGACCCATAGCTTTCATGTCTACACCTTTAAAGAACACAAAATTAAAATACTCGCCTATAGAGAAACAATTGTATGTTGTGATAAAGGCCTTAAAGAAATTTTGCTACTATTTTTTAAACACAAAGGTTTTTGTCATTGTCCCTAATCCAACCATCATTGCTTTAGCTAAATTACAAGATCCTAATGAAAAATGCACTAAATGGATTATGAAGTTGGAAGAATTTGATATTCAATGGAAGGTAGCCAAGTTAGTTAGAGGAATTGGTCTTATCAAGCTAATTGTCAAAGCCTCAACTTTAGGAAATTGTGATGCACCCAAAGATAAAGAACTAATTCCCCTTCACATATTATCCATTGATGAGGAAAATGATATCCCATTTACTCCCAATCGATTGCATGATCCATGGTATGGTGATATTAAATTTTATTTAACCTTCCATTGTTGTTCTTTAGATTTACCTAGATATAAAAGAAAGCTTTTAGTATCGAAATGTTCTAAATTTACTCTAATTAGTGTTGAACTATTTATAAAGAATTTCCAAGGAATATACCTTAAGTGCTTAAACCAAGAACAAGCTAACGATGCTTTGAAACAACTCCATGAGGAAGGACATATAGAATATCATTCATTAGTTTATAAAATTGTGAGGGCTAGTTATTATTGGCCCACTATGATCAATGATGCTTACAACCTAGTTATAACTTGTGTCCAATGTCAAATATTTAAAGGTAAAGATCTCAAGTGTTCAACCCCTTTACAGCCTATAATAAAAACTAGATCATTTGCATACTGGACTTTAGAATTTATTGAAGTAATTAATCCTTTATCTACTACCCTACACAAATTTATCTTACTAACCACCGATTATTGCACACATTGGTTAGAAGTGAGCAACTAAAACCACATCATCTTATGAAGTTATTTTCTTCTTAGAAAATGATATAATCTCTAGATATGGGTATCCTTATGCTTTAGTAGTCAACAATGGACTTGCCTTCATCTCCATAGAGTTTAAAAATTGGGCTAGAGAGAATAATGTTATTATCAAGGCTGTAATCAAATATTATCCATAAGGTAAGGGTTTAGTTAAGTTCTCCAATAAAATTATATTGGATGGAATTAAGAAAATGATAGCTAAAGACCCATGAACTTGGCATGAATAATTAAAATGGGTAGTTTGGATAGATAGGATTCATTATAAAGAATCGATCAAAGCTACACTATATGATTTAGTGTACGAACAAGAACCAATATTGCTAATAAATTTGCAAATCCCTACATATAAATTTTTCTTAGACTATTTACCAACTGAGGAATTTTTAATATCACATATATATGATATTTGAAATTTAGAGCTTAAAAGGATCAAAGCAATTCGAAATCTATTTAGTCATCAAAAAATTGTTAAAAAATGGTTTCATAAGAAATATGCAGCCAAAGTGTTTCATGTAGGTGATGTGGTCCTTAAGAGAGATAGAACATTTTCTCAAATTGGACCTCAAACTAAGTTTTATCTTATGTGGTCAAGTCCATTTCAAGTTACAGATGTCATTGCCCCAATGTTTACAAATTTCTAATTTGCAAGGATACAAATTACATAGAAATTTTGATGCATTTCATCTAAAGCATTTCTCCTCAAGCGCCCCACATGGACACCTGGTAGATCCTTAGTTGCATGTTTTATTCTCCTTCACTATGCATTTCATTTGTATATAGTTGCATTTACATATTTTCTTTACATTTCCATCATTTCTTTCTTAGCATAATGGCTTTGGTTAGAGTTATGCTTTTCAACGTGATTTTAGTAATCATTATGATCATTTGAGTTACTAGCCATTGCGTCATCATAACACCATTCAAAAATAATGTAAGTATAATGCTCGAAAATAATGTAAGTATAATGATTTATATGATATATCATATTACTATTATATAAAATCTCCTTTATATGATATATTTCAATAATGCTATGATTCTTCCCAATCTATGTCAAGATTTTAGTTTTATTAGTTATGTTGGATTATGGAGGATGAGATTTATGCTAACTTATCATGTTATCATCATGATCATGTTAATCTAGGATATGTGAAGTTGAAGAATGGTTAGCCACAATCACTAGGTAACCTTGGAAAATGTCATTTTCCCTCTCATAAGCCCCAACCCTCAAGTGTGATGATCCATGGCTATCTTGTGAGCAACAGGGTGAAGTGTGTTCATCTGCACTTGAGAATCCTTAGCCACCTAGGAGACCAACTATGATGCCAACTATGAGACCAACTATGATCAATCAACAATAGTAGCGACTTATAAAAGTAGCAACGGGTAGCAGCCAAAAGGAGGGGGGGATCTCTCACTCTCTTTCTCTCTCTAAGTGTGGAATAGACACCAATGATGAGGGCTAGCAACTACAGACAATGGTCATGCAGTGTGGTATGAGCTATAGGCAGCATCACCAATAGCAACATCTATGAGTGATGAGCAACAACGTGCACTGGTACAGTAAGCATCAATGAGCAGCGAGTGGTAGGTGGTGCATGACAATGAATGGTGGTAGTGCTTATGCAAGTTATGAGAGGTGGCATGCGATGACAAGTAGTGAGCAATAGCAAATGATAATGGCATGTGTGAAAGTTGTAATAGGTAGTAGTCATCAATGAGTAGTGAGCAATGGCAAATGATGATGGCACATGTGCAAGTTGCAAGAGGTAGCATGTGGCAATGAGTAGCAAGCGTTAGGCGATGCATGGTAGTGCATGGTGGTGGCATGTGGTGACGATTAGCAAGTAGTAGGTGATGTGCGATAACAAAAGGCAATGCAACAAGTAACAGGACCTAATAGTGTTAGCAACCAATAGTGGCAGCAAGCAAGAATAGCGATTTGTGATAGTCAATGGTCAACAACAACAACATGTGGTGGTTAGTGGCCAACAACAGTGGCTCGTGGTTGTCAGCGATGGTAATAATAATGTGCATCAATAGTGATAGGTGACTACGAATAACGACATGCAGCAGTTCATCTTTGTGCAGTGGGGTTTTCATCCCTATAGCAATAAGGTTTTCTACCTTGAAATGGGTGCCAATGATAGCAATGATGCTACAAGTAGTACCAACAAACAACACTAGCACCATTGTCACCATCACAATTACCTCCTCTTCCTTTGGCAATGATAGGAAAACCCATGCAGACCAGTGAGCGGAGGTAGCCTTAGCTCAACCAAAGTAACCAAATGTTATGCTCATTTGAGCTAAGTTCCATTACAGTCTTTTATTTATATTCAAGTGATTGTGAATGTGAACCTTTATTACACATTAGACATTAAGAACCTCATCTATTTATGAAAGTTGAATCACATAATATTTCATTTTCAAGAGCTACTATAGCTCATCCTTTTATATTATCTTGAAAGATTTATTTCTTCAAATAATTTCTATTATTTATTTGGAATACCCTAATCTAAGGTCATTCAACTATTTAACGTCACATAGCCCTCTTAAGTTAAGACTATTCTCAAGTTTTTGTACTCATATGAGAGGCACCCTAGGCAATAGTCTCCCTAAACAAGTTTTTTGGGTGATGATGTGTCCAAAATTCATGCATCAACACAAGTATTTGCTTCTGAGATCACAAGATTCACTCTTTAAACTTAGAGAATTGGTTATTAATGGAATTTCTTCTGTCATGAATAGAAAAAGCTTAGAAAGGTTTAATTCACGAGTGAAGTTGTGTTAGTAGAAAAAAATGATGATAAATACAGTAATCTCTTTAACAAATCATTGTAGTATAGGAAGGTCATAACTATGTTCATTTTGTTTCTATGGTAATTCAAGCTATTGCTATTTGGTAATGAATATGTGTTTGGTAATGGCAAATACTCCAAACCAGACATGAGATTAATCTTTAAAAAAAATTAAAAGAATACATACATAGAAATGATGCATCACCAATTCAACGATATGTTGCTATATTAGAATTTTTAGGGATACAAGTGAGTCTAGTAATGAGGCATTCAATGGTAATTTATATGTCAATTATAACCCCTAGATCTAGGAAAGTATTTTATGCTCCTTGTGTTTGTAGTCTAGCATGTTTAGCTAAGGTTATTGGTTCTTTGCAGTAAATAAATCTTATAGTTTTCCTCATTTTTACCATTGATGCCTTAAACATTGAAATACAAAAAACATTATAAAATGCTAAAACTGTAAAAATGTTTATTCATTTCTCATTTTCATAAGCTAATATTACTCAACCTTACCTAAGGAGGTTACAATTGTACAACATGGAGTTGGGGCATTGAGGCTATTACTAAGAATCATTTTATTACATTTTATGTATGGTGTTATACCTGTTCCTTGAGGGATTACAACACGTGTGAGTGTGTGTGAGCATTGCCCTTGCCCCCAAGTGGGATTACAATGCATATGTGTTTATTATTATTTTGTTCTTTATAACTATAAAATACATAAAAATCATAAAATATAAAATCATAAATATATTCTTATCTCTCTGATTGTTGTTACATGGTTTTGAATTGTATCATATGTATTATAGTATCTTTTCTATTTCTTAAATGCAATGACATACATGAGTATTCTTGGCATTCTACTCAACATTATCTTCGAAGCTTATGACTTGATCACACCATGATTCGAATGATATATCCCTTGGTCCAAAACCTATGAGATCTTTATCATTAGTGCTATTACTAGAAAAGGTATTGGTGAATTGCTTGGCAATGCTTGTATAATCTTGATTTTAATATTTATTCAAACCTAGTATGTATTTCTTAGTATTATGTACAGGTTTTGAACACAGATGAAATGGTAGATAATGCTAAGAGCCCACCAAAGACCTAGTGGAAGTACCAAAATGATAAAAGGCTTCTGTTGTATTGAAACATGTGGATAATCCAACTCTACCATTGGTTGTCTTGACTTATCATCTAGACAAGTAGGAGAGGTGGCGTGATGTTCATAGACATTTCGCAAGGGAACCAACCATAGCTACAGTAGATCTTAAAGAGGCCCTAATCAACCTTGGGATACAAGATTTTTTTTCCTTTTACATAGCTTCAGAACTAGATTTCAGCAATTATGAGCCTCAACCAAGGTAAGAGCTTTGACATTAGATGGTAAATGAGGAGGTCCATCATGACTTTTCATTTGATCATCTAGATGAGAAGCAAGGTAAGAAAGTAGATATCAAAGACCAAGTACCACTCTACCAAGAGGGCCCATGGTTAGGGGTTGTCAATTCTAATGTGGCTTAAGCCTATGAGAATGATCTCCTCCCCAAGTTCTAGCATCTTCACTTGTCAAAACCATCTGGTGATGATGGTTTTCCCTTGTTTGATTGGGATGACTATAATGAGTTTAATAAAGCTATTTACGTTCTAAAGAAGCATGTTCATGATAATATGATCAAATGTATCAACATGACTAATGTTCCATTATATAGAGGATATACCAGTGATGATTCCCAAATCCATGTGTAGCCATTTAATAATGCTTGTTATCTACAAGGTATCATTATTGATCGGTAGAAGTTGTAGTTGTTTACTCGCATATTCATCGAACCAGTAGAAATCTAGTATAAATCCTTGCCATATAATTCAATTCAAGCATGGGTAGATATGATTAAAATTTTCTATACCTAATTCCAAACCCATATTTATATCTTTAACATCTAGAAGAAGATGCCTGGATGAAGGCAAGGAGCTTATGAATCACTGGACATCGCCATGAAGAGATATCTTTAAACTAACCACCACTATCCTAACCATGGATTTAGACAAAGAGAGTAGCTTATGCATATTGTGGGAGGTCTAAGGAAGGAGACAAGGGAGAAAGTAGGTATGTGCACAATGGGCTAGGTACATAAAAAACTTTATGGCCCAAATCAAAGTGCTCCTTAATACTATTGCTAGCATGAAGGGTGAATGGAGAAAATTGTAATCTTTAGAGTACTATAACCATGATTCCATGCTTAAGAAGGAGGGAAAATCATTAAAGATGCTATTGAACCTCATCTTGTTATTAAGGTCTTGGCACATGATCAAGCTAGAATTCACAAGGCCTTGGTATACTTGGCCCACTAGGTGGACCAAGTTTGGGATGCAATGAATTCGGAAATGATCACTACCATTAAGGGCATTGAAGGTAGAGAGGTTAAATTAGCAAAAGAAATTGTACCACCTAGAAGTATAAGGAAGTATAGGGGCAATGATATGAAAAAGCTCTCTTCCTCTTATTGACTTTTTGGTGTGTAAAAACCTTAAAAATGGAGAATGTGTTAATCTGTTTCATGAGATCTTGTAGGCCTAAGGAAGTTGAGTTTGGAATACTAAGGAGACTAAGAAGAAAGTAGGAACTAATAATATAGAATGCTAAATTCTAAGAGAATATGTAAGAGATTAGGGAAGATTACAAGGATAGGAGACATCCCAACTTATAAGGAAGACATCTTGTAGTTTGTCAAGACATCTCATATTGATAGAAGACATCTTTGCTAAGAGCTCTCATCTCAAACAAGACATCTTCTAAAAATAGGAGATGTATCCTCTAGGGGAGACATTTCATCCTTGCCCAAGATGTCTTGTGACAAGTTAAGACATCTCCCCTACAATCTAGCAAAAATAGTAAGATGTCTTAAGGCTTGTAGAAGATGTATTGATCATTTGTTTCTAGTCATTTCAAGGACTCCAATGGGTAAATGGAGGGGAATAAAGCTATGAAGGGAGAACATGCTCACAAGGAAAGAGCAAGTCTTGGACAAGCAATCGTGCATATTTTTTGTGAAGTTTAGACTCTCAATTCTCTTTCATTTGTTGCATTTTGTTGTGTGCCTCAAAGTAAGAAATTTAAAGATCTAGTTTAATTCTTCCTTGAGTATGCTTTTATTCTTTATAATCCCTAAGGGGTTGGATGTACTTCTTGAGGGAAGGCATCCTTTGTAAACTTGAGAGCTTATTTTCACCTTGAGGGTTAAGGTGTGTTTCTTAAAAGAAAACATTCATTGTGGATCTTGAGAGTATGTTGATTGCCCTATAGGTTGATGTGCTTCTTAAAGGAAGACATATTTTGTGAAGGATTATAACTTGTTGGAACCTTAAGGGGTTGGATATGTTTTTGAGAGAAAACATTCCTTATGGAGCTATAGAGCATGCCTTGTAAAGGTTGTGGTGTTATTGAAATCACATTTTGAAGGAACAAGTTCATATATGTGTAAGGATTCTACCCTCCAAGTGTGAATGTACCCAAGTTAGAGAACCATGAAATCACTTGTGCAAGAATTGGGTATTATTAGCTTGACCTTATTCACCCTTCTCTAGGTTTTTGATCTTGAAGTGGTATTGGAGCTTTGTTACTCCCAATGTAAGTGTAACAACTTAGAATTGAACTATAGAGGAATCATCTTATAACAAGTCACCAATGTTTGATGGAATCAATTTCATATATTGAAAGATACAGATTGAAGGATTATTTGAATTCATGGAATTTGATGGTAGTCCATCCTGAAAGGATACACTCATCCCGTTGATAGCACAATAGGCATTGCACTACCAAGAGGTATCTGGTCTGATGAAGATAAAAGAAAATTTATGTTTTATTCAAAAGCTAGAAATTTTCTTTATTATGCTCTTAGTAAACTTGAGTTTAATAGAATAGCTAGATGTAAAATTGCCAAAGAAATTTGGGAAGTTTTAGAAGCCACTTATGATAGAACCTTAGTAGTTAAATAATTTAAACTCCTAGTTTTTCAAAGTGAATATGACAAGTTAAAAATGAAGGAAGGAGAAAGAATCAAAGATTATTTTTCTAGAGCTAATGACATAGTAGTTGCTATTAGAGGAATAGGGAAAATCTTATCCAAAAGTGAAGTTATTATTAAGATGATTAGAACTTTACAATTTGGATTTAGATCCAAAATTACTAACATGGAAGAAATTAGAGATTTCTTGGTCCTTAAATTTGAAGAATTACAAAGTGCACTTGTAGCATATGAGATGAATCTCATAAGTGAAGGTGCTATTAAGGAGAAACCTATTGCACTTAAAATCTTCACAGAAGAGAAAGAGGCATTTAACTATGAAGAAAATAGTGATGATGAACTAGCTCTTTATTAAGAAGAGGAAAGAGGCTTCAAGCACAAAAAGTGAAAAGCTTCAATCAGTCAAACAACAAAGGTAAGGAAAGAGGTAAGTAGTCTAAAAATTTAAATTTTGATGCTTCTTATATAGAATGTTGGATTTGTGATGGAAGAGGCCATGTAGCCTGTAAATATCCTACTGCTAGTAGGTTGCAGAAGAATACAATAAGAAGAAGCTGATGATCCATTAACAAGCTTACATCTTATTTGTATGGCTCTTGTGCATGAAGCTCTCTTAGAAGAATTTGAAGAACTAGAAGGCACGATTGAAGAAAGGTACAATATGCTTTGTAATGAAATTATTTCTTTTCAAAATTCATGTATCAAAATGAAAAAAAACTTTACATACCAAAGAATTAGAAATATCTCAACTTAATATATGGGATTCCTTAGATGATAAGTTCCAAAAAACTCTCAAGATAATGGAAGAGAAAATAGAGGAAGGAAATAGAGATAGAGCCAAAAGGATAAGAAAAGATATAGGTAGGGACTATTATCAATAGAAAGATAAGGCTATAGTAGTAAATGAGGTTATAAATTTCAAAACAGATGAAGAAGGATGTAACATATGCCAATATAAACATCCCAAGGAATGTTGTCCTATAGTATCACATATGTAGAAATTTGGTGTGTATGCTTTATATCCAAAATTGACAAAAGGTAATCACCTAGGAGATTGCCTTATCCACAAGGTAATTATTGGCAGCATTTCCACTCACCATTGTATTATCCAAGTGGAGTATCACCTCAACCTCAGGAATATTATCAACAATTGTAAAACCCACAATTATGGCAGATGCCACCACCACAGTAGCAATATTCTTATTGGAAAAACTTGTATCTCCTCATGGCTCTACAAGACACTCTCCTTTCTTCCATCACTACTATCCCTTAAAATATCATAGAACACATACTTTGCAAATTGAGTCTCTTTCCACTTATCCTCCTCCTTATCCACCAGCTTGACTTGCATCCTCTAATACTACTCCCTCGATACCTACACCACCTATGCAAGAGGAAATTCCCCTGCAACCTTAACTATGAAATGCAACAAGAGCTATGAACTTATAGCTAGATGACAGTCTAAATGGTTATGAGCATATGCCTCAAAAAAGGACTTTTTTTAAAAGATCCAATAGTCTACCTAAACCCTTGCAAACATCTATGGTTACTAACCCTACATCAATTGCTTCTAAAGTTACCATCAAATAGCCTTCAAACAAAAAGTCCTAGAATGTTCATACTGTCATGTTGACTCATGCAGTAATAGATTAAATCAATGTAGGACACTTTCCTAGGAAAAGATCTAATCCTAGAAGTCCCTTAATTTATTTACAAATTGCAAAAAATGATTCATGCAAGGCTCTACTAGAGTTAGGGTCCAGGGTAAACTTAATTTCTTAAGAGATGTATAAGTCTTGGATCTTGCCTCTACTTAAGAAATGCAATATCAAATTGGAACTTGTAGATCAATCCATCATTGTTCCTTTGGGATTGGTGAAGGATATTTTGACCACTATTTGTGGTTGGTTATATTTAGTGGATTTCTAGGTAATCTACATGGATAACTGTAAGGGGGACTTTTCTACCATCATGGAAAGGGCTTGGCTTAGCATAATTAATGCCAAGTTATAAATTAGGGATCTTTCCTTAGAAATATCCAAGGAAAATGACTTTAGAAAAATAAAGAAGAAGCGAGTTCCATCTAATGCATATAGTGACACAGGATACAATTGTGTGCAAAAAATATGAGTCATGACAAGTACATCCATCACAACATGTAATAAGTATGTCGAAACATCAAATATTCAAAGGTGCCTCTATGTAGTAGCTACAAAATAGGAAGTTACCTAGTGGCTAACGATAGATGATAGCTAAGTGTTTATATTAATAAAATGGATGAAATGGAGTAGATTCATAACAAAATCTTCCATGTAGAAGCAAAAATGAATTGGGGAGAGTTGGAAATCCCTGATCATTTTAAATAAGAGCCCCTTAAATTCAAGACTTTATCACCAACATTGCAATATATTCTTCTTGATAATGGTAAGCTAGTAATTATTAATATCAAACTTACCAAAGAATAGATAAGAAATCTACTCAAAGTTGTAAACAAATGGCAATTTTGTGGTCATATCATGAGTTAACTAGTATAGATCTATGCATATGCCAGCACTGGATATATATAGACTCCACTATCAAACCAAGGAGGCAGCCATAGAAGATATCAAACCCAAAGCTTAAGCAAGTTGTTAAATATGGAGTTGAGTAACTTCTTAAGGATTCATATATCCTATGGTAGATAGTGAGTAGATAAGCTTACTTGTTATTATGCTAGAAATAAGGAAAATTGAGGGTCTATATAGACTTTAGGTTGTTGAACATGGCTATATTTAAAGATCAGTTTCCATTATCATTTATAGACTAGATACTAGATACAATTACAAGTCATAATTACTATAATTTTTTGGATGGTTATAGTGGCTATAACTAAATTAAAATTACACTAGAAGACCACACTAAGATAACTTTCACAAGTTAATGGGGGATTTTTGCATATAAAAAGATGGCCTTTGGCCTTTGTAATGCTCCTACAACATTTCAACGCTTGGTCCTGAGCATCTTCTAGTAGTAAATCAGTAGTGATGTGGAAGTATTCATGGATGAATTCTCCACCTATGATATGGATTTTGAAAAAGCATTGGACCATCTTGAGTAGGTATTAAAAAGATGTGTGGAGATGAACTTGTGGCTTAACTAGCTAAAAAGCCACTTGATGATCCAAGATGACATTGTCTTGGGGTATTGGATTTTAAGAAAGGGGATCAAAATGGAACTTGAAATAATAAGGATGATCCAAGGAACAATTAGAAAACCTCAAATTGTAAAAGATGTAAGATGTAAAATTCAAGCACTATGTGCTTGGATATCTAGTCTTTATGCACATCAACCACAGTGCAATCCACTTCCTAATGAATAAACCAACAGTTAGTCCTTATGTCATATGGTGTTTTGTGATCCTATGGGAATTTGATCTAACCATGATGAACAAAAAGTGAACTAAGAATGGTAGTTGCAGATCATTTATCTTGGTTACAATGGAATAGTAATGAGAATAAAGAACCTTTATCTAATCAATTTCCAAATGAACTCCTCTTTGCTAAGTCCATTGAAGTTCAAACATATTCTAAGGTTACAAATTGGTACAATGAGTTTCTTTCTTTCTTATCTAATCACATAGGAGACTTTGGTAGAGCAAGATTATAGGAAGAAATAACAGTTTCTTCATCAAGTCAAACATTACATGGAGATCCATGCTAACCTTTATAAGATTTGTGTGAATGGCTTGGTGTGATGATATGCACATGATGAAGATCAATTGAAAATCGTCATGAGGGTGCTTGTAGGAGCCACTATGCATGAATGAGGATGGCTACAAAGATCCTCATGGTAGAATACTTTTGGCTAATGATCTTCAAGAATACTCACCAGTTTTCCCATTCATGGAAGTGATGTTAATGTGATGGATGAATGATTGTATGAATGAAAGGTACCCAATAGTGGATTCAACCACTATAGAATTTCAACCTTTAAGTAATTGATATCATGGGATTAATTACTTCCTTGTTAAATGTGAAGGCCTACATCATAGTTGTTGTTGACTATTGCACTAAATGAGCTGAAGCCTCAATGTTATTTGACTGTACATCTAGCACTGCAACTTGATTTGTTCAACAATAGGTGGTAAACAAGTCTAGTATGCCTATAACACTAATTTTGGATAATAAAACACATTTTGTAGGGTTTAATTTTTGTAAGTTGATGCAACACTTAGGGGTGCAACATAACTTACAACCCCCTGTCACTCCCAACCCAATGGTCAAGCTGAGGTTACCAATAGAAAGATCATAAGAATCTTAACATGAACCATCAGTAGATAAAGAAAATACTGTAGAACTTAACAATGATCTTTTGGCATGTTGCTCAACATGAAAACTTCCTATAGGCTACTCTTCATATGAGCTAGTGTAGGATCAGTTACCCAAACTTTCAATCCAAGTCAAACTTTGTATACTCACAATTTCCTATGAGCTTAACCTAAACATTAATCTAGCCTAACAAGATCATCTTATGACACTCAGTGTGCTAGATGAAAACCAACAAATAGTCCTAATGATGAATAAAGTGCAAAAGACACACAACAAACAACACCATGACAAATGGATAAGAAAAGTTGCATTTAAACTTGGAGATAAGGTTCTATATTGGAATCCCATGCATGTGTCACAATGCACTAAGTTTCAAACATAATGGAAAGGATCTTACATCATCCATTCAACTTTTCCTTTTGGGACCATGACAATTTACCACCCAATGAATCCTCACAAGCACATGTTAATCAATACCCAGAAACTCAAACAATTTATGGATTTCTAAGTAACTAGCAACACTACCATCTTTGCACAAGAATAAGCATGCTTTATTTTTTTGGATCTCATCCTCTCAACTTAGTCATAGGGGATATGGCCATCCATTATAACATCTTGATGAGGATAACCAATTTTTCTCCTTGTGTTTTACAACATTCTTTATATATTTTTCATTTTCTTAATATTTTATTAATTATTTTATATTATTTCTTTTCTTTTCTTTTTTTCCTTTATTAATTTCATTCAATCTTGTTAGAAATATTTGATTTTTCTCATTGCTACTAGAAATTTTTTAAATTTATTCAATGCAACTATCAATATTATGATTGATTAACCAAAAAGGTAAAATTTTATCTTGGATTATGTTCTGTACTAAAAGATTATGAATTTTCTAATGGTATGAGGTAGTGAGTTCATGACATCCATCCATTCCATTTATTCCATGAGAAATCTGTATCATGGGAGCATGAAGGTTCTTTCACATTACAACTAAAAGTAACAAATGATCTTGTTGCCTAATGAACTAGGAAAGGACCAAGTAGGAATGCCAAAAGGTATGACCTCATGGGGATTTGTTGTATTCTTCTCTTAACTTCCTTCTTAAGTTTTATGATTTTGCACTAGTATATCATTAATTCTATTATTGACCATAAAAAGGAAGCATGTCTTTGTATGTGGTGGTTCCTATAAGAGAAAAACAAATAATAACATGAATTCAAAGCAAACCCCTTATACACAATAATGGGCTACAAGAAATGGTTATTTGGCTAGAAAGAAATGTTATCCATGCTTGGAGACATTTTGTAACTAAGGTCGTACCTACTTCTTTCTTTTCTTTTCTTCTCTTGAAGCGATGGTTGTCCTTTAGGGTTGTTAGGAACTCTTGGTGATCGAAGAGGAGGAATATGTTAATGTGTGGTTACTGTGAAGGGAATGGACTTAGTTTAGACTTGGAACTAACCAGTATTGGATCATATTAATCATAATTTTTACTAAGAATATCATGTGACTATGATGTAGATTATCCATCTATTGTTCTCTCTCTACCATTTTCTTACCCCATTTTCTATCACCTTACTACCTGATACCTTGGTAAATTGAAAAGTTTTGTTGTATACAAAACATAACACTAGTATAATTCTTCAAATGAGCATGGAATTTACTTAAAATAATCATTAATCATCCTTGGTGCCCATGGACTCCTTGTAATGATGGTATGTAAGGGCATAATAGGCATACTCTTACTCTAGAAAGGATCCACTTCCATTTCCTTTAGTCAACCTTAAGTTAGGATCCTTAACTAGGGACCACTTGCATGATCAATAATCTCAATAGCTTTACAACATCTGATTTTGCTTTATTTTGCATCTAAACATCCTCCAAGAACTTATCCAATATGCTATAATTACTTTTATTTTTTCAAACATACCATGTTTCATGTTGTTGTCATCATACTACATCTTTTTCGCTTCCATTTGGCTCCTGTTTCATTCTCAAACTTGCCAGAATTCCTTCATTTTTCAACTAAAAATATAGTTAAGAATAGCTACATTGATGCATCTCCATCAACATAGTTGGATGACTCAATGCAGCCTCATTGATGCATCCTCATCTATGCAAGGTAAAATACTTATAAATATGTGTGATACTTAGCTCATTTTCACCATTTTCTCAAAGTGGTAAAGGAGTTTTTCCCAATTTTTAAGAGCTAGAGAACCTTCCAAGAGTTCTAACTTGTAAAATGCTGATCTAAATTCACTTGTTCTTAGATTCTTGAGTTTTCAAAGGTATGCTTTATGTTGTGGGGGTTGCAAACCTTGAGTTTTACATAGAAATTTTTTAAAATTTTTTCCAACTTCCCATAAGAAAGATATTAAAATAATAATAATAAAGATTTAATATCAAAAAAAAAATTCATTAAATGGAAAAAATATTAATAAAATAATATCACAAACATGCAATCATAAAACAAGAACTTAACGATAAAATCCTAATGTTAAAGAAATCAACATAACCTGTTCTAACAAAGAAAGGTATCCAAAGGGAACAAAGGTTATGACTAGGAGTTAATCATGGGTAATGTTTGTGATCGAAGATGATACCTAAGAGAGGACCATAGATGGGAGGGCCATCATAGCTTTGGGAGAAGCAACCCCAAGAAGGAAAGGACTGACAACAACCACAATAAAAATAACCCTAGGAGCAACCAACTAAGGTTACACATGCTACCAAGCCTCTTGGGAGGAGCCTAAGGTGGAATTTATTAGGTAGATTCCTAGTGCAGAAATAGGCCAATCTAAGCAAGATGAGGTCCCAAGACCACAATATAATTTAAAGGCCACACTTACTAAAGCCTACTTAGAAAAGATTCAAACCAAGGAGGTCCAAAGCTTCATCATGTAGGAGTTAAACTTCAGACTATTCCTGGAATTAGCAATCAAAAAAGGTTAGGACATAGTTGCATGAGTCTCCTCTATGGCCCATTCTTTCTAATAGTGAGGAATGGTACATGAGAAAAACCTACCTCTTTTGGAACAACTGACAAGAAGATGCATCAGTCAAAATCAAAGACTTCACCATCTCCTACTTAGTTAAATCCATTGCATAAGCCCTTGATTTGCCTAACACTAGCACAAAGCTAGTAAAGATCGTAATGTAGGTGGACCCTAAAGTAAAGGAAGAATGGATCCAACAATGCTATGGAGTGGACCATAATGAGTATGGTGTCCTAACAAAGGTGAAAAAAGCTTATTTTAAGATTGTGACCTATCACCTTAACCCAATAGTGAGGCTAAGCAAGGTGAAAACCTTCTTTGTTAGGGAATGTATTGCTCTAAGAGAAAAATTTCCAGTCAACCTACCCTAGCTTGTCTTCCTTGAAATAGAAAAGTGTTTTATGGAAAATGAGAAGGGAAGAAAGACACTCCACTTGCCAGGCTTGATTTGTAAATTATGAAAAAAGGAATGAATGGCTTGCTATTCAAATGATATGATCTACTATACTCTTACCACATCCTGGTAGGAGATGATGAAATAATGGACCACTGCTAAGCTTCAAGAAGAGGAGCACCCACCACTACCACCACCTGCAACCCTAGAAACAACACCAAAGATGCTTGCAATTATTGAGCACCTTAAAAAAACTTCAAGATCAATAATTGCAGCAACAACAATGTTTTGGAGGTGTTGGGGAATCATTTGTCTACCATCTAGACATGATCCACCTGAATGAGGTCACAAGGACCATCAGCTAGCTAGGTAGTGAGATGATGACATTATTCTTCACACAAAGAAACTAGGAACTCATTTGATCTAATTCAAGTTCTAGAGAATTTAGTGTGTTAATTCATAGGTAAGCATTTCTTGAAATTTTGGGGGAATGCAGTAGCCTTCTTTGTTATGTTAAAGGAAGAAGAAGGGGCCATGGTCCTAGCCATGTTACATAAGGGCTAGGAAATAGCAATATAGGTGGTGGTTGATAGAGTTGTGGAGGTCCTCAATGCTCTTGTTGCATTGTACCATACATTGTTACCATGTAGATATTCATGCATCAGTAGAATCAAGGAGCATATGGATGATTATTCCCCAACATGAAAAAGTGTTGAAATGACTTGTAGAAGCTGGACATCAATTTCTGGAGATCTTTAATCTTCTTGATGATATAATAGAAAACCAGTCATAGCTTTTGAAGACAAGGGGCAAGTTGCTAATCATCAATGCACAACTTGAGGAGGCCATCACTCCTAATTGATGGTTGGTGAGCAAAGTTGTAGAATCATAAGCCCATCTTTCTGATCATGTCATTCTCTAGTTTAAACTAGCAAGAGATGAACCTTTTCAAAAGCTTCAACAAAAGTATGAGGCCAAGAATGCCAATGAAATGGTGATCTTTAACACATTCATGTTAAAAGAAATGACAAACAACACTAACTATTACTTATCACAAGCTCATAAGGAGAACTTGGTCCTTACCTAGGATAATCAGCACCTGTAGAATGTTGAGTAATAAAAGGATCAAATGGTCAAATATATCCGCTAGTAGTAGAAGTAGCTTACTAAGGTGAACTTGGATTTGAGGAGGTTGATTACTAAAAATAGAAATCTCTAAATTGAGGTGGTCCATATGCTTCACTAGAGGATTGTAATTGAAATTGCTACTTAGAAAAATGAAGCCCTAAAATTTGAAAAGTGAAGAATTACCACAAGGACTAGGTTAGACTACTTAAAGAGGTTATTAAGAAAGAAATAAAATTAGCTAAGGTGAAGGTGAAAATTACTATTTAGCAAGTCCAACAAAGAGGTGATGCTTGGAAGCCCATATTTGATGAACTAAATGCATGTAGCCAAGCAAAAATCTGACTAAAGGAGTTATAGATCAAGGAGATGAAAGAATACATGAAACTTGCCAACCTCCACTATGTAAACCTATCAATGCTCACAACAGGAAGGCTAAGGATAGAGTTTGAAAAGTAGGTCACTAGTTCCTACCTCCTCTATGAGGCAAAGTTCAAGCTATGTAAGGATAAAGCTAAAAATAGTCAACATGAAACTTGAAGTTCTTAAAAGTAGATTCATAGATCAATAATCTATTACTAAGAACCTAGCAAGAAGGATGAATGACTAACAAGAGCTATAGAACCTTTTCAAAATGTTTGATATTGAATGTAAAACATTCATAGCTTAGTTCATCAACATGAAGGAAATGTTTACTTCATTGTCATTCCTATGAGATATTCGAGCACTGGCTAATCTAGGTGAAGTGGCCTAGACCATATATGATCCATGGAGCAAAGAGGAGAAAATGAAGGTACTTTTAGATTCCTTCAACTTTCCAATAGTATTGGTGGTAGCAGTAATACATCCTTAACCTCCATTAGCATTAGGACATGATAAAGGATCCTCAGAGCCATAGAAGCCTCCACCTCTAGGCACCATGGGAAGAATTCATCTTGCCTCCATCTATTTAATAGGTTCATGCTAATTTTTGTCTAAGTGTTCACATTTTTATTGTAAAGTGCACTAGTTTTTTAAAATCTATATAATATGGCTCTCAGAGTCAGTCAGTAAATAAAATTCCATACTTTCCCATATTTTGTAAGAAGCTCAATCCCATTTTGATTTACTCAAGGATGATTCTTCAATTAGTTGTGGGGGTATGATGAAACATCAATAAGATAACTGCATCGGTGCATGCCCATCGATGCAGCCCCATCGATGCATCTTTGGATGCATTAACACAGGTATATCAATGCTGACATAGGTGTTGCCTTTATAAATGTGCATACCCCTTGCATTTATGGTACCTTTTGATCATTTCCTTAGCTAAACTTTTGTAGTTTCTTCTTATATGAGTTATAATAATTTTACTTTTGAGTACCCACAACGAGGATTTAAGTGAGTATACAACATTTTATTCAAGTGCACACATACCTAGACACATTTTCATGAGTGGAAATAAAATTGAGATTTCTTTTATCTATTGCAACACTTGGAGTTTTGCAACTTTACTTTTCAATAATTTACTTTACATTCAATTTATTTTTTTGTTATTAAGAAAGCAACATTATCACTTTTAAGTAATGTGAGTGTGACCACTTTGAGCATGATATGTTAATGTTTGGTAATCCCAATAGTGGATACTTGGTATGCCTAGTAATATACACTTGGTAACCTAGTAGCATTAATATATGTTCAAGATGTCTATGGAAAGTGGGAGTAGATACTTCACATTTAGGCTAGTTAGTTAATTTAAATATTAAATCTTTATTTAGTTAATGATTTAGTTAGTGGAGAAAATAAGAAAAAGTATAAAAATAAAATATCTAACATCTCAATCACACTTAACCACACATACAGATTAACATAAGTATTTATTGGGAAGAAAATGATTAACAATTACATAGTTCACTATCTAGAAATATCGGTCATTAGGTAAAAAAAGTTCATAGAATTTGATTGGATCATGCATACACACTAGTGATTTATATGGTTAGACATAGGAAATACTTACTACTCATTGCTTATTTGGATATTTTGTGGAATTATGTGGTTGAAAAAAATGAAAATAAGCTTAATAAATGGAAAGGGAAAAAGGTCACCCTTGTTGGCAAAGTTTTAGTTATTAACCAAATAATTCAATCTACTTATGTTTATTATTCTAGTTGTTGGGCTCTTAAAAAAGCCTCTTATGATAGAATTAATTGAATTATCTATCGGTTTTTTTGGTTTGTTAAGAAACATAGAAAAGACCTTTCTAGAGTTTCTTGGGATATCTACACTAATAGCAAGAAAGATGTAGGACTTGGTCTCATTAATTTTTGTAACCAGTGTATTTCTCTCTTGGAAAAATGGATTGCTAAATGGATTAATGGAGATGTTTTTTGAATGCTCCTTTTAAGAAATAGGCTTATGTAAGAAAAACCTAAAAATGATAACAACTGGTCTTCTAATAATTTTCTTCATTATCTTCTTTTAACTAAGTCCATTTATATTCTTGATTCTCTAGTTCTCAAAAAAAAATTGAAGATATTGTGCAAGCTTCATAAGTCTTGGAATTACAATTAGATTATAGTTTCATATGATATGCTTAAGAAAATTAGCTCATGCTACCTTCCTTTTAATCAATGAGTTTGGGTTGTTCATTCATCTAGATTATGTACCACTAAGAGCAAATTTGGTATCATTGCAATTTTCTATCTACCTATGCATAATAGATGTATTGCATATAAGAATGATTCTAATCACAATGGTCTAAATAGAAAGAAAAAAAGGCCTTAAAATTTAATTATAAATATTTAAAATTCATTTAAAGTTAACAATAGTTTGCATCAAGCTTTCTTAGATATTTTTAAAATGATGACATATATATTTTTCCTTTTAACTTCAAAGTTGCATATTAAATTATTACCAAAAATGATTTTATTTATAACAATTTGAACAACATTTGAAAAATGCAATTATTAGTACACTTTTTCATGAGGAAAATGAAAGATATTTGAAGAGTTTCTACACTTTCAAAAATTTGTATTTTTTATGTTATCCTGCGGGGAGGTTGGAACCTTAACATAATTGTAATATAAGTACACACCAAGATCTATAGCCCAATTAGAACTTTATAACTCAGCATTACCAGAATCAAACTCATGACTTAAAGCTTTCAAATTAATAGTCTTACCATGAAGCAAACACCTAATTATTCTATTTTTTTATGTTGTCTTATTCATCAAGGTCTTCAACATATGGGAATTGTTTATCCTTAATATCCTCTTTGTGAAAGTACTCATTTTCTCATGTTTTTTTAAAGTGTTCAGTTGCACATCATACTTAGAAATGGATATCTAGAATTTGTAATATCATTCAACCAAGCATCAATAATATCATTCTTGGTGATCGACCTACTTTGTCTTTCATCAAGTAGCAAAAGCATAACTATGATCTTTCATCATGAATTAAATATCATATTTTCAAAGATGTCACTTTTCAATTATAGCTTTAGGCAAACAAACTTTTAGTGAAAGCTAAATAATTACTTGTTTCATGCAATAATATTTTCTTTTTGTTTTGAAGGCTCTAGTTGAGGTAGCTACTAGCTTCTGTTGCTATTTTTTTATTATTTTTTATTGATGCTTTATTATGTCTATAGAGAAAGTTCTCTCCTTCTCTTTCTAAGAAATTCTTTTAGTAAGAAGTGAAAACTCATGAGGAAACTTCTAAACAAAAGCAAGCTATGATCATTTTCCTACCTTAGAGGGAAGGCATTTTAGGATTGGTTGTAAAGATAAAAACTTGAATAGGGATTCTCAAAATCATTGGGCTTTTTATTTTGAGTCTCTTTTCTATGTTGTTGATTTGATGTACTCTAAATTTTTGGATTTGTAATTATTTTTTATTTTTTGGAACTTAATAGTAAGACTCTTAATTTGGAAGCTTCCAATTATGGATTTGACTTTAGTGGATAATATTAAGTTATAAACTTCTAATTGGAATCTATGTCTTAGGGCTAAATATTGTTAAGAAAAAGTTTCAATTCCAATAGCCCTCCCTCTAAAATTATTTTGGATGTAAGAATGACATGTCAACCTAAG
The DNA here is from genome assembly GCA_015680685.1 of Gnetum montanum. NCBI lineage: Eukaryota > Viridiplantae > Streptophyta > Gnetopsida > Gnetales > Gnetaceae > Gnetum > Gnetum montanum. Next base: position 1,401,604 of record MNCI01008809.1, read on the forward strand.
GGTAAGACTCTTAGTTTGATAATTGTAAGTTATGGCTTAGATCCTAGTTAGAAAATATTGAATTATAAAGTTCTAGTTTGATTGTATGAGGTGTTAGCCTAGTGGTAAGACTCTTGATTTGAAAGCTCCAAGTCATAAGTTTGACTTTGGTGGGAAATTTTGAATTATAAATTTCTTGTTAGACTATATATCTTAAGGTGTACCTATATTACAATTATGTTGGGTTTTGAAACCCCTTGCCCTCCCTAGTTTCACTCTATGCATTAGGGATAAATATTGTTAAAGAAAATGTTTTGGGTTTTAATACTATCCATTCTTTTGGATTCTAACATAACTCCTTCCCCCTTCCTCCTTTCCCCTTCCCTCTTTATGCCTTTTCCATTCTTTATGCTTTTTCATAATTTTTACAATCTTTCCCATTTCTTTTATACTTTGTTTCAAACCCTTTGTAAATAATTTTTGATCATTAACAAAACACATTTAAATAAAGGCAACATGTAGCCTAATAAGGTGAAAGTTTCTCTATGATATCAAGTCATAAGAGATTGATTATTTGCATAGTGAGCCCACATCATTTGTCCATCCATTCCAATAATAAGAGGTTCTCACCATGGCCATAATGATATTCTTTCCATCATCAAACTAAGAATAAACTTGGACAAAAAAGTGAAGAACAAAGGGGGAATGAAAAGGAAGTGACATAAAGGAAACTTGTGGATTCTTTTTGGATTATTATTGTAATTTCTATCATGTTACTAAGGTTGTATTATATCCTTGTAGATCTAACAAAAAATGGGATTAAGAGTCAAATAAGTGCTACCTTCAAGGGTTGACATAGTTAAAAAAAATAAAAGAGCACAAAATAAATTTATGGGGTTTCTACTAGAAAGACATGTTACCCATGCTTGAAGGTAGGTAGCTTTCTGGAAATCTAAAAATAAAAATAAGTGCTATGAATAAAACTCCTCCCTTGGAAAATATGCCAAGTGACAATACCCCTTGTAACATTGATAGTGTCACAATTGTAATTCCAAGAGATGAAATGATGGAATGTCACTGGAATGTGGTTTGAACTTGGTTTGAATCTTGCATAGAAAGGCTAATGATTACTTTAACCACTAATAAAACACAAGAATTCATTATGCTTATGGTAAGACACTTCACATCCCAATTCCCTTCTAAACCCATTTCACCTCATTGTTTGAATAATCATAACTTAGGATTTTGTGTAATATAGAGTTATTTTCCCAATTTTCTGCTACTAATATGTGTGTTTGGCTAAACATGTATGCGTTACATTCAACTCCTTAAGTGCTTAAGAACACTTTTAGGCATGGTTATACAAGGGCATTAAGGGTTGGAGCCTACTTTGGGGAGGATCCACTTGTATAACTATTGTATCTTATACCTATCAAGTGATTTCACATCATCTTGAGCCTACCAATTCTAATAAATAACAATAAATACCTCCCATATCATTCACACTATCCATTCTAATAACACAAAAATGTCATCTTTCTCAGTCATTCTATCAATACCTCCTATACTTTCATAGCCCAAGATTCCTTAATCATAGAATTTCAATGCTTATTTTTCAGAACTGAAGCATCATCTCCATTTAAGACCCTTTCAACATGATGCATATCTTCCAACTATCCTATGGGATGAAATTTTTTTTGAAAAAACATTAAGAAATTTTGATTTTTCTACAGTGCATTGTATCTACCATATCACATTTACAATGTCATTTTTATGATATCGCACCCATAAAACCATATATATCGTGGGGGATTTAGAAAAAAAATTTCATTTCTAAATTTCATAAGAAGGGAGTTGTTGCTAATTTTTCTTTGTAGCTAAGAGCTCCAAAAATCCATCTTCTAGCATCCATAAGTTGCTCATTATTGCCCTAATTTACGTGATTTTCAAATCTATGTGATCTTGGAGTGCTCACCTTAGTTGCGNTTTGAGTTAATTTTTTTAAAAAATTGCTAAAAATTGGAAGGTATTATAAGGGTAAGTCTAATGAGACATATTAAGAATTTTTAAAGTAAATCACTCATGATAAGGCCAAAACAACTTTAAGAAGACTTCTATTTAATCATGCCACTCATTTAAAGTACTAATGGGGTTGTTATTGAAAAATTTTATAACTCTACAATCATAATGAACTAAGAACTTGATATAACTAAGGGTATGAGTAAGGTACCAAAGTGTTGGTCATTTATGAGAATACTCTAGTAATTCCAAACCCTTGATTGATTACAAATGATCCTAAAAAGAGGAACACAAGGAGAACTACCTTGATCAACAAGAAAAAGATCATGAGTGGAAGAGGACAAGCAAGCAAGCAAAATAAGAAGAGCAGGAGGCACACTCCTTCAGCATTCATCAACAAACTCCTACCATAAAGTAATCCACTCACGTAGAAGTGGATTCTCCACTAGTGCCCGTCTGGGGACAACAACTTCCACTATCACCTAAATGCCTTTAGGATATTTAGGAAAAATCCATCATGTCAATAGTCATTATGGAACTCAACTTTGGTCCATTTTTTGAATTTGCTCTAGAAGCTGTTAAGGCCCAACTTCAGTCATGTTCTTTGTGGCATACTTTGACAAACAATGGATAATGGTATTAAGGAGAATACTCTAGTTTTGGTAGAACTGGGAAGCTTATGCTATAGTCAAAATTGAAGGAATCTCTGTATCTTACTTAGTTAAGGCAATCACAAAGGTATTAAATGTGCCTAATCAAGGAACAAAGGTGGCACATATATTAAATAGATTTGAAATAGACACTAGGAAGATGTGGTTGTAGTGAGCGTATGATAAGGAAGATAAAGAATACAGTGAATTTACTGTAGAAGAAAATATCTATTTCAAAATTGGCACTTATCACTTATTTCCTACCAAGAGATTGAATCAAATCTTTACATATGTGACTAGAGGAAGTGTAATATTAATGGGAAATTTTAATGTGAACATCTCTTACCTCTACTTCACAAAAATCCAAAGGTGGTTCAAGAAGAAGATGGTAAAGAAGTTAACACTTCCATTCCCTTACCTTATTCAAAAGTTATGCAAATGAGTTGGCATCCTAGGGTATACAAATGATGCATTAAGGAAGGCATAGAAAGCTTCTTATTTTGAAATGCTCAAGCCAGTGCCTCCTAAAAAGGACCAATTAGAAGAACAACTAGGCACTAAAGAGACTACCCAAGCTACAAAATAGCAGTAGCAATTGCAAGTTCCACCACTGCCATCACAAGATTATAGACCTTCAATGAGTCATCTGTAGCAAATTAAAAAAACTATTAGTTGGGGAAGTAGAGAAGAGGCCAATGTATTCAAAGTTATTGATGATGTAGTCAGACTAATCATTTCAACCAATCCTACCAGTAGACAAATATCATTGCACTTAGGAGGAGAGGCCCAGTGGCCACAATAGATTTTTAGGAATGTCACATCAGTCCAAGTGGTGCTTGAATCTAGAGAAGGAGCCATAGTTGTGATCATGCATCACCATGATGTAGCGAGAACCATAAAAGTGATCATAGATCACATCAAATAATCATTTTATGTACCTGTTATGCCACCACTAGAATTAAACATGCTCAAATGCTAGCTAGTATCTCTATGACACCTGTAGATCATGAAGATGTGTTAAATAGATTTTTGCAGACAGGACATGTTATGACAAATCTCTTTAATATTCTTAGTAATGTCACTACAACATAGTCTAATTAATTACCACCAAAGGAAAATTAATCATGGCTAAAACTAGGGTAGAGCATGTTGAAAATGAGCTTCACTGATTACAAGAATAGCTTGTAGCCCTGAGAGCAGAAAGGAGAGATCCAACTCAGTTCATAGCACTAGATTAGATAGCATAATTCAGAACTTAGTAGATCAAGTTCCTCCTTAAGAATAATAAAGGCATAGTAGATGAGAAAGAAAAGGTAGTATGGAATGCTTCAGTAGTTGAAGCCCAATCATATGCCCATGCCAAAGCACTTGGTGCCTTACAGGAAGAAAATAAACAACTTGCTATAGATAACATGAGGTTAACCAATGTTGAAAAATAAAAAATATTTTCGAAGAAAGTATTCACTAGCTAAGAGAATAGTTGATAAGGGTTAACCAAGATATGAGTCGCCTTGCAAGAGAAAATATAACCATCTCTATTAAGGAGGTACGTGCCATTGGACAGAAATCAACTATCAAAATTAGCATGTGGAAAAATGAGGCTAAGAAACATGAAAGGTTCAAGGAACACTTCTAAGATCAGGTGGAAATGTATAAAAAAATCAATGAGAAAGAGATCTAGATGGCAAAGGCCAAAATTAATTCAATGTTAGCACAAAATCTAGAATGGCAACCCATATTGTATAGCATGAATCACACCTGCAAAGTGGAAGTGAAAAATAAAGACTTGTAGATTAAGGACTTAAAAGAGTACATGGGGTTAGCAAACCTCTGTTATGCTAACTTATCCATGTTGATAATAGGTAGGCCTAAAAGTGAGCTTGAACAACAAGTGGCAGCCACCTACACCTTGTACAAGAAAGAGTTTGTAGAATGCAAAGATGCTTTACAAAAACTTCTAGTAGTAAACTCAAAACTAGAAGTAGTTAAGGCTAGCTACCAAGGGCAGAAAGATGTAGCAACGAATTTGGCCAAAAGATTGATAAAATACCATGAACTCAATGAAAAGGCCAAAGCTTTTAAAGAAGAGATACGATAGTTAGTAGCATGGTATGTTAAAGCAAATTAGATGTTTCTGCAACTGCTATGTTCGTGGGATGTGCCGACTCCATCAAAAATTGGCTCATCAGTATGGGTGGTTCACGATTCTAGAATAGAGGAATAGAAGCTTCAAGAATTCCTAAATTGCTACAAATTTTAGAAGCCTAATGATAAGGGGAAGAAGCTAATGGAAGAGCCACTGCCATCTAGAACAACATAAGGCTACACCAACTTTGTGAACTTTTGTTTTTTTATCATGTCATAAAATGTGTCATTTTTATAAACTCCATTGCAACACTAGAGAGTCATGTATATAAAAGGTAGTGTCATGTAAATCTACCTCCCAATATTGTAAGGAACTTTATCCTCAATTTGTTTTAACTAGACGATGAGTTTTTAGTTAGACATGGGGGTATGATAAAGTCAAAAATTTTGTGATAATGATATCATATTTAAAATATCATATCTATGATGTCATAGATACCTTATCGTATCTCAACATATTTTATCATATAAATGATATCGTGGGGTGTGTGCTAGCCTATATAAGCAACACTTGGGGTGCATGAAACTAGGGAGATACATTAACATGGTAATAGAGCTCTTTTAGTTTGTTTTCTTGAATTCAATACTTAACAATGTGTGCCCACAGTTTGATGTTTTCTAATTGAACAGAGTCTTTATTTGAGTTTGATGTACTTGGACACATTGCACGCATGACAACAAAGATAAAGAGTACTCTACATCATTGCAACATTACATCAAGATTAGTGTTTAGTGTTTACTATTTTCATATTTAATGTTTATCATTACTTGCAATATACTTTTAATGTCATTAAGTAGAATGAGTATGATTGATCTTGAGCACATAAGTGTAATTGCTTGGTAACCCAGTAGTACTATCACTTGGTATGCCTAGTAGTATGGTACTTGGTAATCCTAGTAATAGTTGCACTAAGTCTTAAGGTGTGAATGGAAGATTAGGATCAGCTACTCATTGCATAGGCTAGCTTATATTTATTTTACTGTCACTTAGATTTAGAAACCTTTACTTTCGCTTCATGTTTACTAGGAGCCTAATGGCCAATTCAACATCAATATCATATACCTCACCATGAGTTAAACCATGCACATTGATTTTACTAACTCACGTAAGAAGACAATGATCACAAATGCTAATCAATTACTAGTATAGTCACATTACCTTATCTACAGAGTTCAATTAAGATTGTGTGAACACTCATATCTCATATGGTTGGGTGTTGGATACTCCACTACTCATCATTTATCATGTTATTAGAAGATGGTTCACATTGAAATTTATTAAAGAAATAATTAATGCATCTTTAATTGTTGATGAAGTACATGAAAAATTGAATAATGTTCTATTTGATGTGATATAGTTACTCCATTCATGATACATCATCTTACTAAAGGAAAAGCAAATGTATTGAACTAAGCTGCATAATCATATGAAGGAAGATTTTTTACTTTAATTGTAGAAGATGTATTGACTTGAGTTTCATAATCATATGAAATAAGATTCCCTAGAGAATTTAGAATTGAAATGATGAAGATAAAAAAACATTATTAAAAAGCCACATATAATGGTAGAGTTTTTGGACCATCATTACATTGTGGATCATCATATGTGAATGGACTCTTTGATGTAGTTTATGTTATTGAACTCTTGGATGTGATGTGAGTGATAACATTAATTGAAACTAAAATACTTTTTATTATGTCCAGAGACCCTTAGGATCTATTGGACAAAAGAAATATACATAATATCTGTAATAAACTTCATCAATAATGTTACCAAGTTTCTTTGTGTTATTTCAAAAAGCTCAATTAAACTAATAGCTATAATTTTTCATTTGTGGTGACTTTGCATAACAATAGGACATTCCAAGAATATGTGCCGCTTATCTTTAATTATTTTTTGATTGGATAAACAATAGGTTCTTTGTTCTTTTAGAATCTAGACCTATCTTCTTGTTTCAATTATAAAATAATGGGAGCCCAATCTTGCTTGACTGATTTAACAACATAGATGATAGAATATAAGAGAAGATAAATAAGCTATTTTTTTGTTGATACCTCCTTTAATGCTATCTAGGTAGAATTGTTTCTCTCCTATTGTGTTACTCTAAATGTGCAAAAGTAACTTATTTATATACTCTTATGGAGTTTCCTTATATCGTAATGTAGAATATCCATCTAAATGTTTTATTTTTTGAGCTAAATCATTCCCTCATAGAACTACCATTTTTGTTTTATAGCAACTAATACTTTCCTCTAAAATTTAATTGTTTTGTTACAAGATAGACTATGAAAATATGCTACAAATTGACAAAGAACTTCTATCTCTAAAGGCATCATATCAACTTCAAGAAGTAGAAAATCATATTATACTTGTCTTTTAACTGGAAATTCTTCTATCAAAAAATGCTTCTACACTTCATCTATTCTCTTCCAATATTGGCTAGCAAGTCTAGGATCCCATATTGCATACTTATACAAAGGAGTTGGTTGCATAATAGAATAAAATAACTATTTTCTAATCTCCCAAGCTAATATAGTTTTCTTTTGACATTTGCTTTTTAAATCAAATAAGGCTCTTAATCCACTAAAATCCTCTATTTAATGCACATCTCCCAATTATAATTGTGAAAAATATCTAGGCCAAGGTATCTATAAGTTGGTTTCATATTTATTAGGTCTTTTCTAATAGTGAAAGAGTAATCATTATTCCTAGCGCCACATATCATAATTTGGGCTTTTTGTACATGAACTTTCATTTCTGAATGTTGGAAAAAATCATCCAAAATAGTTAACATTTGTTTCACACCTTCCTCATAGTTGGAGATGAGAGCTACATCATCAGCATATATTAAAAGGTTGACCAAGTTATCATTAATTTTAATAAAGTATATATCTAGAATTTTTTTCATTCGCTCATTGAGTTCATCAATAAAAATATCAGAAAGAGTATGTGAAAGAGGACAACCTTGTTTTACCCCAATATCACTATGTAATAAAATATTTTTATGGGAGTGGTAATCTATGATGTATATATACCTCTTGGTAAAGAATTTTTATAGAAACTAGTAAAGATAGAGGAGTACCTATGTTGTGTAATTGCTTTTACAACTTTCTTTGAATAATTAAATCATATGCTTTAGAGAAATATACAAAGTAAACAAAATTTGTTTTATTTTTCCCTTTTGTACAATAAATAAGATATTTTTATGCAATGAGGTGATCAATAGTAGAATGATTACATCTAAATTCAACTTGTGAAATTACTTGTAAATTGTTTTCTTTTGCATATTTTCCAATCTTCATCTCAAGAATATTTCCCAAAACCTTAGCAAAAATATTACTAATTATAATCAACTTGGAGTTACTTAAATCAAATCTATCTTCATTTTTAAAGAGCAAAATAGATCTGTTAGTGCATCATTTTTTATCTGTGGATCATTATAGATACATGGATTCTTGTGGGTAGAAGAAGCTTCAAAAATAGATGAACTAGACTCAAATGATCTGAAAATAATGTGTAAGACAAAATGCTTTTTGGATTCAAAAACAGCTACATAGAATCTAAAATGTACAATGAATATGCAATGAAAGTGTATAACTTTCTACATTATCTTTTGTGTACTTACAAAACCTTTTTTTTACTTAAATTGCATTGAGAACATTCACTGTTATCCTTTTTTTGATGACTTATCTTTTTGAATTCCAACACAACCATAAGCATTGTGTTGGTGAAAACAAATTAGGATCACTTTTAGTCACAAATTAATTCAAATAAATTGATGTATGAAAAATTGATACATGTTATAAATTTACTTGAACTTTTTGACAAATGCTAAAATATGAGGTATCTTTTCAATAAAATTTGCAAGAATAAGCATAATATGTAAAAGATAAAATAAAAAGAGAAAATCATCTATCAATTTAGTTAATAAATTGGAAAATCCTCATACAAAGGTGTAACCAAAACATAGCATTTTTAATGTGTACTATGTGAAATCATGAGAAGAGTTGATGGAAGCATAACATGTGAATATACATATTAGTGAAAGATAAGCAAAATATGCCATCATAAAACTAAGAAGCATAAAAAATTATACATGCATCTAGCATCCCAAACTCAATTCAATTTGAACAAAAGAAAAATTGTGACATTAATTAAAATTTTAGAGTTTATGCAAAAAGCTTAAATAAAAATTAGTAATAAATTCATATAGGTAGTCGAAATGATGCCTCCAAAGATAGGGAAATTATTGATAATGGGACATAAGAACTTAGTTCCCACCTTAGTCAAGCTCAAAGTTAAAAGGTAAGCTTTGTGCTAGAGTATAGCGAGGGTTAATACTAAAGAATAGCACAAAAATTTTTCAGTTAAGATCCTTATTGTCATAGGGCCAAGAATTAATTCTAAGCACTCTCAAGTTTACAATGTGCATAACGATAGCATAAGATAAAGATGAAAAGCCAACTTTTGTAACAACGTTGCCTCGACGTTGTCCAACACCCCAAGGAATTCCCTGAGATCTAATGGATATAGGGTGGAAAACTTGGGAAGTGTGTCTCTAATAAGTAAGTAATCCATGGATGGGTGTGAGTGCCACAATAACTTCTTAATAAATGAAAATGCACGTCAAGGAGAACAACTAACTCCAAAAAAGAACCATGCATACAAATACACAGGCAACCTTGTAGACATCATTGGTGGAAGGGGAACAATCCATCTACAAGGGGGCACATCACCCCTAGACCCTTCATGATCTAGAACAAGGTTTAGCTTAGCATTGCACCAAAACTATAATTAGGGCCATGTAGTTCTCCAAGTGAGGGTAGTATGAAGAAGACTTAGAGAGCGGTGTAGCAAAAGGAAGTCCTACTACTAGCTTGGTATTGCCAAGCCAGGATGGGTTTTTTAACACTTGAGTATCATCCAAGGATGCCTTAGAGTGTTCCATGGTCCCCAAATCATGGGGATGGCCTAGGAGAACTACTACCCTGAGACATCTCTCACAATCCTTCCCCACACAAAAGAAGTAACATCCTTGGAGCGAATCCTAAGATGACTTTGAGAGTACACGTCAAGTATGGGTTTGAAATTTTGTCAACTCCAAGGAATCCACCAAATCAATTGATGCTAGGCTTGAAGGAAGGTACCAATCCCAACACCTGATACATCCTTCCATCCAAAGCCTTGCATTAAATGCAAATGGCACTTGGAAGAATCCTAAAACTTTTCCTACTTTGTGACAAGAGGAAGAAGTCCAACCCAAAGGGCCAACATCTCTAAGGAATTCCCTAGATCTACCCCGTATTAGATCTAGAGACTTATCTTCTTGCATAGGCCCATACCTATGCAAGAGAACAAGCTCCTCTTCCACAGGTCCAGTCGAGTTCCCTTCTAAATGGCATCTTAGTACCCATCAATTTCCTTGATTTTTTTGGTCAATGATCTTGAGGGCTCACTAGGGCCACTATCCATGGAGATGGATCTGGAAAATTGAAATCAAGAGGGAGAACATGTTCCAAAAGAGTCATGTCTCTACAAGAAACTCAAGCTTGTCAAAACCCTAGGTTTTGCTTCTCACATCAAGACCCATGTGGTCTCACCAGTGTAACCATATAGGCATTGAATTACCACATCTATACTATCCACATATGTTCTTTATTTTTCCCACGTCACATTTATTTAGGTTGGTAGGAAGGAAGTCGAGCATGATCTCCCTTTGGAACAAGGTATAGAGGTAGATCTTTTAAACCTAACCTTGCTACTCGTAGATGCACCAGCATCGTAATCCACATTTCATCACCCAACACTATTCCATTTCCACAGCAAAAGAGAAGATCCAAAATTTGTTTGAAAAAATTCTCCAAGAGGCTATCATAGCTTACAAGCCTAGTCTAGAACATCGAGAACACCTACTTGAATGCTAGAACAAGTGGAGGATATGTTGGGCAGCCAACCACAAGACAATCCTTCATACATATGTCTCATGTCAACCGTTACCACATCATCCATTACAACCATAATGTCCCATTCATGAGAAAGGGCCAACTACACTTTCATCTTAAGTTATTCTTTCCCACTCTGAGACATGGGACAAGCACCATTTTCTAAACACTTAGTTTAAGGAAGCATGTAGAATCACCTCCGAGGACAACCATAGTCATGAATTCTCCAAGGAACATCTAGGTTTCCAAAATTTTAATTTTCTTGTCTTGGAAAGAACAACTTCCACTCATTATCAATATCTTTCATTGGATTTTTGAACCCAAAGGAAGGATCCTCTTTGAGAGGTTTCTTCTGTAGGCAAGTCCAGCAATCCAACTACATCATACCCATGATAGATGCCCAAGTAGTCCACATAGCCAACACAACCATATCATCAAACTACTAGTAGCTAAGGAAAGACATGGATTCATAGGTCTTACCCACATTTGATTCAACCTTAAGAACAACTTGAGAAGCAAAAGAGTTCATTGCTCAAAATTTTACCAAGAGAGAGTTTTGTTTCATCATCGAAGATCTAGGTTTTTATTTCATGCATCCCAATCCATCCCATTTACAACAATTGTGGTGCAAAAGGTTGCACCATTGCCTATTACCATTAGGCTTGAACAATAAATGCAAGAGTAAACAAGAACATTTTTTCCATAGGAGGAGTAGGTCCTCAAGGTAGTTCTACAAAGAATGGGCTTCACCAACATCAACTACCAACTCAAAAAAAAAAATACATAACTCATCCTCAAAGGGTTTACAATGTGAAAGGTCTACTAGAGAACCCCAATAAGGAAGTCCCTTTGGAGCCCCAAAACTTGAGAGAGAGTACATAAGATCATACCTTGCTTACAAGTGAAGAGATATATACATTTAGACTACATCAACAACATGGCCTCATAAGGGAGATTCCATGAATTCCACCACGGTAACAACATCCTATCTTTGAAAACAAGCCCCAAGAGTTCAAGAACATGGGACCACTTCTTGGAATGAGTCCCATACATCAATTGCTTCTAGATCCCATTTAAGGAACAACTATCTTGATACAACATGCATTATTATTTCAGGAACTAAAGAGGGTATCCATTGGAATGGAGAATGGCCCCTCATAGGACTAGAGAATCACCAAGTAATATAGTGCTCGATCATGCTATCCCACCAAAGAGGTTAGGACACTGACATAAATTAACAATACACTAGAGAAATGGGACAATACATTAGAGAGAGATGGTGTGATACATTCGAGTACATAAAGAATATAGTATAGGAGGGAGATGGGGTGATACATCATAGCCCGCAAGGCACCATAAGTCTTGAGTCATGAAAGCACACCATAGCCCTTAGAAGCACCAGAAGTAGCCAGTCATGAGAGCATAGGCTCAAGTGTTTTTGAGGACATATGAGTCCACCTTGCATAGCCACAAAGAGTAGAAAATAATTTGTGTAACTGTCACATCATTTTTTCAAGGATGAAGCACCATCCCAATGCTTGCAAACTGCTCCAAGATCACATCTAGCCATAGAAGAGGGAGTCTAGGTGTTGATACCTAAAACTCAACTCTACTCCGTAGCCAGACATAACAACATCACTTTTGATTTGAAATTCTAATCTACAATTGCAATTCACATGGCCATCGCAAATCACTTGCTATCAAGATCAAGCTCATTGAACCAATTTATTTGAATTTTAGACTACATTCCAACATCGATCACCTATGAATAAGATTTTTGGCAATCAAGGAACTCAAGAGAAAGAGTTCCCAAAACTTATCATATCTCAAGAATGTTCACTAAAGGACACACCATCATGGCATGCCAATATCACCAAGAACACAAGGCATCAATTCAAGAGCACCTTGGGTAAGGACATGCCTTAGCCTCCTCATTACAACATTATTTATGAATAATAGGATTTTTCATAGGGCTTTTAGCAAAATTACCCATCAAGGAAAAAAGGTTTCTTACAACATATAGAGGAGGTGCTTCAGGGATGAGCATAAGGAAAACACCGTACATCAAGTTTGGCCTTGTCACAGGGTGTGGCATAGGCCTACAATAAGAAGACAACTGATTCACATAGGGAAATAACATCTAGTATTGTTGTGTGCATAAAATGTTGAAAATAAGTACATCACAAGATTACATTACAATCTCACACACTTGAGGATAGGAATACATTTAGTGGGCATAATATAGGGCATTTGGGAATGTTACCTAGCCCTAAAAGGCTATAGGACAAACTACTTGAGCCCATCCTAAGCTACAGGGTTTAGGCCACCAAGAGCACACTAAAGTTGCACCATGCTGTTATGAGAAAAACCTGTCTTTGTCTCTACACGTACATGAACATTTGTCGCATTGCACTCTCTACATGATAGTCTCTACATGTACATGAACAACGATCACACTAAACCCACCACATGACTACCATTACATGAAAACAAATTGGGATACAAATGCAATTATTGAACAATGGGACATGCCAACTGAGTATCCACCACCTACCACTATGGGATGTCAAGGCATTGGCCACTCTTGGGCCATCAGTATCTGGCATGGCTAAGGATATTGTTATATGCCATCTACTAACCTAATATTTGTAGGGTCTAAGATGGACCACCATCCTCTATTAGTGCTCACCCAGTACTAACAGGTAAACAAATCATGATGTGCCTACTACTTCATCATAGCAAGGGTACTGATAAATCCACAACCTAATGTTGGGATTCCAAGACCAAGAAACCAATTCATGAAGGCCTCAATAGTACACATCTTTCCCATAGACATAGTGATCACAGAATCAATTAAGGTCACCATTGGTTGCATCTTTGTACTTGTGCTACCTTTAAGATTGAGACAACAACTCAGAAATAGAGAAGTTAGTAGGAACATGATTAGCACAGTAGCCTCACATACAACCATCAAGCATGATCACACAACAGAGAAATATCAATATTACAACATCATAAAGAGCAAGACCTCAAAAACATGAATAGAGATTAATCATGCAAAACATTGATGAATCAATTAGATACACTCACACAAAATAGTATATCATGAGGCACACCTAGAGAGAGAATTGAAACACTCTCAAAATTCCAAGATTTGCATACAACAAATTTTCCTAGCCACTAACATTGGTTTCCACCAAGATCAAAATCTCAACAATTCATAAGAGGCATGGGCAATAGAGATTCATTATCTTAATAAGAAAATAAGGAGGAATACCAAGGTCTAGCCAACAATAGGTCTCAACAAAGCTCCAATTCTTGCTATGAAGAGCAACATCAAAGAGGATGCATTGACAAGAAAGACTCTCATCAAGAGAGGTGAGCTCTCAACAAGAACCAACAATAGGATGACCTACTCTAGAAGGTCTCCAAATAAAAATGTCCAAAGAAATGTTACCAATTAAAGAAGTGATGCCATAAAACCAAGGGCAACACAACCAGCTCAAAGAAAGAAGCACAACACACTAAAGGTTTGCAAAAAGGGAGTTCATGCCCAAAGCATAAGAGGTTGTGAAAACAAATACCACAAACATTTGATCTTGGGATAGCACAAATAGCCTTAAAATGCATCCTTAACAATCCCAACAACAAGTCATCACACCACATAGAGCACAAAGCCTTGCATTATGAATGATAGACACAAAGAAAGTGACATGCATGCAGAATTTAAAAATGCAACAAAGGAAGACACACCTACACAACTAGACAAACATACAATCGCAAACATGAATGTACAAAGTCTACCAACAACAGTCTTAATCCACCCAGAAGAAGGCTCATGGAGAGCACATGTCTAAAGACCCTCATCCTGAGGTACTTGGGAACCAACATGTCCCAATTTGTAATTCCCATACTCATTATATTTGGGGCGAGTGGGAGTGCAAGGATACCACATCCTACACAATTTAGTCAATGCCATCTCAATACATGTCATCTGGGTGAAGACTGAAGCAAAGACTAGCTATCCTAGATGAATCACTGGAGATTAGAGATGAAAGCTCCTCAAGAAACAATAATTTGTGAGTTGCCAATAGAACTCTCCTCCGCCATATCAAATAAAATCGCAATTGGTCCAACCACAAGTAAACTAGTGGAGGACAATTCCATAACGCAATTGTATACATCCTCTAAGAGAATAACATACATTAGTTGCCCACAATGTAACATTGTCCTCATAATGAAGAGTGTAAGAATCTTACCATAAGGCAACTCTTCAAAGAACACATAAGAAATGATCCTATATCACCCATATGTCTATCTAAAAGGACCATAAATAGAACAAGCTCAATGGTGTAACCCAGCCAAAGGGCACATGCTTATTACAACACAGTTACAAAAATGCTCTGATACCATCTGTAATAATGTTGCCTTGATGTTTTCTAGCACCCCAAGGAATTCCTTGAGATCTAATGGATTTGGAGCAGAAAACTTGGGGAGTACGCCTCTAATCAGTAGGCAATCCATGGATGGATGCAAGTGGCAAAAAAGCTTCTTAATAAATGAGAATGCACCTCAAGGAGAATGACTAACTTTGAATAAGGATTGTGCATACAAATACACAAGAAACCTTGTAGACATCATTGGTGAAAGGGGAATGATGCATCTACTAGGGGACACCTCACCCCTAGATCCCTCATGATCTAGTACAAGCTTCAGCTTGGAATTGCACCAAAACTATCTAGTCTTGGTTGCCTACATATCTGCAACCACCACAGAATCAGGGCCATGTAGTTCTCCAAGTGAGGGTAGTATGAAGAGGACTTAGAGAGGGGTGCAATAGGAGGGAGTCTTGTTGTTGGCTTTGTATTGCCAAGTTGGGATGGGTTTTCTAACATTTGATTGTCACCCAAGGATGCCTTAAAGTGTTCAGTGGTCCTCAAATCATGGGGATGGCCCAGAAGAACTGCTACCCTGAGACATCTCTCACAACTTGAGTAACTTTTAACTTTTGGCTTTGGATGAAGAAATCGTGACTTTTTCTTTCGAGGTAATAAAAGACTCGGTAGAGCCATTAGGGTGTGTAGTAGCATTGATAAGAAGAGTTTGCACAGATGTAACACATTGAAGTGATTTGAATCATTTTCAAGTCCTTATTATTTCCTTTGTATGGTTCTAAGGGATACATGCTGAAAGTGGAAAGGGATAAAGGGCAAAAGGAGAAAGGATATAAAAGTTTATGGATTTGATGTAAACTTGTTACCTCTTTTAGTTATAACATATTAAAGAACAATGCAAGGTTATAAGATTCTCTTAGTCAATTTATAGATATATATATAGTAGGGGTTAAATAAAATAAAATAATATTAACAAAGAATTTTGAATACATTAGTTTAATAAAGAGAGTCTAAAGAAAAAGCCTAACAGTTTTGGGATCCTTTTTCAAGTTTTCATCTCTATAACTAATTTTGAAAAACCTTCCCTCTTAGGTATAGTCATATATATATATATATACACTAAGCAAGTTTGTAACAAGATGATTTCATACCCACATTATATTCAATGTTACATAATTCAAGAATGTTCATGCAATGTGATTACCATCACATACATTCTTGAAATTATGCTAATACTTAGATAATGACATGTTAATTTACATTAGTAGTGCATTTGCTAAGTATAGGTTGACTTGTATATTCATAGATATGTTTAGATAGTTTTTTTAATTGTAAAAATGAAAATCTAAGTCTACAATGTTAGTAATATATGTTGCATAAATACATATGTATTTTGTATTTTAAGGTACATGTTCAATTTTTTAACGCAAAGAAATTCAAGGTTGGTAACACAGCCCCTACCAATATAGTAGGGTAGATGTGTCTTGTTAAACAAGAGGGTCCCACCACAAGGTTACTTTATTGTTGCCACATCTATAAGTAGAGGCAAGAATCCAACCTACAACTTTCCAATCAAAAGATGAGTGTATTGACAATTGTGCTACACCCCTAGAAACACATGTCCTTTGATACATAGATTTACATATTTTTATATATGTTTACATAATTTCTTTTTTGTAATTCTAAAAATAAAAATTTACACTTAAGGTATTAGTAATCTATGTATTTTCTATTGTTGTCAATGAGGTGTTAACTTAGTGATAAGACTCTTGATTTGATATTTCAAAGTCATAGATTCGATTTTGGTGAACAAGGCTAAGTTATAAAGTTCCTTTAAAAGGTCCCACCCAAGTATTTTTCTTGCAATTTTCAACGGTGTTGTTACACTAGTTGCTTTTTGGTGCATGTGAATATGGGATACCCACGGGGATATGCATTTTACCGTTTTCAAAATACTTACTGTATTTCCGCAGGGTTGGAAACCCAATCTACGTTGGGTGAACGTCAAATACCAGTTTTCAAAGGAGGCTGCGTGTTTCTGTCAAACATTTTCATATATATGAAATATAAAACAACAAAAACAAATCATGCAAAATGAAAGAAGAAGAACGGAGCCTCGTAAATTTACACCAACCGATTCGTTGCATTAAAAATGAACTCCAATAATCGTCTCCCCACATTGAACTGAACTTTGGTGGCAGCACCATCAGTGGAGCTTGGATTTTTGCGTCGGCCTTTTCGAAATACACGTTGTCAGTGAATTACAAATACCGTAGAAGGGGGCACTAGTGCTTCCCATTCCCAACATGGTTACCCTTCCCTATATAAGCATTGCACCGCACTGTATTCCGTCTTTGCTCCTGTGTCTTCTTTGTGTTGTGTCTGCAACAAGAGATAGAAGAAGCACTGTTTCTGCTTTCATGGATTTTTCAGCGGAATTCATACCGGAATCTTTCATATGGCCTCAGGAATATAGACCTGCAGATGTTTGCAGTGAAATGAATGTACCAATCATTGATTTGAAGAGATATTTCAGTGCAGGGATCCAAGAAAGAGATGATATCTTGAAAACCTTACATGAGGCCTGTGGTAGCCATGGAGTATTCCAGGTTATAAATCATGGAGTCAATGCAGAGATACTGGCCGCTGCTATTCGAGAGAAACGGATTCTTTCTTCAGTCTGCCACTTGCCCAAAAGCAAACAGTGGATAGAAAGATCAGAGAAAGCAGTGGGTTCTCAAGCAGCTTCCTTGGCAGGTTTGCCTACAATTTACCATGGAAGGAAACCCTCTCGGTCGTGCATTTTGATTCGGTTCAGGTTGCAGACTATATCTCTACTTCTCTGGGAGAAGAATTCCTCCTTCATGGTATTCAAAATTTTGAGCATGGTACTTCAACTTCTCAATGTTCTCATCCTACAGGGCCGAGTTTTGTTTATAAGGCTAAAATTAAAATCTCGACTATAGACTTGGTTTGATGATAGATAAATTTCGTATACATTATTGTTATAGATAGATAATTAGATAGACATTTGTTGGTGGGTTCTGGCTTTTTTGTGTAGCTTTGTTTTGGAGGAGTACAGCAAGCAGATGAAGGAGCTGGGACTGGTTCTGATGGATCTGCTGGGACGCAGCCTGGGAGTGGAAGGAAACAAAGTCAAGAATTTTTACGAAAATGGAAACTGTATCTTGAGATTGAACTATTACCCATCATGCAAGAGGCACGATCTGGTTCTAGGCACTGGTCCACACTGTGATCCCACTTCTCTCACCATTCTGCACCAAGATGATGTTTCAGGGCTGCAGGTTTTCCATGACAACTAGTGGCTCTCTGTCACGCCTCTTGCGGAGGCTCTGGTGATCAACATTGGAGACACATTCACGGTAAAAACCAAATCCAGAACCCTAGCGCCTATTGCTTCACGTTTGGATGATGAACCTTTTTATGATTATGGTTTTGGGCTTGAACAGTGAATGTTTGATGTGCTGTTCTTCTTTGTACGCAGGCCTTATCCAACGGCATTTACAAGAGCTCTTTGCACAGGGCCGTGGTTAACAACAACACAGCGAGGAAATCCATTGCATATTTCATGAACCCACCTCCTGACCAGATTGTGGTGCCGCCAAGGAAGCTGCTTATCGGTAGCCACGAGTGCAGAAAGTACCCTGATTTTACGTGGTTACAGTTGCTAGAATTCACGCAGAAGCACTAAGAGCAGACATGGGTACTCTTTCTACCTATGTGCCGGAGATTCGTGATTCCCTATAAATTTTGACGAACTGTTTGCGTCGACAGAAGCGTGTTAAATTCGCAGTGGGTACGTATTTCATAATTTCCAGTGAAATTGTCTGGATTTGAAAATATACATTGATATGGTCGCCTTGCTTTGCCTTGTAATTGTTATTGCCTTGCGATGTCTGCATTTTGCATTAAAATTACATATCTTCTCCTGTTCTGAATCATACCAAAAATTTCATTTCATTGTTAAGTGGCAAGCAAGCAATCAAGATTCATGGCATCAGCAGACGGACCGCAGAAAACAAGCGAGTACGAATAAATAAACAAACACACGGAAATCACGAAAGAGCTACTCTGGTAACCGATGGCCGAAGGGACAAGTATGGGTCATGCTGAAAGTTTTGGACTGGGCGTGCGAGGAAAACATTGCATTTGCATGAATTCGCCTGGCTTTGGGAGAGTCAAAGGTTCCGCCATGACTCACACATTCTCGCGTGTTTATTGTTCATTGCAGGTTTTTGCTCTTTTTCTCATATCTCTGCTTAAAAAAGACAAAACAAAACAGTGTCATCGGCATGGGTCATGAGTCATGAACATGATGACGGACGGATGGATGCTTGTTCAATTTTTTTAAAAATCTGTTTGCTTATAAAGCAACGAAGCCCACCAGCACATCACATGGACAATGGCCATATGCAAGCTCATGGTGCTCTGTTTTTACTTTCCCCTTCATCATGACTAGTGCCGATTTTCCAGCGTCTGAAAGGTTTTCCCAGCGTCTGAAAGGTTTTCGATCATTACAAGTGAGATGAGTTACTGGGCTGTGCCTAGTTTAGTTAAATTGTGTATTCTTATTATACGGTCATCTTCAACGTGGCCCTACTCACAGGTAGTCCCTACGGTGCTACTCACAGGTAGTTGCTGAACAAAAGTATTAGCAGATCTCATTTGTTCTAAATTTGGTTGAGGCTTGAGGCTTAATTTCATTTTTGGAAATATTGGATTGAGTAACAAAAGGATTTCATTTTATTGCTGTCATTTTGGTGGTTGCAGAAATTATATGTTTGGCCCCTGATTAAGGAAATGGATTCTGTGCCCTCCATACCTTTGCAAATTTAATTAAAAAAAACTAATATATTTAAATTTTCTCTATCACGTCCCCGGCCCCGTACCCACTTTTTCTTGAGGCACACGTACCCAAACACGTTCAGAATCACGAATCCTCCTCGATTCCTTGCTTCCACGAATCAGATTCTTTTGATGCATAGTTTTCTACATTTTCCAAGTGGCTCTCAGCCTCCGGTCACACCTGCAACCGCAACTAGATTTAGCTTGGCAAACACTGGAAAATCCACAATAAGTGTGTTTTGCAACATGTCTTCAGGTGTTTCAGAAATATTGCAATTCTACAATCTTTCCTCAGGTTTTGTCGGTTCCAAAGTAATAATCGTTTTGGACTTTTGCATATCGCCAAAATAAATATGGGATATGTGTGACTCAGTTTCACAAATTTTCCCAGGGATGTTTTGCTGTTTTGAAAATTTTCACGGTATATTTGCAATTTCAACTCAGAGAGGGTTGAGTTTTGCAGCCTGCAGAGCCTCGGCCAAAAGGCTCTATGAGAACATTTTAAATTTGGTTTGCACAGTTTTATATTGCAATTGCATTTTTACTATCTAGGTACATCGGAAACCATTCTTATACTGCATTTTTGCTATTTATGTGGTTGAGAGAGTTTCATGGACGATAAGCAACTTCTTCTCGAAGGCGAAATTTGATTTCCGACATTTGTAACTTCTGTTATATTTCGAGTGCGACCTCAAAATTTCTTTTTTTACTTTTAATTTATTTTTCCTTTCCACTATTCCTCCCTACTTTTTACCTTTTATATTCTCTGAGCGTTGTGTTTTTTCATTTCATCATGTCTCTCTTTTCGCTTATGATTTTTCTTTTGCAGTTTTCCCATGTATACGATTTTAGTTCGTTTCTTCAGTCTCCTATTTTTTATTTTTTGCATTATTTTATTGTTATGTTTTGTTTTTCTTTTTTGATATGTTTTGTACAATTAACTAATCAATTTGCAATTTGACTTACAATGTTTAAAATTGACAGTAGTGTTGGATATTTAGTCTTGAAGTGAATATTAGAACTTAACATCATGCGCCAATTATTTAGTTTCAAAGATAACATTATAATTGTTATGAAATGAGATTTGAAGGGCAATTCTTTCAAATAATGATTTAAGAGTTTTCTTTTGTCTATCTTAAGTATCAATGATCCAAATGTTACATTTCTTTTTAATTTATTTAGAGTTTGATACGGTTCTTTTAAAAAATTATTTAATTTTAGCAATAAGGATCTATCATTTGGAAATCTAGGTGCAATCATTTGAAAAGGTTACACTTTTACACTAACCCTCTTGAGACTTGCTTAGTAGGATAAGTATCAAGGCTTTGAGTAATGATAAAAAAAATAAAATAGAAATAGTTTTTGAACTATTTCATGGCTGATTTCTTCTTTGTTTAGAATTGTTTTATAGTAATGAGGACTCTACACTATTCAAAATGGTTTATTCATGTTGGGACATTATTTCTAGTAGCAAAAATTTGTCACAAAACCTTTTGATAGTTACATAGAGAATTATGATTTTCTTTTCAATAAAAAATGTTGAATATTATGCTTGTTTTAGTACTTCTATGAGCCTAGCCCCTCTTTGTAATAGTGCCCAAGTAATTTCAACAAGTTCAAACCCAAATTGATTAAAGGCATGCACTTCATTCTATTGTATCACCATATTAGTCTCTTCTTCACCATTATGATTATAGCAATTGTCACCATATTAGTCTTTTCTTTGCTATTTCTTTTTTTGTCTTCTTTCTTCCTCTATTTTGACATTTGTTTATTGTTTTTAGCACTTTTTTTTTATTTTCTTTGTGCTTCATGTCTTGTGTACTTTATCTTCTTGCATTTTTCTTTTCTTTCGATTTTTATTTTTGGTTATGTATTTTTTTCATTTATTTGTGTTTTCTTTAAAACTATAACTTTATTATGTCTATAGACTCTCTAGAGATAGTAGAAATTTAAATGCTATAAGCACTATCCTACTCAAATGTATAACATTGCAAAAAAATGTAATATTTATTTTTAATTTTGGCCAAGAGGCCAACTTGTCTCACAGGATAGGGGGGGAGGGGGGAGTGGATTTCTCGCCCTCTAAGTAACACCCTCCACATCATGCACCACATAAGATTCTACGAAATGGGAAAAAACATGAATTGAAGAGCCACACCTTTCATATTCCCGTTGCACAGAATGTGAACTAAAGAGCCATAGCTTTTCGTATTCCTGCTGCACACATAAAAAGGCCAGACGCAACCAAATGTAGAATGGGAATGAGAATTCCATTTCCATTTTGTCTCGTCTCCGTTTGCAACTGCTACAGCAAGCTGCCTAGCCCAACCGAACCAACTTTGATGAAGCCAGCTTTGGAGCTCCGTTGGAGTGCTGGAAAGGCACCTACGATGGTGGCCCATGCTTCAACTGCAATAACAAGCTCATTGACATATGCTTCTTCAACCAAGACAACAATAAGGTAGTAGGCCAGTCAACCCTTATTGCATCCTTGCTCAACACCGAGGGCCATGACATGCACACATCATCAACAATCATTGACAACACCGTGGTCAATGTCAATGTGCTCGGCTATGCCAACGACACTACTTGTAGCATGGCCTAGCTTGCATGGATCGCCATCTACAAGGTTTGGTGGGACTGTGGCTGCTTTAGCTCTGACATCCTTGCGGCCATGGATGCTACTCTATCTGATAGCATTGACATGATTTCTCTCTCGTTTGGTGATAACCCGTAGCAGTACTACACCAACAACATCGCCGTCGGTGCCTTCACCGCTGCAGTCCATTGCCATGTCTTTTTCATTTGCTCGACTGAAAACTCTAGACACAACGCTAACATTGCCTCAAATCTCATGCCCTGGATCATGACCATCATTACTAGCACCCTTGACCATGACTTCCCAACCATCACGGTGCTTGCCAATGGCAACGAGTATGCCAGAACCTCACTTTACTCTAGAGAATTACTACTGGAAGATCCAAATCTCACACTCATCTATGCTAGAAACACCAGCCTCGATGGTGACGGAAACATGAACTTCTACACCTATGGTAGCTTGGGCCCCAGAGGTAGAGGAGGTGTGAATCATAATACAATTTTTGTTATAATAGCTAAAAGATCCCTTCATTTAGGTTTCTTTTTTTATAAATAATTTATATATGAATTAGGCCAATATGTTTCTTGAGTAGCTTTGTTTGAATGTATGTTTTAAGCATAAAATTTTGTAGGCAAGGGCAAGATAAGGGGTAGAGCCAAAGACATTTGAGGAAGGACAGTAATGGCTATAGTTGAAGCTGCAACTTGAAGGGAAGGGTCTTCTAAAGTTTCTATGTCAACAATAACCTTTAGTTATTGGAATCTCTTTCTAGAAACAAACTTTCTGCCAATCTTTTTATGTGTGTTTTTGTTAATTTTTTATAGTGAATTGTAACATGTTGAACATTACATTTTGATGATTTTGTGCAATTTTCATAGTTTCACTTCAATTTGAAGTTTTCTATCATTAGTACTTAGCATGTTTTCCTATACATTTGCATTCCCAATGCAAAAACATTCCAAAGTTTGGTTTTGTTATTTTTTCAATACTTTCTAGAATGGCAGGGAATTCTAAAATTGTAATTTTCTACTACTATCTTAAGTAATCTTCTTTTGCTACACCCTTTTTCAATGTAAAAGAACATTTCTAAGTTCATGTTCTCTTTATCTCTTTGTATAGTTTGTGTAGGTTTTATCATTTCTATGGTTGTGCTTTGAAATTCAGCAGTTACCATGAAGTAGATGCATTTAGTTGTTACGATTGTGATTTCTTTTTCATTTGCAATATGCATTTTAATAAAATGCAAAAGCGTTAGCATTTTTACTAGCACATGAAAATTATTAGCCAATTTGAGATGTCGGCCTGACTTTGGTCATAATTTTAGCAATTTTTCCTACTTATTGGGAGGACTTAAAGAGTTCAAATTTGATAGTTTTTTCTTACCTTCTCGCATGTAGTGAGGCCTTTTCTTTATATACATATTATTTGATTGATGAAATTTAATGGATGATATGGTTGTTAACCTGGTAAATTTTAAAAACGAGAACTTCTACACCTTTGGTAGCCTAGAACCCAGGAAGATCTCTAGCAAGATCATGCTATGATGATTTTAGCCAATGTTGAGGAAAACGGTGACGAGATCTCCACCGATGCACATGTCTTGCCATAATCATAGATAACCAATTATTTATAAATCTCCCCTAGCCAAAGAGTTACTGCAAGGGAGTCAATGATTATATTTATCTTGGTTATTTATAATCTCGGTTATATATAATGATATATTTATAATCATAAACATAAATGATTATATATATGATTATAAACACTTCATCATAAATAAATTTGGTTATTTATAATCATTTCATTATATATATCTTGTGGATAATGCTAACTGAGATATAATCATTATGGGTTAGCATTATGAATAAATAAATAATATCTCCAACATTATGGATTATGAGTAATATTTCATCATATTTTGGCTTTATTTATTATGAAATGTTTATCGTTCGAATGAATCTTATAATCCATAATATCTCAAATTATAATTATGGATTATTGCTCTAATTATAATAATCTCATAACATTTATTGGATTCCACAATAATTATAATATAATAATTATGAATGAGGTGTTAGCATCATTCATATCTTGTCCATTGTAACAATAATGTCAATATACAAAAGCCCATGATATAATAATAACATTATTTATGCATTTGTAATGTGATTTTTTATATCTCCATGAATGAATATGCATTACAAATATATGTTGCAGTGCTAATTTAGTTTGATCTCTTCGTATTCCCTCACGCGCATGCGCCACATGCATGGGAGCTGAAGAATCAATGCAAGGGAGTTGAATCTCTACTTGATTAATGTCCCCTAACCCCTGAGCTTCTCATTTATCTCTTTGTATTCCTTCACATGCATGCACCACATGTAAAGAAGCCAAAGAGTCACTACAGGGGAGTCGAATCTCTATTCAATTGACACCCCCTAACTTTTGTGCTCCCCATTCATCTCTTCATATTCCCTCACGTGTAGGGCCCAACGTGGGTAATAATGAATATTTATTATTATAAATGGTGGGTAATATTGAATATTTATTATTATTATAAATGGTGAAAATTATGGTTACAATGATAGTTACGATCATGGCAATGGTTACAGTGTGATGCAGTATTTAAAAATATCGAACTTAGGCATCATGTTACAAGATTAAGAGGTGCAATATTGGAATTCATGCATTTTTAGAAACATGGATCCTGTTGCTATTAGTCCCAATAGAGAAGGTGAAGAACACTCTCTTCAAGATCAACAACAACATCCATCTACTGCAACAAGTAGTGCAACAACTATCTACTACAACAAGTAATGCAATCTCTGCTTATATGTGAAGGTGCAAGGGTAATGCTTACAGTTAACCTTTTGCCTGAAGCAAGATTGGTGAATGGTGCACTTGGCATGATTCACAATATTATGTATACTTAAGGTAAATAGCCACCTGCATTACCATTATACGTTATTGTTGATTTTGACTCCTACATTGGATGTGCCTTTCATAATGGTAATCCCTATCATGTGTTAATTGTACCTGTGGTCCAAGGAGCATCTCGTTAGTCACCATTATAATTGGCATGGGCCATGACTATTTATAAATCTCAAGGAATGACACTAGGTAAGGCTACTATTAACGTTTGTTGCATTATCTGGAGTCAAGACCATTGATTCATTAAAGATTCATCCTCCTTTTCATGTGCAAAGATACAGAAATATTTCAGGTGCTAAACATCTCCAAAGTAGAATTACACAAGAAGTTCATTTTTCTCAGTTGGAGAATTAGGCATATTGAGTTCACACTTATCATTGTATTTTGCCTTTTGCTCAATCCTATTATATAGCTCTATAATGTTTGTTGCAATAATTGTGCAATGTATCCCTTCATCAACATATACGAAATATATAAACTTTTATTTTAACCAATTTATGTTTACTAGTATATATTATTTGGAATGCAAATAGTGATGATAACTTAAAAAATAAAAAAAATAATTAAATTCTACTCATAACCTACGAAACCACTAAACAAGAGAACTTATGGGTCTAATGTTTTTTGCATTATCTAGAGGCAAGACCATTGATTCTTTAAAGATTCATCCTCCTTTCTATGTGCAAAGATACAAAAAGATTTTAGATGCTAAACATCCCCAAAGTAGAATTGCACAAGAAGTTCATTTTGCTTAGTTGGAGAATTAGGCATATTGAGTTCACACTTATCATTGTATTTTTCCTTTTGCTCAATCCTATTATATAGCTCTGTAATATTTGTTGCAATAATTGTGCAATGTATCCCTTCATCAACATATACGAAATATATAAACTTTTATTTTAACCAATTTATGTTTACCAGTATATATTATTTGGAATACAAATAGTGATGATAACTTAAAAAATAAAAAAAATAATTAAATTCTACTTATAGCCCACGAAACCACTACACAAGAGAACTTACAAGTCTAATTTTTGTTGCATTATCTAGAGTCAAGACCATTGATTCTTTAAAGATTCATCCTCCTTTCTATGTGTAAAGATATAGAAAGATTTCATATGCTAAACATCTCCAAAGTAGAATTGCATAGGAAGTTTTTTTTTGCTCAATTGGAGAATTAGGCATATTAAATTCACACTTATCATTGTATTTTACCTTTTTCTCAATCCTATTATACATCTCTGTAATGTTTGTTGCAATAATTGTGCAATGTATTCCTTCATCAACATATATGAAATATATAAACTTTTATTTTAACTAATTTATGTTTACCAGTATATATTATTTGGAATGCAAATAGTGATGATAACTTAAAAAATAAAAAAATAATTAAATTCTGCTCATAGCCCACGAAATCGCTTCACTAGCTTAGATATATATATATAAATTGGCCGAGATGATTTAAAAAAAATGATGTTAACCAAGCCTAACTATTGGAAGAGGTAATAAGATAACTAAAAATGGAATCACTCATCCCTCCTCTGTTTCTCTACCACTTAGCCAATTTAGTTTTACCCTCTCGGTTAAGTTTGCTCTTTCTTTGTTTGTTCATGGCATTTTTAAGCATTATTTATGCAAGAGATTTATTTCTTAAAAATGCCATGAACAAACAAAAAAAAAGCAAACTTGACTGAGAGGGTAAAACTAAATTGGGTAAGTGGTAGAGAAATAGAGAAGGGATGAGTGATTCCATTTTTAGTTATCTTATTACCTCGTCCAATATTTGGGCTTGGTTAACATCATTTTTTTAAATCATCTCGGCCAATTTATATATATATATATATATATCTAAGCTAGTACTATTTGTGTTGTATGCAATTGGCATATTCATTCTTCAAAAGCAATTTTGAGCCATCTACCTATTATGAGATCTTATATGTGCTCTACTATATATGCATCACAAATGATGAGGAATAGTAATAGAAAAATAAATTTCCTTTGAATTAAAGTTTCCTGTGATACTATTCAAATAGGAATATTATTTTCATTCTACATTTTCCCAAAGTTTTTGAAATACTATTTGTTTTGCTAATTTGCAAACTTGCTTAGGATCAAAATAAACAACATGCTTTTGAATATTCCATTTATTAAAACTAAAATATTTTACTTACATCTATTATGATTCCTTTAATCAATTGGATTAGTTTTAGCGTTTCTTTTCAATTTTTTTTTAATTTGTAACTTACTGCTACCTAGTGGAATCAAACTTGTGAACTAGGTTTACCAAGCCAACACTCTTACCACTAAATCAACACCTTATGAAACTATCATTTATCTTAAATTTCCCTCTTCACTTTTTCGGAATATTTATTTAATGAGAATTTAAAAAGATTATGAGGAAACGTTACATTGACAAACAAATTTAACTTCTAAGGGCATCATTTCTACTTCAAGAAGCATAATATTATATTGTGTTTGTCTCTTCACTTTAAATTCCTTAAGTAGGAGAAGATTCTAAATTTCTTCTATCTATTTATGCTATTTATTTCCTAGACCAAGACCCTAAACAATACAATCATAAAGAATAGTTGGTTGAATAATGGCATGATAAAATTGCTTTTAGATATCCTAAGCTAGAATAGATTTCTTCTTATATTTGTTTTAAAAGAAAATAAGGCTTTTATACTACTTATAAATATTTAAGCAATATATTGATCTCGTTTGTAATTATGGGAACATTCTAAACAATGAATGTTTTTAATTCTTTTTTTTTTCAATTTTGTTTGTGATGAGTGGCAAGGTACCCCTACACTCAACCATACGAATACAATTGTGTACACATGATCTGGTTGAACTCTGTAGATGGACTAGTTGTGGCATTTATATAGTTATATGTTGATCGTAGTTTGTTATTTTCCCACTTGAACTAGTGTTTGCTTTGTCACATATGGTTTAGTCCAGTGTGAGGTGCATGATGTGATTCCTAATTACTATGCTACTCCTAAATTCAATAAGAAATAACTTGAGTGAACTAAGAGACAATGGAAAATAAAATCTAAGCTAGCCTAAGTGCGATGAGCATCCATCCTTAATCATCCATACACATCTTGGACATCGTGTACTATTTCTGGGGTACCAAGCACACATTACTTGGGCACTACTAGATACGCTACTAGGTTACCAAGTAGTTACACTTAAATATTTGTGATTAAGATGTACCCATTCCGCATTAACAACAAGAATAGTAAATGATGATAAAGAAATATTAACTAAGAAAATAATAAATAGTAATTAACAATTAAATAATTAAAAACTAAGTGAATGTTGCAATGATAGAGTAATCTCGATCTTTATTGCTGATTATGTATGTGTCCAAGTATGTCACACTCGAACAAAGGTTTTGTACAATTACAAACATCACACTACGGGCATGCACTTGAAAAAGGAATTGAAAACTAATTGAAAATTAAAAAAAAGACTCGACCATAAAGACTTACCAAAAGACTCCTTTCCTATGTGTCTGAGTGCTATATTTATACGCTGACACAGGAATCATGATGTTGTGTATTCAAAATCATTATCCAGGCTACGATATCATGTACATGATATCGAGTATCCGATATCAAGGCCTAGAAAACCATGATTCATCATACCCTCATGACTAAATAACAACTCGTCCTCGAGTCAAACAATCAAAATGTGAATGAGTTCATTTGATTACATAGTGGATAGGTATGGTATTATGGACTGACTATGAATTATTTCATGCCGTAGTGTGGAATTAAACAAAACAAAATTAGGATACCAAAAAATAATACAAAAGACAAAATTTTTGGAACTCATGTGGTTCCTAGTGGTGGTGTCTCCTCCATGGGCCTCTTCCCCTTATCTTGTGCTCCAGACTTTGGAAATGGATATCTCTAAAGAAGTGCCTGAAGCTTTCAAGTATTGTGTGCCATCCATGCTGATGTTCCAATATTTGATGGGGTCAGCACCTCCCATGGACATGGCAGTTGTGGAAACATCTGATTGGATTTGATGTACCAAGCTACAAACAACCGTCATTCCTCTTTGTTGACTTTGGCTTTTGTCTTTACATTTTTGATACTCCATGAGCCATCAAGCCAAATCTTCCATAACATATTTTTGACCTTGGTAGCTAGCTTTGACCACCTCTAACTCAAAATTTTCTACCTCCAATTTTTGCAGTGTTTTTTTCGATTTAGAAAATTCTACTTCATATTTGGCATAAGTGGAAACTACCTGCTTCTCCAACTCTGTCCTTGGGTGTCCTGCTATTAACATGGCTAAGTTGGCATGCCGCAAGTTTGCCAACTCCATGTATTCAATGAAATCCTAGATTTGTAGGTCCTAACTATTTAGTTCTACTTGGTGAGCGAAGGCGTAGGTGTCTAGTATGGCCTGCTAGTTAGTGTCTTGAGCATTGAAAGTGTTGATATGGGTCTTAGCCATATGGATTTCCTTTTTAATAATCTACTTGTACATCCCGAAAATGTTTTTTCAGCTTCTCATGTTGCTTAGCCTCATTCTACTACACACTTATTTCAATGGTTGTCTTCTAATGGATGGTGTGTACCTCGTCCATTGAGAGGATCCTAATTTCTCTAGCTAAGAAATTCAGGTCTTGGTTGATCCTTATTAATTATTCTTGCATTTGCTAAAAAGTTTCCTCAAGAACATTCTTTTGTTTTTCAATTGTGATCAATTGGAGATTCTTAGTGGCAAAGAGTTTATTTTCTTCTTGTAAGGCCTTGAGTGCTTTAACATGTGCATATGTTTGGGCTTGTGCCTTTGAAGCATCCCAATTAGCCTTCTCTTTCTCCCTTCAGTTACTTCATCCAAAATAATTCTAGCTGGTCAACTCGGATAAGTTGGAATGAATCGAACTGTGCAGCTTGCAGGGTGACAAACTTCTCTTAAAGTCTTCTTAACTCATATTTTGCATGTTTGAACCTAATCTCAACCATGACTAGCTTTCCTTTTATGAAAATAAGGACTGATTATGCTACTATGACATCTTGAGGGATGTCAAACAAGGATGTCATTACTTGTCCTATTTGTAGAAATTGATCTAGCGCATCCTCATCTCCCGCAGGAGTCATTGAGGGACTGACTAAGACTTGAGCATCACATGCTCCTATGAGATTTTTCGGTGGCACAATAGGGATATTGAATGATTCTTTGATGTGGGCTAGTGTTGCATGACCACTACTATGGCACCTTCACTAGTTTCTAATTGCACTTGAAAAGACGCAATGTTTCCAAAGATTTGTTGTGACCAATGTGATTTCCCTCCTTCTCTTTGTATAGAAACCTCATCATGGGCTGTATGGCATCATTAATTATCTTGAAGAGATTAGCCTCATCACGACTTCCTCAATTGACCATTTCTACAATGGCCTTGAGATGGCTCATCGATGGTTGATAATCTTGCGGTGTTGGTGGCAGTTGGTCTTGCTAGCCTGTGGGTTGTGTGTTGGGCCCTACTTTCTATTGTTGATTGAGCCTCATGTTGAGAAGTTGGCTAGGCCCTGATATTTGAGGTGCAATGAGCCCAACCATCTACTCTTGCTTAGGCTCCAGTATCTCACCAGCATCTTTTCTTACCACTGGTGGCTTTAGTAATTCAGCATATGAGACATTTTTAGCTTTTCTAGGGATGTCATTAGTGTATCATAGAATTCCAACATGCTGGCATAGCTTCTTAATTAGATAGGGAAAAGACAATAAAATCTTCCCCATCTTACATTATTCAAACCACCTCAATATTTTCATGAGATATAGATGGGGTAGATTGGCATCAACCTTGCCCATCAAGATTGCACTTTCTCTAGCTGCATAGGTGGAAATCCTATTCAGTGCTTTTGTTGGGAAGATGTGATAGGTGCCAATTTTGAAATAGATTCTCTCTTCAAGGGTGAGCTCCCCATATGTCTTGTCCTCCTTGTCGTACATCCTATTTAACCATATTTTTCGTGCATTAGCATTGGAGCGAGTGGACAGATGAGCAACCTTAGGCCCTATATTCTGAAGGTTTAGAACTTCTGAAATGGCCTTAGTAGAGAAATCAATTGAAATCCCACCAATGTCAATAGTGGTGCCTTCTTCTTTGTTATGGAAAAATTGATACGTCTCCCCCAAATACCATTCACCACTCTCTGAGAGAACAAACCATAGTGGAGATCCTTTGATTTGACCTCTGATTGACTCAAAGGAAAATTCAGTAAAGGGTCCAAAATTGAGTTCCACGATTACTACAGCTAATGTGGACCTTTCCCAAATTGCCTAAACTTATTTTGGAGACAACATGATATGTTCTCCTTGTTCAATTGCCCTACCTTCTCCACCTTTTGCTTGCCTAGATTGTGCAGTAACATGAGTTTCTTGATGAATGCTAAATGATTATGCCTCCTACTTTGCATGTTCCACGAGAGGTCCTTGGCCTCTACCTCTCTTTGGGAATTTGGATGCACCTTTAGAGGGTCCTCCCTATTGTCCTCATTTAGGGGCCATCCGTAATCACACCAAGATCAATTGTTAGTAAGGTCATTTAACAAAATTTAATTTATACCTTACTCATTACCTTTAATGAATTTTGAATTTTTTCTTAATGTGATTTCAGAGTTAGAAATTCTCAAGGAAATCCCCCTAAAGGTTTTAATGTTAGGCTTAATTTGATTGGGTGACTCCAAAAGTAATTTTCATGGTTTGGGTGAATAAATAAAATTATTTTGGCATAAGTTCTTAGCATTTCTTAAGATCACTTACCCCTATGATATCCTTCAAGTGACAGCAAACTTCAAAAAAGTTATATGCAACTTGGAGTGTACCCTTCCTCCACAACTAAGTTAAACACTATGGGTTTAAGTAGGTTCAATTGGAAGGAGAATTGGAGCATTAATGAGCAAGATATTGATGTTTAAATGATAGGTGCGAAAAGCATGAAAATTCATAAAAGAAAGTTGCAACAACTCCCCTCCTGTGAACAGTTGAAAATGACATTGACACTCACTAGGAGGGTTCCATATATATAGATTTTATCGAGATGATATCTTGTACGTGCTAGTGCAAATCTAATATTGCATCCGTTCCAAAATAGGGTACTTGAAAAAATTGATAAATTTTCAAATTTCCATGGCCAAAAGGAAGGATTTAAGGTAAATTTGAAGGATATAGGATAATGTTGAGTAGACATTAAGGCACTAAAAGTATAATGAAGTGGAATTATACAATGAAGTTCTTGAAGAGGGTGTAGAAAAAGGACATGTAGTGGTGCGTAGGAACGTTTGGGTTGAAATGATGATAAAGGAAAAGATAAATTTAGCAATGTAGTACTTAGAGGGTATAAGATGATGTGGTAGTGTGCAATAAGTACAGTTCACAAAATTTACACAAGTGGGTCCTCCCCAAAGTAGGTTCCAACCTATCATGCCCTTGCATAACCACACCTTAAAATGTCTATAGGCACTAGAAGGGTTAAATGCAATCTGCACTTGTGCAACAAAACACATACATGTTAAATACCATTGCGATGAGAAATGAATTCTATGCCATACAAGACACAAGTTATAAGTACTTGGACCACGAGATGAGACAAATCGTATAAGGGATTGCAGAGATGAGGATGTGAGGTAACTTACCCTGGGCACAATGAATCCAAAGTGTTGTGCATGATTAAAGTACCATTATCTTGTCGCTCCAAGATCAAAACCAAGTCCATACCTTTGATCAATGAGATCGCATTATTTCATCCTGATAATAGACAACCATAAGAGCATTATGATAGCAAGGCATACAATCACTTAGCATTTTGTGCAAGAGAGGAGTGATTCAAATTTTTTTGTAGCATAGTTTTCTTGGCCTTTTTTTCCTTGTTTCTCTCTTTCTTTCTTTTTTCTTCTTGCCACTTTTGCACTTTATCTTTCTCAACAGGAATCTGGAGAGACCACCAACCTTCAGGCATGGATGCATGTTTTTCCAATGGGACCTTCTAGAATAGCATTGAGTTCCTTTATTAAGTTTCTTTATCACAACTCTTACTCCCATTTTTTGTTAGATCAACAAGGATCTTACTACAACCAAGTTGCATGACAGCACATATAGATGTTACCACAGAGAACCCACAAGTCCCCTTGATGTCACATCCTAGCCATTCCCTCTTAGTTTATCATTCTTCGCTTTGGGCATAATGAGTACAAAGTTATTTTAAGTTTTAATGATAATAAGAATATCATCATACCCAAAGTAGAACTACTTATCAATAGAATGGGTGGGTGGATGTTGTGGGCTCACTATCCAAATAATTAGTCCCTTGTGACTCAATAGCATAGAACAACACCTCAATCAATAGGTCACATGAGTATTTTATTCATAGATGAGAACACCTTCAAAAAGATAAAATGACAAATTGAAAGATGAAATATTAGAAAACAAAAAAATTGTAAAACCAAAGAAAAGGAAAAATATTTAGTAATTCTACTTATTAGAATGGGGGGTATCCCCCATGAATGAACCTTTGATCATGGCAAGAATTAATGAATGGAAAGTTTGGATCAATGCATGTTGGGAATATTGGGGTCTGGTCATATCCAAATCATGGGATGTCTTTTGGAGTGGTGGTAGGAATGTTCCCAATTTGGGGTTCACACATTTGATTAAAGTAGGCATAGTGGGGTAGATTATAAGATGTGGTCATGTGATAACAAGCTGACCCACTATGGCACCTGTGATGATAAGATGGTATGCAAGGATCGATATGTCTCCCCACATGGTTATATTCATTGGGTCACATGGTTGTTAGAGTGTCGATTGGTGGCTTAGATAAGGTAACAAGAGACATTGAGTTTGAAGAGGAAGGTGCATCACCATGTTTAGTTTGTGTTGAGTTAGAGGATGCAATGGTTTCAGAGCTATGCTATCTCTTTCTATGGACATGTCTAAAGAAAGGATACTTCCGACGATGTGGAGGACAACCACTGCTATTGATAGTAGTAGCACAAGTAATGTTTGTTGGTTGGTGCTGTGGTGCAAAACCTTTCGATACTATTGGTGGTGTTGTAGAAGGAGGTGAAAGATGAGAATATTAAGAGCAAGGAGAAGTGTAAGGAACATGAGGTGGTGATCCTGTGGTAAAGGACATGGGTTGATAATACTCAAGAGAATGATAACAATGAGGTGAAGCAAAGGATGTTGATCCAGTTGGAGAAATAAGATGTTAAACATAATAAGTAGTTGGTGTCAGGTTATACGAAGGTTGAGGCCAGTTTAGTGATGGTCTTCCCCATGACTGGGGGTTTTTCCCCTACAATTGAGCATAGTACTTTTGTACAAAATTTGGATGTAGCATTCTTCCCCAACTCATGTAGATGCAACAAGACTAGGCATTGGCCTTTGAAATGATCGTATAGGAAAACATCACCTTAACACTTCTGATTTGTAGTTTGGCCCCTATCCTTATTTCCTTTAGCCCTTCTTTTCGATTTTCAAATGGTGTTCTATCCTGTTTCTCAGTTTGGCATCATCTGTTTGTTCTTGTTGTCAGGGTGATCTTGCATGGTTTCACCTCTAATAATGTTTGCATATTCTCCACATTTTTCATGTACCCACTTTGTCATTTTATTGATCTTTTCCTCAATTTCATCTAATGATTTTAGTATTGGCAAAGATGGGGATGGTTCCACCTCCTCGAGGTGAGTTGATTTCTCCTCTTCATGATTATGGACCCTCATTACTTTAAGAGTTTGGTCCTGTTGAGATCTTTCAGCATTCTCCCATTTGGCTATTTCTCCTTCCTCTTTTACTACCTACTTAATCAGCTCTTGGAATTGGTGGGTTTGTAGTTCATATAGTCGACCTAGGGCATACATCCCTAGGGTCTCCCTTGCTTCATTCTGGAGCCCATCCATGATGTGACACATTAACCTTTCCTTGGAGAACCCATGGACTGGGCATTTATTTAACAATTGATAATATCTTTCTAAGGTCATGCCCAAGGGTTCATGTTTTCTTTGTTTCCACTCTTGGATTTGTCTCCTCAAGGCTGACACTCTTGCATAGGTTTGATATCTTTCATTGAAGAGTTTCACCATTGTCAGCCAATGGCGAATTGATTTCATCTTTAAAGACCTATACCATATCTTTTCTTGGCCAACGAGTATCATAGGAAAAAGCTTAAGTTTTTGCCATCCATTATCAATGTTGTTCCATGCACATGCATCATATAAGGCTTGTAAATGGTGTTGTGGATCTAAATCATAGCCTCTTGAGAACTTGGGAAAGTTTTTTAAATCAAGCTTGGGTAGATGGGTTTTCTTATGATGCCTATGGGATATTTGAATAGCCTTTGTTATATGAATTGGGATCTTAGTGGCTAGCAAGGGTTCATCATCACTAAGTAGGTTGTGAGTTTGTGAGTTGGGACAATGTTATCTTTGTTCATGTTGGCATTCTTGATTTTGCTTGTGCGTTTGATTTTTATTTTTACGCTGACCCCTTGAGGAATAGTCATCCATGTCATGACCTGATGTTGAAAGAGCATAGGAAGAGAGAGAGCTGGAAGACTTGTCATAACTTTTGTAAGTCTCCTAATCATCCCCTAATGTACTCTTGCTAACCATTGAGAAGGTCTAAGGCCTTACAGGCCCCTTCGTTCTATGGGATGTCCCATCTTCACTAAAGGTATCTAAGTTGGATGACAAGAGTCCTTGAGTATCATTGGGATGTCCATGAACATATGAAACACCTGCATAAGATTGCATACTCTAAACTTCTTCTTCATCATAAATTTCATTGGTTCTCCAATGAATTGCCTCACTAGATGTTGTGTTATCATTGTTCTATGAGAGAGACATTGATGTGAATTGTGTGTGACTTAATTGAATTTAATTTAATTTCTTTTTTTTGAAAGATATATCATTAATACTTTGTTACAACGATCTTATATGATATAATTGATCTAGATAACAAGCACCATCCCCAACAATAGTGCCAATGATGAGTGGTGAGGTACCCCTACACTCAACCATACGAATACGAACGTGTACGTGCGATCCGGTCAAACTCCATGGACAGACTAGTTGTGGCAACTAGACAGTTATACGTTGATTGTAGTTCGTTGTCTTCCCACCTAGACTAGTATTTTCTTTATCACGTATGGTTTAGTCTAGAGTGAGATGTATGATGTGATTTCTAATACTATGCTACTCCTAAAGTTAATGAGAAATACTTGAGTAAACTAATAAGCAATAGCAAGTAAAATCTAAACTAGCCTAAGTGCGATGAGAATCTATTTTTAATCATCTATATGCATGGTGGACTTCATGTACTACTTCTGGGAATACCAAGCACACATTACTTGAAGCACTACTAGATACTCTACTAGGTTACCACGTAGTTACACTTAAATGTTCATGATTAAGACGTACTCATTTCACATTTAGCAATAGATATAGTAAATGATGATAAAAGAAATATTAACTAAGAAAAAAATAATAAATAATTAACAAATAAAAACTAAGTGAATGTTGCAATGATGGAGTAATCTCGATCTTTATTACTGGTTGTGTGCGTGTCCAAGTACATCACACTCGAACAAAGGTTTGGTACAATTACAAGCATCACACTGCGAGCATGCACTTGAGAAAAGAATTGAAACTAACAAAAAGACTCCTAATGATTAAAAAAATCTCCAATGCTCTAATTGACTAAACAATGATATCATCCCATGTGCTTGAGGGCTATATTTATAGGCTAACATAGGAATCACGATATCGTGTATACGATATCGTATCCAGGCTGCGATATCACATACTTAATATCGTGTACTCGATATCAAGGCTTGGAAAACTGTGATTCATCATAAGTCATATAAACTTGGTGCTATAATACTATTTTTTTGGTAGAGATGATCCATTAAAGAACAACTAAGAAAGACATGATATTTATCATCAAGAGTTATTGATCCACAAAGCATGTGCATGTGCTGTCTTCTCTAGGAAGATTAATCCATCTCCCACTTTCTATCCTAAGTCGATGTGAACTAAAAAAAAGCTTGTTGATTAAGCTATGAGATCTAATTGGAATTCTAGATGTAAGATAAGAAAATTTTAAATGAAGCTAGTTACCTCTAATGTGCTCTAAGCAAAAAAATTTTTCCTTCCACATTAGATCATATTTTTCTCAAAAATTATTATTTAACTAACTTACATTTATGTTTAGAATTATGTCTCAATGTTTCCAATGAGAGATTCTATATTTTTAGCCATTGTATTCCCTAAAAATACCATCCTTGTTCTTTTGTGTCTTCAAGAATTGCTTTGAAGAATTTGGATTGCTCAATTTCTAGCAGACAATAAATAGAGCTAATGAATTCATAAAGAGTTTTAGCTTCTAATGTGAGTAAATCACATTCCAAAAGTAACATATGATAAGGTGCTTGTAGCTTCACCTTTAATTCATCTAATAGAAACATTTTTTCACCCTTTCAATAAGTTGTTGATTTTTTGCACTAAGGCGTAGCCCCCTATACAGTACATCCATGCAACACTGTATTATAAAAAATAACCTGAAGTATTTGTTTTTTAACCTTCCAATCCTATATTCCTGATGAGTTGCATATTTATTCTTAATAGCATATGGAGCCTTAGCTCCTCTTACTATTCTCTCCTTGACATAGTTATCCCATTTTTAATTACTTGCATAATGGAGATTGATGAGACGCAAATTGCACAAGCCGCGATATCACGTACGCGATATCGTGGCCGACGCGATATCGCATCCCCTACGATATCGCGTACGCGATATCATGTCCTTCCCTACGATATCGCGTATGTGATATCA
>MNCI01008809.1:1444482-1461978 GCA_015680685.1 Gnetum montanum
CCCTTTTAATAAGAACTTTAATGAACTGGTGACTGGGCATTTCTCAAACTAAGGAAGGACTCAAGGATTGCAAAGGGTGTGACTTCAAAGGAACTTGGTGCTTTTATGTTGGTCATTTACTTGGGTGCTTGGTTATTTTCTTCTTGAGTTCTCTTCCCGTTCCGATGTTACCCAATAATCGAAAGCTGAGGCAATAAAAATAAAGAAGTCTTTGCACGGTGTGGTCCCCATGCATAAAAACACAAAACACAAAAAAAAAAGAGAAAAAGTGAGGATTCAAAGAACACTCCTTAGATAAAATAAAATTTGGGCTACAAGCACTGGTTATGGAACCAAAGTGTTCCTTGTAACTAAGGCCCTTCTCACTTCCCATTCTCTCCTTTGTTTCGTCAGAATGGTGGTGGCTCTTTGAAGATGCATCCTTGTTATCCAAGTGGATGATGTAGCCAAATGAATTGATGCGAAGTCACTAGAAGTGGTTGGTTTAAGCCCGGAGTTGGAATGAGCTTCGCCATGTCACATTAATCATACAACACACAAGGGGATGTACACCACCTTGTTCTTGGGATTCCATTCCACTTCTCTTCTCTTCATTCTTCTCTCCATTGTTCATCTCATTGCTGGTTGTATCATTAGTATATATTTTTGTTGATGCATTGTTTTCTTTTTCGTAAATTCTTCCGGTTACGACTTTAACTCTTATTCCAAAGGACATTCCCTAACCCTACGGACTCTTTGAATGTGGGATTGTCAGGGCATTAAGGGCATGAGCCTGCTTTGGGGAGGACCCACTGACATTCCTTTTTGGAACATTAGTTAACTTCTTTTCCTTAACATTTTGCAATTCATTTTCAGTTTTGTTCATTCCCATCTTGACATCCACTTCACTGATGCCATAGTTGTCCCTTTTTACCTATCTTTCTTACCCCTTTTCTTTCTCCATTCTAACGCTACCAGAGGTTCGCGATTAGTCATGGGGGTACGGGGCCTGATTTTTTGATTTTTCTCCTACGCCCTGGATTTTTTTTGTTTTTCTTCCTAATCCCTACACCTTAGGTAGTCATCATCTACATTTTTCCAGATCCATATCAGCCATACCACAACCTAGCTAATGAACCTAAACCAAAGCAAGGTATTATTTACTTGATGATTGAATTACCCTTGCTAATATATGATTGTGTTGTATGTGCAAATGGCAATCATACAACAATGGAATGGATCTGGAGCAACCACTTGGAATGGAGCAGCAATGAAGCAGCTATGCAAGGAGCAAGATTGATAATGCACTTATAGATGGACAATGGAAGGTGCAATCTACCTGATATCATTGTAAGGAACTCAAGGACGAGTTTTCATTCAGTCATGGGGGTATGATGAGACGCAGATTGCACAAGCCACAATATCATGTATGTGATATTGCGGCCGACATGATATCACATCCCCTATGATATCGCATCCTTCCCTGCGATATCGTGTACGCGATATTGCGGTCCGCCGCCATATCTATAAATAAGAGGTGGCACTCCATTCATTTCCCAATCCTGGCTAGAAGTAGCAAAGCTCTGGCAGTTTGAACACTCCAGAGTTAGATTAATTTCCCATGTCCCTGCAGCAGGAGTCCTAGAGTGAACGACTCTTTATTCGAGCAACTTTGTAACCTGAACACAAGTTGTGTATGGAAATAAAGACGAACTTGATTGGATAAACCTTGCAGTACATGGTTTTATTTATTGTTATTTATTACTTTTTGTTAGTGCACATGAGTACGACTTGATTACGAGCATTGGACTGCTTGGTAACCCAGTAGCGTATTCCAGGATCTGTGCTTGGTAATCCCAGTGGTAGTTCAATGTGTACAGCTACTCAAGGAATCGGCTACTCATCACTAGGCTAGAACGTGTGATAAGTACGACTTGGCTACGAGCACCCACGGGTGTGGACAGCTAGCCAAGGAATTGGCTGCTTATCACATTTAGGCTAAATAGGTGTCTCAGTACGACCACTTCAAGCACGTGCGTTACGTGTGGTGATCCCAGTAACGCTTAGCGTTTGGTAGCCACAATTGCATAGTTCATGGTGTGTACGATAAGTGGGAATGGATGCTAACGCTAGTTAATTTAGACTTAGGACATTAGTTAGAGTTAGTTAGTTTCTCAACCCTTTCCCTGATAGCATAGGAGATAAACCGAACAATACCAAAAAAATCATATACCTCAGACTTTCTTAACCATACACCGTGACACATACAAGCAAGCCTGGGAAGACAACGAACGATTAACCCCAAGCGTTCTTTGTGGCGTTAAGGCATTTAGTCTGCGGAGTTCGACCGGATCACGCGTACACACTCGTATTTGTATGGTTGAGTGTAGGGGTACCTCACCACTCATCAGAGACACAAATATTTGAGTTCCCTATTAATATATTTGCAGCTCCAAAATCAAATTTAAAATTTGTATTTCTTATATCCCGTATCATCATTTTTGATTTTTTTTCACATTAACTTGAAGGCCATAATAACAAAAACTTTTCTAGAATTTGCAACACATTTAGTATACTTTCTTAGAAGTATAAATTAAGGTTGCATCATCTACATAAAGAAGTAGGTTCACTACACGAGATCCAGTGTTGAGAGCATGCTTATGATTTCTTGTATAGATCCAACCTTGCAACTCATCAATAAAGAGCCCAAAAAGAGTTAGGGATAAATGTTTACTTATTTCTTAAATTTATAATTTTATTAAATGTTTGTTGTTATGCAATAGTTTTTAATTAGTATGTAATGTTTTTCTCTAACATAGAGATTGGTTGTATAGCTTATTAAGTTGCATAGTTTAGGATGTTTTTTCATTAATTTACATAATTTTTGTATAAGAATTACAAATAATATCGAAACAAACTAATGAATCATGGTTTGCTAGGCCCCAATATTGGATACTCAATATCGAGTACACAATATCGCAGCCTAGATAATGATATTGAATACATGATATTGTGATTCCTATGTCAACCTATAAATATAGCACTTAGGCACATAAGAAAGGAGTCTTTTGGTAAGTCTTTAGGGTTGAGTCTTTTTGTTAGTTTTCAATTAGTTTTTAGTTCCTTTCCCAAGTGCATGCTCATAGTGTGATGCTTGTAATTATATGGAACCTTTGTTTGAGTGTGACATACTTAGACACACATAGAATCGACAATAAAGATCAAGATTACTCCATCATTGCAACATTCACTTAGTTTTAATTTTTTAATTGTTAATTACTATTTATTGTTTTCTTAGTTAATATTTCTTTATCATCATTTACTATTCATGTTGTTAATCCAGAATGGATATGTCTTAATCACGAACATTTAAGTATAACTACTTGGTAACCTAGTAGCGTATCTAGTAGTGCTCAAGTAATGTGCATTTGGTACCCTAGGAATAGTACATGAGGTCCAAGATGCATACAGATGATTAAGGATGGATGCTCATCGCACTTAGGTTAACTTAGATTTTATTTTGCATTGTCTCTTAGTTCACTCAAGTTATTTCTTATCGACTTTAGGAGTAGCATAGTAATTAGGAATCACATCATATACCTCACTTTGGACTAAACCATAAGTGAAAAAGAAAACACTAGTCTAGGTGGGAAGACAATGAACTATAATCAATGTATAACTGTATAGGTGCCACAAATAGTCCTTCTGCAAAGTTTGATTGGATCGTGCATACACACTTGTATTTGTATGGTTGAGCATAGGGGTACCTTGCCGCTCATCATTGGCACCGCTATTGGGGATGGTGCTAGTTATCTAGATTAGTTA
Source organism: Gnetum montanum (assembly GCA_015680685.1). NCBI lineage: Eukaryota > Viridiplantae > Streptophyta > Gnetopsida > Gnetales > Gnetaceae > Gnetum > Gnetum montanum. Next base: position 1,448,287 of record MNCI01008809.1, read on the forward strand.
TATCATATAAGATTTCTATAATGAAGTATCAAGGATATATCTTTTAGAATGGAAATTAATTGCAAATAAGTCACACATAATTCACAACAATGTCTCTCTCACAAGACAATGTTAATGCAACAACTAGTGAGGTAATTCATTAGAGAACCAATGTAATTTATGATGACAAAGAAGTTTGGAGTACTCAATCTTATGTAGGAGTCTCATATGTTCATGAACAACTCAACGATACTTAAGAACTCTTATCATCCAACTCAAATACCTTTAGTGAAGATGGGACATCCCATAGAACGAGGGGGTCCATAAGGCCTTGGACCTTCTCAATAGTTAGCAAAAGTACATTAGGGGATGATTGGGAGACTTACAAAAGTCATGATGAGTCTTTCAATTCTCTCTCTTACTCTACCCCTTCAATGTTGGGTCATGACATAGATGACCATTTCTTAAGGGGTAGACATAGAAATAAAATTCAAACCCACAGGCAAAGTCAAGAATGCCAGTATGAACAAAGACAACATCGTCCCAACTCACAAACTACTTAGTGATGATGAACCCTTGTTGGCCACTAAAATCCTAATACAAATACAAGAGGCTATTCAAATATCCCATATACATCATAAGGAAAGTTGTCTACCTAGGCTGGATTTAAACAACTTTCCCAAGTTTTCAAGAGGCTACGATTTAGATCTGCAACATCATTTACAAGCCTTCTATGATGCCTGTGCATGGAACAACATTGATAATGGGTGGCAAAGACTTAAGCTCTTTCTTATGACACTCGTTGGCCAAGAAAAAGTATGGTATAGGTCTTTAAAACCAAAATCAATTTGCCATTGGCCGACAATGGTAGAACTCTTCAATGAAAGATATCAAACCTGTGCAAGAGTGTGAGCCTTGAGGAGACAAATCCAAGAGTGGAAACAAGGGCAACATGGATCCTTGGGCATGGCCTTAGAAAGATATTATTCATTGTTAAAAAAATGCCGAGGCCATGGGTTTTCCAAGGAAAGACTAATGTATCACATCATGGATGGGCTCTGTAATGAAACCAGGGAGACCCTAGGGATGTATGCCCCAGGTCAACTATATGAAATACAAATCCACCAATTACAAGAGCTTATTAAGAGGGCAGCAAAAGAAGAAGGAGAAATAGCCAATTGGGAGAATGTTGAAAGATCTCAATAGGACCAAAATCTTAAAATAACAAAGGTCCATAATCATGAAGAGGAGAAATCAACTCACCTCAAGGAGGTGGAATCATCTCCATCTTTTCCAATACTACAATCACTAGATGAAATTGAGGCAAGGATCAATAAGATGATAGACTGGGTACATGAAAAGTGTGGAGAATATGCAAACATTATTGGAGGTAGAACCATGTAAGATCACTTTGAAAACCAGAACAAACAGAGGATACCAAACTTAGAAATAGGATAGAACATCATTCGAAAATTGAAAAGAAGGATTGAAGAAAATAAGGATAGGAGCTCAAATGCAAATCATAAGTATCAATGTGATGTTTGTCTATATGATCACCCTGCAGGCCAATGCCCAATCTTGTCACATTTACATGAGCATTGGGGAGGAATGTTACATCCATATTTCATACAAAAGTACCATGTCCAACTGCAATGGCAAAACCCCTAGTTGTGGGGGAGACCATTGCCAAACAAACCACACCCTTCATATACCTCGACACTAAGTGTTTAGTATGTTCAACACTCTATTTCTCCAACTGAATTGACATCCTCTACTTGGCCTCATCATTATGATTCTTCTGAGTACTATCAACCCATGTCCTCTTCCACAGGATCACCACCTCATATTCCTTACACTTCTCCTTGCTCTCAATAATCTCATCCTTCACCTCCTTCTACATTGCCACCAATAGCACTAGAAGGTTTTGCACCATAGCACCAACCCATGAACATTACTTATGCTGCTACTGTCAATAGTAGTGGTAGTCCTCCATAATGTCGAAAGTGTCCTTTCTTTAAGCATGACCATAGAAAGAGATAGCACGGTTCTGAAACCATTGCACCCTCTAACTCAGCACAAACCTAGCACTGTGATGTACCTTCCTCTTTGAACTCAACGCTCATGTTACCTTATCTGGGCCACTAATTAACATTCCAACAACCATGCAACGTAATGGATATAACTATGTAGGGAGACATATCGATCCTTGCATACCATCTTATGGTCATGAGTGCCATAGTGGGTTAGCCTCTTATCACATAACCACATCTTATAATCTACCCTACTATGCCTACTTTAATCAAGTGTGTGAACCCCAATTTGGGTACATTCCTACCACCACACCAAAAGACAACCAGTGGTTTGGATATGACTAGATCCCAATATTTCCAACATGCATGGATCCAAACTTTTCACTTATTAATTCTCACCATGATTCAAGGTTTAATCATGGGGGATATACCCCATTCTAACAAGCAAAATTAGTAAAATTTTTTCCTTTTCTTTGATTTTACATTTTTTTTTTCATTTTTTCATTTTCAATTTGCCATTTTATCTTTTTGAGGGTAATCTCATCGGTGAATAAAATACTCATGTGACTCTTCAATTGAGGTGTTGTTCTATGCTATGATGTCACAGGTGACTAATTATTTGGATAGTGAACCCACAACATCCACACATCCATTCTATTAATAAGAGGTTCTACTCTGGGTACGATGATATTCTTGTCATCCTTAAAACTTAAAGTAACTTTGTACTCATTATGCCTAGAGTAAAAAATGATGGACTAAGAGGGAATGGCCAAGGTGTGACATCAAGGGGACTTGTGGATTCTCTTTAGTGACATCTATATGTGCTATCATGTAGCTTGGTTGTACTAAAATCCTTGTAAATCTAATAAAAAATGGGAGTAAGAGTAATAAAGGCACTCAATAGAGAAACTCAATGTTGTTCTAGAGGGTCCCACTGGAAAGAAATGCACCCATTCTTGAAGGTTGGTGGCTTCTTCGGATCACCGTTGGAAATGACAAAGTGCCAAAGTGGCTAGGAAAAGAAAAAGAAAAAGAAAGAAGAAAAAAAATAAAGAAAATATCTAGAAGAATGTGCTGCAGAGAATTTCCAAATCACTCCTCCCTTATACAAAACACCAAGTGATCTTATGCCTTGCTATCATGATGCTCTTATGGCTATTTATCATTGGATGAAATGATGCGATGTCATTGGTCAGAGGTATGGACTTTGTTTGGATTTTGGAGTGAAAGGCTAATGATACATTAATCATGGCCCACAATTAGGATTCATTGTGCCTAGGGTAAGTTGCCTCAAATCCCAATCTTAGCAATCCCTTCTATGATTAGTTTCACCTCATTGTCTAGGTATTTCTAACTTGTGTCTTGTGTGGCATAGAATTCATACCTCATCATAGTGGTATTTAACATGTATGTGTTTTATTGCACTGGTGCAAATTGCATTTAATCCATCTAGTTCCTATGGACATTTTAAGGTGTGGTTACGCAAGGGCATGATAGGTTGGAACCTGCTTTGGGAGGACCCACTTGTGTAACTTTTGTAATATGTACTTATTGCATACCACCACATCATCTTATATCCTCCAAGTATTGCATTACTAAATTTATCCTTTCCTTTATTATCATTTCAAACCAAACATTCCTGTGCACCACTACATGTCCTTTTTCTGCACCCTCTTCAAGAAATTCATTGTATAATTTCACTTCATTACATTTTTGGTGCCTTAACACCTACTCAACATTACCCCAAATCCTTCAAATTTACCTTAAATCCTTCCTTTTTGACCATGGAAGTTCAAAAATTTATCAATTTTGCAAAGCACCCTATTTTAGAAGGGATGTGATATCAGGTACCTAGTATGAAGTCCCACGCAATATTGGGTATGTGCTATCGCATATGCAATATCATGTCTATAAAACCTATATATATGGGGGGCCCTCAGTGTGCATAGAAGTCATTTTCAATAGTTGTTACATGAGGATTTGTTGCAATTTTATTTCACGATTTTTTAGTTCTTTGAGAGTCTACCATTCAACCATCAATATCTCGCTCATTAATGCTCCAATTTCCCTTTTGATTGAACCTAATTAAACTTGAAGTGTTTAACTCAGTCGTGGGGGAGGGCTATGGTAGAACTCATGCATAAATTTTTTGAAATTTGCTATCGCCTAAAGGATATCATAGGGGTAAGTAATATTGAGAAATGTTAAGAAATCATGCCAAACTAATTTTCTTTCTTCACCCAAATTATTTAAATTATTAATTGGAGTTACCTGAGAAAATTGGGCCCAACATTAAAACTTTTAGGGAAAATTTCTTGAAAAATTTCTAACTTTGAAATCACACTAGGCAAGAATTCAATATTTATTAAAGGCAATGAGTAAGCTATGAGATAATTAAACTTTTTTAAATGACCTTTCTAACAATCAATCTTGGTGTGATTACAGATGGCCCCTAAATGAGGAAAATAGGGAGGACCTTCTCAAGGTGCAACCAAATGCTCAAGGAGAGGCAGAGGCCAAGGACCTCCCACAGAACATGCAGAATAGGAGGCACAATCATTTAGCATCCATCAAGAAACCCCTATTACTGCACAATTCGGTCAAGTAGAAGGTGGAGAAGGTAGGGCACTTGAACAAGGAAAAAATCTCATGTTGTCCCTAGAATGCATTCAAGCCATTTGGAAAAGGTCCACATCTACCGCAGTGATCATGGAAATTAATTTTGGACCTTTTACTGAATTCGCTCTTGAGCTAGTCAAAGATCAACTTAAGGGATCTCCACTATGGGCTATCCTCTCAAAAAGTGGAGAATGGTATTTGGGGAAGACTTATCAATTTTGGCATAATAAAGAGGAAGGAACCACTACTGACATTAGTAGAATTTCAGTTGATTTCTCCACAAAGGCCATTATGAAAGTTCTGAATCTTCTAAATACCGGGCCCAAAGTTGCTCATCTGTCCACTTTCTCCAATGTAGACACAAGAAAAGTATGGTTAAAAAGGGTGTACAACAGGGAAGAAAAACATATGGAGAACTCACCCTTGAAGAGAGAATTTACTAAAAAATTGGCACCTATCACATCTTCCCAACAAAGGGGCTAAATAGGATCTTTACTTATGCGGCCAAAGGAAACACAATCTTGATGGGTAAGGTTAATGCCAATTTTCCCCATTTGTATCTAATAGAAATATTGAGGCAGTTCGAAGAACGCAAGATAGGAAAGTTTGCATTGCCCTTTCCATGTCTAATTAAGAAGTTGTGCCGGCGTATTGGAATTTTGGGGTACACTAATGATGTCCTCATAAAAGCTCAAAATACTTCATATGATGAATTACTAAAGCCACTAGCACCAAGAAAAGATGTTGGTGAGACATTGGAGCCTAAATAAGAGTAGAAAGTTGGTCCCACTACACCTCAAACAATAAGGCCTAGCCAACTTGTAGACACAAGGCTCAACCAACAACAAGAAGTAGGGCCTAGCACATAGCCTACAGGCCAGTAGGACTAGTCACCATCGCTACCAAAATATTACCAACCATTGATGAGCTATCTTAGGACCATCACAGAAATGATTAGTTGGGGAAGTTGGGATGAGGCCAATCTCTTCAAGTTGATCAATGATGCCATATAGCCTACCATATCAATTGATCTTACAAGGGGAGAGGTCTCAATACAAACATGAGAAGGGGAGTCGCATTGGTCACAAAAAATTTCTGGGAATGCTACATCATTTTAAGTACAATTGGAAATTGGTAAAGGTTCCATAGTTGATGAGTGGCGAGGTACCCCTACACTCAACCATATGAAACGAGCGTCCCACGCGCGATTTGGTCGAACTCCGCAGACGGACTAGTTGTGGCACCTAGACAGTTATCCTTAGGTCACAGTTTGTTGTCTTCCCACTTGGACTAGGATTATATTTGTCACGTATGGTTTATTCTAGATGAGGTGTATGATGTGTTCCTAATCTATGCTACTCCTGAAGGTAGTGGAAAATAATATTTAACTAAGCTAAACTAGGAGGAAAAGGGTAATAGAATCTAATCTAGCCTAAGTGCGATGAGCAACTGATTCCTTGATCAACCATACACATCTTGGACCTCATGCACGACTACCATTGGGACTACCAAGCATAGATATGAGGTATGCCACTGGGAGTACCAAGTGTAGATCCCAAATACACCATTGAATTACCAAGCGTAGATCCTGGATACGCCACTAGGCTACCAAGTAGTCACACTTAAATGCTTGTAATCAAGTCATGCTCATTCTGCATTCTAGGAGTTTAAGGGTGAGAGAGAGAAAATAGTAAATAAAATTAAATAAATAAAAAATTAAATAAATAACAAAGTGAATGCTGCAATGATGAAGTAATCTTGATCTTTATTACCGGTCATGTGTGTGTCCAAGTACGGCACACTCGAATAAAGACACTGTACAATTACATTCACCACACTGCAAGCAGACATGGGAAAAAAATCTAACTCTAGAGGGATCAAACTGCCAGAGCTTTGCTACTTCTAATTGGGATTCCCAAACAAGGGAGAGCCATGTCTTATTTATAGATATAGCAGCGGACTGCGATATCGCATACGCAATATCATAGGGAAGATGTGATATCTTGTACACGATATCGCGGGGGCTGTGATATCACGGCAGACATCAATAGTGGTGGTCATGCAACACTAGAATGCAACTGAAGCAATATAAGTGATCATCGACCACATCAAAGAGTCATTTAATGTCTTTTTTGTGCCACTGGCAGATCTCACAAGAGCACGTGATGCTCAAGTTCTAGTCGGTACCTCAATGACTTCTACAAAACATGAGGATGCTCTAGATCGCTTACTGCAAACAGGACAAGTAATGATGTCCTTATTTAATATCCTCCAAGATGTCACAGTGGCATAATCAAACCTCATTTCCACTAAGGGAAAGCTAGTTATGGCTGAGGTTAGGGCTGAATATGTAGAAGATGAGTTGAGGAGACTCCAAGAGAAGTTTGTTGCCCTACAAGCTGAATAGCAGGATCCATCCCAACTTATTCCAATCGATCAACTAAATTCATTTAGAGCAGAACAACTAAATAAATTATTAGGGGAGAATAAAATGGTTGGAATGGAAAAGGAGAAGGTTGATTGGGATGCTTCAAAAGCACAGGCTCAAACATATACACATGTAAAAGCACTCAAAGCCTTATAGGAAGAAAATAAACTCCTTGCTACCAAAAATTTTTGGTTGACAACAATTGAAAAATAAAAAATATTCTCGAGGAAATTTTTCAACAAATGTAAGAACAACTAATAAGAGTCAACCAAGACATAAGTCACTTAGCGAGAGAGAGCAAAACCTTCTCAATGGAGGAGGTACACGCCATCTATTAGAAGATGACCATTGAAATAAGCGCGTGGTAAAATGAAGCTAAGTGGCATGAAAAATTGAAAGAACATTTTCGAGATTAGATGGGGATGTATAAGGAGATCATCAAAAAAGAGATCCATAAGTGGTCAAAACACTAACTAGTAGGCCATACTGGACACTTACACCTTCGCCCACCAAGAAAAATTAAAGAGTTGGAACCTACAAATCTAGGATCTCATAGAATACATGGAGTTGGTAAACCTGTGGTATGCCACCTTGGCCATGTTAATAGCAGGATGCTCAAGGACTGAGTTAGAAAAATAGGTAGCCGCCACCTATGCCACATACAAAATAGAGTTTGCTGAACATAAAAAGACATTGCAGAAATTGGAGGTAGAAAATTTTGAACTAGAGGTGGTAAAAGCTAGCTACCAAGGTCAAAAGGATGTTGTAGCAAACTTGGCTTGACAACTTATGGACTATCGAAAATTCAGAGACAAAGCCAAAGCCTATAAGGAGGAAAGACAACTGTTTGCAGCATGGTATGTCAAAATTAATCAAATGTTTCCATAACTACTGGGTCTATGGGAGGTGCTGACTCCATCAAACATTGAAACATCAACATGGATGAAAATTGATCTCCAAATAGAGGAAGAAAAAATTTAGTTGCTCCTTTAGAAGTATCCATTTCTGAAGCTTGGAGCACAGGATAAAGGGAAAAAGCCCATGGAGGAACCACTGCCACCAAGAACCACATGAGTTCCAAAACATTTTGTATTTTTGTGTTTTGTGTTTATGTCCCAATTTTTTTTATATAGTCCCACACTGTGGCATGAAATAATCCATAGTCAGTCCATAATTCCATACCTATCCACTGTGTAATCAAATGAACTCATTTCTCATTTTGTTTGACTTGAGGATGAGTTTTTATTCGGTTGTGGGGATATGATGAATCGTAGTTTGCTAGGCCCCAATATTGGGTACATGGTATCGAGTATGCAATATTGCAACCTAGATACAATATTGTATACATGATATCATGATTCCTATGTTAGCTTATAAATATAGTGATTAGGCGCATGGGATGATATCATTGTTTTGTCAATTAGAGCATTAGAGATTTTTTTTTTGAGAGAATGTTCAGGTTTGTATTACTAAAAGTTATGGTACACAAGTAAACAATTACAATGGGGGGGACATCAGGGATGGCCCACTTTGAGGGGGGGGGGGACCCCAGAAAATCACAAATTTCAAAGCTCGGCGGACACTGAGCTAAGCCACCAAACCTCAAAACCTCAAAGCCTCAAAACCTCAAAAACCTCGGGGTCGAACAATGAGAGCAAGAGGAGGGGGGGCGCACCCTCAACAACAAAAAAGAGGGGGGGGGGAGGGTGGGGGGGTACCCCCAACAAGGGGGGGGGGCGCAGCCCCAACTAACAGATGAAACAAATAAGGGAGGGGGGGGGCAGCAGCAAAGGGGGGATGGTCGTTAGGGGCGAGTCGGCAGAAGGTGACAGGCACACCGAGGCCATTCCAACTCATGAAGCAGGTCCAGTGTGGCACGATGCTCCTCGGTGTCCATGAAGTTCGCAGCTTGTTGGATGCCCTGCATAGTAGCCTCTCTCCTGCTCCGGTCAGCCGACGAGTCCCCCGCATCAGGGTAGAATCTAGCAGACGTGCGTCTGATGTGTCATCTGAGCTCCCCCAGGAGCTCTCACAACTAATGCCCAAAATGCTATATGGGCAATGCCCCCCTTCCCCCTGAGCCACTGACGGGCACTGTGTTCATGTGCCTGGTCAAGTTGTCGTTGTCTTTTCTCTTCTTCCTTCTTCAGGCGCTCCTGCTCCTCCCGGGCCGCCGCCTCTTGGGCTTGACGAGCTACCTCTTCCTGGCGCAGCTCCTCCCTGATTCGGTCCCGGAGCTCATCAATGAGCTGGGCCTACGAGGTCTCCATCGTGAGCATGTGCTGCCGGCTCAGTTGTTGTGCCTGTTCATGAAGCTGGGCTTCATGGTCGGCGCGCCACTGAGCCAAGGTCTCAGTCCACTTTGCCTCCAAAATCTATCGCTCGACCTCCCGAGCAGCAGCAATTGCCTGTTGCAGTTTTGCCTCCCAATTTGGGGAGGTGCTGGGGGGGTCAGGCTAGGGGGGGGATTTCGATGAGAGCGGTATCCCCAGGTGAGATTCAAAGTGGTTTGCCGTTGTTGAGTGGCCGGGGTGGTGGGGGAGCATCAGCGAGGTGACCCCGAGGGGGGCAGAGGACGGGCCAAGAGCCCCCTGCCCCCCCAGCCCCCGCCACAAAGCTAATATTAACCCCGAGTGGCGACCTTGTCGTTTAAGGTGGAGGGTCTCAAGGAAGAATCACGGTAGGTTAACCTGGGTGCTATCATTCAAGCACCTCAAGAAAGTGAAATGCAACCCCTGGAGCTTGGACACGTTGCCCAACTGGATGAAAAAACGTTCCACCAAGGTAGCGGCGCGAGCCCAGAGGCACGGGAGAGAAGACAGAGGGACCTGGCGGCTCTACGTTCTTGGGGTTAGCCACTCAAAAAAGGTCGCAGAGTTCTGGAGGCCACGGGAGGTCGGCAGGATGACATCACTAGTAGCCGGGACCCCCAAATAGCTGGCCAGGGCAGCTTCCGTGAGCCGAATTGCATGACCTCGAAAGTAAGTTTGATCACCGCGCCAGTTAGTAAAGAACGTGTTGTCAGGAAGTTTTGGGTCCCCGACCAGCCTCTACAGCAGGTCGGCCCAGTTGCACTGGCAGACCATCTGTCAAAGCTCCGCGTCATCCTGGTAGACGGCGCAGTCAAGTTTGTACGTCGACGTCGCTCCCATGGTGTCCGCAAGCTCACGCCACGCTCTACAGGTTCGTAGGATAAGTCACTGGGGGGGCGGTTGCAGCCTACGCAAAGACCGTGCAATTCCGCGCCTTCCAGGCGTGCCATAACAGTAGCGTCGACCAAGAGTCACCATTAAATCGCTGCCGAGGGGGGGGGGCATCCTGCATGCGCGCCAAGTGGCGATCATGCAAGGGCATTCGTAAATGAAGTGGGTGAGCGTTTCAGAGCTAGTTTTGTAGCGTGGACACGTGGTGTCGTGTGTGATGCCGCACTGCTATAGTACGGCGCGTACAGGGAGCGTCGCAGATTTTATCAACCAGAGAAACATTTTAACTTTCTTGGGGAGCCACCCGCGCCAGATCTACTAGCCATCTTCTGGGGGGAATTTTTGCGTTAGGATGGCGCGTGGCTCGAGGTGGATCCAGCCCAGGCGCAGCATCTCCTGCACGTGCCGACAGATGGTCTGCCAAGGTCGCGAAGCATGCAGTCCAGGCTACCAAGGCGTGTATTTCCAGTGGGCGATGCGGGCCCACTAGCTAGGCTCCCCCAACACACGTGTCAGCCAGTAGACAAGCCGTTGCTGTCCCATCGTGCATTCATCTTCAAAAGTCGTGACCCCCAAACCCCCTGCCTTACGGGGACGGGCTACGCGGGCCCAATTTACAAGGTGAAGCTTGCTCCCCCCTTTGCCCCCTGCCAAATGAAACAGCGGATCATGGTGTTGATTTGGTGAATAATGGCCACGGGGGGCACGGCGACCACCGCCACAAAGCGCGTAGTGGCCGTGAGGATCCCGGTAGCCACGAGGAGGCGACCATTGCGTGTAAGAAAATGATTTGCCCAGTGGTGTATGCGCTTCTCGAGTTTGGCCAGGAGGGGAGTCCAAGTATTGTTCTGTCCCCATTGGAACAGCGGGATACGAAGGTAGGTATCGGTGAGTTTTCCGAATTGAATGTTCAGGATTTGTGTAACCCGGTGCTGCACCTGCGGGTCCACATTGATGAAGTATGCCACTGACTTGGTGCGATTGATTTCCAATCCTAATTCGGTAGCCAATCTGGTCAGGGCCAGGTTGATACACCGTGCCTAAGGGGCCACCACCCGACTAAGAAGCATAGTATCGTCAGCATAGTATTCAACACGGCAAGCCACCCCTGTAATGTCCAGGCCCTCCACCCCCGAGGTGCTACAGTAAAATTACATGAGGTCCATGGCAATGATAAAAAGCAAGGGGGATAGGGGGTCGCCTTGCCTCAGACCACGACTAGGGGAGGAAAAGCCCCACAACCGCCCACCCACGTCAAAGGAGAACCTTGTGGAGGACTGGATATGCAGACATAATTGGATAAAACCAGGGTCAAAGCCTTTCTTATGCATGATGTCTTGTAAGGAGTCCCAACTAAGCGTATCGTATGCCTTTGCTATGTCTAACTTGAGACATAGACCAGGAAACCCCGTAGTACGGAGGGAATGAAGGACCTCTTGCATAAGAAGAACCTGATCCTGAAGGGCCCTACCATGAACGAAGCCCGCCTGATTGCGTCCAACCAACTTAGGCAAGAGGGGACCCAGACGATTGACCAGGAGTTTGGAGAAGACACGAATGAGAACATTGCACACACTAATGGGACGAAAGTGCTTTGGGCGGTGTGCATTCAACTGTTTTGGGATGCAGATGATGCGCGAGCAGTTGAGTTCGCGCTGTACTTGTCGTTTGGCCAGCATGACATTGAAAGCATCCAGAAGATTGGGCCCCACAATATCCAAGAAAGCTCTGAAGAACTCCAGTGACCAACAGTCCGGACCAGGCGCTTTACCTCCCGACATGTTGTTGATGGTGTTAGTCAACTCTGTCACCAAGAAGGGGGTTAGAAGAAGTTGATTGTCCGCTGCAGTAAGCACCTTTACCACATGGACGGAGATGGGCTGGGTGGGGTGCTTAGTCCAAATGCGCCCCCAATAATGTGAGAGCTCGTTGGCGATCCCCTGTGGGTCTTCAACCACTGCCCCAGCCTGAGTACGGAGGCCACGGATGTGGGTTTCGCCACGCATCTTAGCCATGGCGAAGAAGAATTTCGTATGTCGGTCCCCCTCACGGAGCCATTTAATCCGGGATCGCTGCCGCCAATAGGTCTCCTCCTCATGATCTAGACTCTGGAGTTGATGGAGAAGATGCATCTCCTCTGAGTGCAGGTCCTCCCCAGTCTCTTGTTGCACCTAGATGTGTCCGAGCCGCTCCCGAACCATCTTGTGATCAGTACAAAATGAAAACTTCTCCCTCACTGGGAGGGCCCGGATGGCCCACTTGAGCCGAAGGAGAGCATCTTTGAGGAAGTTTCGAGGGTCCATCCGACCCGGCTGGTAATCAGCCCAGATGTCCTCCACTAGGGGGCGAAGCCATGATTTGGTAAGCCATGTGGTCTTGAACCGAAAGGGGCGTGGGGCCCGGGGTTGGCCAATGGACACGACCAGCGAGCGGTGGTCAGAAGCAGCCCGCTCCTGCCCAGTCACGTTGATGGCTGTGCCGAGGAGAAGAGCCGAGCTGATGCAAACTCGATCAATGCAGGATAGGACACGGTGCGCCCCTTTCTGTCGGTTGCTCCAGGTGAAACGGCAGTTTGCAATGGGCAAATCAACAAAAGAATAGTGTTCAAGGAACTCCATGAAGTCTGGCGCGCTCGGAGGGCGGGGGGGGGGGGNCCCAAATTTCTCCCAAGGGTACAGCCACTGGTTGAAGTCACCCACAACCACCCAGGAGCCGTGATCAGGCACTAGTAAGGCCACACGATTCAACTCGTGAAGCCGTGATTCCCAAGCCTACGCCCCATAGAAGTTGGTCAGCCAAAAACCATGGGCTAGGACGTGGACCGTGATGGTCCATGGGGAGGCATCCACCAGAGTGGTGGTGGGGCGTGCAAGAATGGCCAAGCCTCCGGCCTGGCCCTGGCTGGGGTGCAGGTAGGTGGTCCAGCCCGTCCACTGGAGGTGACCAGATTCTGAGGCCTGCAGCTTGGTTTCCTAGAGGAAGACCATATCACAATTCTCCTCTCTGACAATACGGCGTAGGGTATTTGGTTTATAAGGGGTACCTTGCCCCCTGTAATTCCAACTGAAAATCTTCATGCGCAACCCGAGGTGTGGCGCTGGTAGACCTCCAGTAAGGTATGCTGTTGGCCCAAGTCGATGTGTCGTTGGGCTTGTCGACTTCTAGATCGGGACTCTGTCAAGTGGCCTGGGCACCCCTCCCCCTCGCGGACCATAGGGGTGCAACCGACTTCCTCAACTGGGGACTGCGATGCCTTGCGTTGTCTGGTCCGAGTGCTCCTCCAGATGACGTTGACCCATTCTCCCAACGAGGGGAGCACTGGTTCTAGTTCGGGTGGTTGTGGTTGGTGAGTGGTGGCTGGTGATTGGGAGCGGTGGGGTGTCTTGGCGGGGGACCTGTGGGTGGTAGTGGAGGAGAGGGAATGCAAGGGTGT
>MNCI01008809.1:1462198-1525663 GCA_015680685.1 Gnetum montanum
GGGGGTGGTTGGGTGGGGGGCGCAGTGGTTCCTTATGGCCCATGGTGACCCAGTTGCCCTCCTCGAAAAGCTAGCAGGCCGGGTTATTCGATCGGGGCCTGCGAAACCGACAATCTACCTCTCAATGGCCTGGCTTACCACAACACCCGCATCCATCTGGTTGGTCCGTTAGGGGGGCCGTGCCGTGCGGTGTATGGTCCCTAGTGTCCATGTTTTCATAGGTAATTTGGAGGGATTCCTCCCCCCCTGGGAGTTCCAAGACGACCTCCTAGACGAGGTCAGTCGCCGCCAAGGTTTGCCAGACACAGAAACGGGCAAAGCCCATTTGTTCCAGTGACCTCATGACCCTATCGAAGGCGATGAACTCGCCGAAGTGCCCCACCACCTTCTGCAAGAACTCAAGACTCCATAATTCCCACGGGATGCCGGCCACCCAGATCCAGACTGGGACACGGGTAAACAGATCGGGTTCTCTAAGGGCACCAGGGCGCCAGGGGGTCAATGCGAGACCACAGGCCATATAGAACCTGTACCGACCGAAATCGTCGGTGCAAGGCTGGAACGTTACGAGCACCGAAAGATCTATGGATAAGCACAGTCGACCCTGCCTCTGCTTGAGGGCGAGTTGGAACGGACGAAGGCAGAGTGCCTTGAATGGTCCGCACGCGGATCAAACAAGGACTTCCCGAACATTTGCCGCTACAACACGTTGGGTTATACGTAAACAATGCACATTAAATGTAAACCGTAAACAAGCACGATAATTTAAATGAGCCTGTAAATGTAAACTGAAAAACAAAGAAAACTGCAATAAATCTGGGCAAAATGTAAACTGTTTTGTATTGAGAATTGATTACAAAGTGCACCGGTCCAAACGCAGTTGTGGCTTTGACACAAGGCGGACGAAAGGCCCCGGCGTGTGCAGGAATGACTCGGTTGGTTCGCAAGGCAGGCGGAGCGTAGAGATTGTATGTACGACGTACAAGGCTCTCTAGCGTAAGAGGGTTTTTGAGCTCTGGTCTGCAGCATAAATGTCTCTTGTGCGCTCTGGGAGTTTTTGCCAACCGCTCCCCTCGATCTCGATTTCATGGAAAAATGGGCCTTTTATAGACGGGTTTTATCGAGGAATTCAGGTTGGGAGACACGTGGGTGTATACGTTGGGCGTATACGCTACATCAGGCCAGATTTAATTTACAAGTGTTACATTTGCTGGCGTATACGCCGAGGCGTATACGTTGTGGGGCAGGCGTATACGCTAGGCGTATACGTTGTGGATGCTGAGCGTAGAGGATGCCAACGTAAGCGTATAGCATGCCAGCGTAAGCCAAAAATGTACCCAGCGTATACACATGAAAATGCTTCATTTTAAGGTCAAAAATTGATTTTTGGGTGCCCAAGAGCTACTGGGAACCCTGGGGAAGGTCCTGGGGGGTCTGGACGCTCGATTCTGGCATGTTTTGATGAGTTTTTGAGGCTCAAAAGTTGCTGTACGCTGGGCCTTACGCTGAGGCACTGTAGCATACGCTGAAACACTGTACCTTACGCTGAGGCACTGTAGCATACGCTGAAACACTGTAGCTTACGCTGAGGCACTGTAGCATACGTTGAAACACTGTAGCTTACGCTGAGGTACTATAGCATACACTGAAACACTGTAGCATACGCTGTGACACTGTAGCATACACTGAAACACTGTAGCATACGCTGAGGCACTGTAGCATACGCTGAGGCACTGTAGCTTACGCTGTGACACTGTAGCATACGCTGAGGCACTGTAGCATACACTGGGGCGTATAGGAATGAAAAGCCATCATTTGGAGCCCAAAAGTCAATTTTCAAGTGCCTGAGACCTGCTGGGGACCTTGGGGAAGGTCCTGGGGGGTCTAGACGCTCAGTTCTGACACATTTTGACTCATTTTTGGGGCCCGAAAGTCTCTCTACGCTGGGCCTTACGCCGGGCGTATACGCTGGGCGTAGAGGAAGGAATGACCATCATTTGGAGCTCAAAATTTAATTTTCAAGTGCCTGAGACCTGCTGGGGACCTTGGGGAAGGTCCTGGGGGGTCTAGACGCTCAGTTCTGACACATTTTGACTCATTTTTGGGGCCCGAAAGTCTCTCTACGCTGGGCCTTACGCCGGGCGTATACGCTGGGCGTAGAGGAATGAATGACCATCATTGGGAGCCTGAAATTTAATTTTCAAGTACCTGAGACCTACTGGGGACCTTGGGGAAGGTCTTGGGGGGTCCATACGCTCAGTTCTGGTACATTTTAACTCATTTCTGGGGCCCGAAATTCTCCTTACGCTGGGCCTTACGCCGGGCATATACGCTGGGCGTAGAGGAATGAATGACCATTATTTGGAGCCCAAAATTTGATTTTCAAATGCCTGAGACCTGCTGGGGACCTTGGGGAAGGTCCTAGGGGGTCCAGAAGCTCAGTTCTAGCACGTTTTGACTCATTTCTGGGGCCTGAAAGTCTCTCTACGCTGGGCGTATACGCTGGGCATAGAGGAATGAATAACCATCATTTGGAGCCTAAAATTTGATTTTCAAGTGCCTGAGACCTGTTGGGGACCTTGGGGAAGGTCCTGGGGGGTCCAAACGCTCCACTTTAGCATGTTTTGATGAGTTTTTGAGCCCCGAAAGTTGCTGTACGCTGGGCCTTACGCTGGGCATGTGTAGGCCAGCATACAGGATGCATACTTAGTGAAAACCGAGTATTTTGAGCTCAAGATTTGCCAAGTTTGATGCCAGATGTCATCGTAGTCTTCTATGGGTCCTAGGAAACTTTTACTTGCTTACTTTGACTTCGTTTGATGCTATTTTTGAGGCTTTCAAGCTTGGTCATGCTGAGGACCAACATGACTTAGCTTAATTTCTGTCTACAAGTGTTAGCCAAAAATTATTTTTTTTTGTGGTGCTTTAGAACCAAGGCCCACCGAGAAGAACGAATTCGCGGGTCTGCAAGGAGGGGAGGACAAAGAGAAGCAAATCCTCCGAGAGGCTCCGGACAGTAACGTCCTCGATTTTCCACTGCTCCTTGACCCAATGGCGTATCAGGTTAAGCCGAGGACAGCTCCCCCGGGAGATGAAGTGGCCGATGAGGCTCCGTTCCATGGTACGAACGCCTTTGGTAGGGGGTGGCGGATGCGAAGGCACAGGGTGTTGTCAGAACAGGAATGAGCCGCGATGGTTCCCCCAGTTGCTACTGCCGCCATGGCAACCGTCGCCAGGGTCGCTGTCGCCGTAGTCGCTGCCGTGGATGCAGCATCCGCCGAGGTTGCCGCTGCCGTGGTTGCTGCCGCAGTTGTGACAGCCACTGTGGTTGCCGCTGCCGTGGTTACTACCACGGTTGTTGTAGTGGTTGCTGCAGCCGCCGTGGTAGCCGCTGCCATGGTTGCTGCTGCCATGGTTGCTGCTGCCGTCGTCATTCGCATTAGAGATTTTTTTAGTCATTAGTAGTCTTTTTGTTAATTTCAATTCTTTTCCCATGTGCATGCCTATAGTATGATACTTGTAATTGTATGGAACCTTTGTTTGAGTGTGATGTACTTGGACATGCACACAATTGGCAATAAAGATCAAGATTACTCCATCATTGTAGCATTCACTTAGTTTTTAATTATTTAATTGTTAATTATTTATTGTTGTTTTCTTAGTTAATATTTCTTTTATCATCATTTACTATATCTATTGCTAAATGCAGAATGAGTACATCTTAATCACAAACATTTAAGTGTAACTACTAGTAACCCAGTAGCATATCTAGTAGTGCTTCGAGTAATGTGCACTTGGTAATCCCAGAAGTAGTACATGAATTCCAAGATGCGTATGGATGATTAGAGATGGATGCTCATCACACTTAGGCTAGTTTAGATTTTACTTCCTATTGCTTATTAGTATACTCAAGTATTTCTCATTGTCTTTAGAAGTAGCATAGTATTAGAAACCACATCATACACATCACTCTAGACTAAACCATATGTGACAAAGCAAATACTAGTCGAGGTGGGAAGACAACAAACTGTGATCAATGTATAACTATTTAGGTGCGACAACTAGTCTATCTGCAGAGTTCGACTGAATCATGCGTACATGCTTATATTTGTATGGTTGAGCATAGGGGTACATTGATGCTCATCAGCTTATTTTTGTTACATTTAATAGTTCTTAGCCTCTTTGTTGAATCTATTTTTATTTTCCATCATCTAAATATACTTTTTGCAAACAAAATAATATTTCAAATGTTAAAAGATGTATGCATGAGATGGTACGGAAGTATAGAAATATGCATAAAACACAATGGAATTACAAAAGGGAAGAAATTTGAGTGGGGAAAAGCAAAAATTTTCAAAAGAAGGGAAAATAGGTGAAACTAGATTAGATATATTACATGTAAATGTATTCTTGGTGAAGATTTTTTACCTTAAGCATGATTGACAAAATCAAAATTAATGTAATAGTAGGAAGAACTTTGGGAGTTTTGTTGTCTCTTCTTGTAATAGCTGAAAATTTTTTTATAATGAACATTGATGCTACCACAATTTGAGGCTTAGTTCTTGAAGAATGTTTGGCAAAGTACAAGTTCTCCCTCAACTTTTTACCTATAATATACCTAATCTCGTTATTTTTTTCCCTAAAATAAGTTGTTGGTTCCAACACCTCCCATGCTAAGCATAGGGTCATGTTTAAATAAGTTTTAATACCATGAAAATTAAAAGTCCTATAATTCTGCTATATTTACCAATAGGCATTTATTCTTCAACAAACATGAACCAAACATGCTCCCCATCCTCTTTCTTGTCCTATACAAATTGTTAGCCATTAATACAAATTTACCAATTCCTATTTGCAAACATCAACAGATACTTGGTTTTGATTTCGATTCTCCATATCCACAACCTACAAAAAATCACTCACTTTGCATGTCATGTGCGAATGAGAAACCTAGTTTCCAACAACTTTATTTAATATGGACATGTAGTAGTAGTAGTATAATGTATATGGTTTAATGTTGCCTACGCTACTTCTAAGAGTGGGAACTAACATGCTTGATGGCTTCTAGTTACTAACATTGCTCATTAAACCAGTTAGCATACATTTCTACTCTATTTTGATATGAATATAGAAAACCAAATAAATTTATATTTGGTTTAGTAAATTTTATTATGAATGTACTTTAAATTTGATAAAGTCATTGGAAACTTTATTGAAACAAAATATCACATCGAAGTTAATTTGTAAGCATTTCGTGATAACTGTGAAGATGTAAATTCCATAAGTATCATAGTTAACTATAACTATTGTAATGATTTTTATTCAAGAAGTCATAAGAATATTTTGAATTATGATTTTATTAGTCAATGAAAGTTGGTACAAACTTAAATGATTTTGAGAACAAAAACCAGAAATAGACCAAATCAGAGGTACAATTGGCGAACGACACTAGAAGTTGTGGTGGTAGAGATGTGTGGATGTGGACAATGTGGTGGTGGTGGTAGACATGGGCATTAAAAGGTGTCAATGATAGTAGCAACTTATAAAAGTAGTAGTGGGAAACAACCACAAGGAGGGGGGTTCAATCTTTTGTGTGCACACACTCTCTCTAAGTGTGAAACAAACATCGATGACAAGGGCTAGCAATTATAGATGGTGGTTGTGTAGTATGGCTTGAGCTATAGGTGACATCACTAGTAGTAGTGTTTGTGAGTGGTTAGCGACAACACGTAATGATGCAGTGTGCGTTGACAAGTAGCAAACGACAGTGAACAATGGTGGTGCATGGTGATGAGCAACTAGCGGCAAGCGATGCACAGTGATGAGTAGCAAGCAAGCGATAGGTAGCATGCAATAGCGAATGGCGTCGACATAGGTGCAAGTTGGGAGAGGTGTTATGCAATGTGCAGTGATGAGTAGTGAGTACTAGGAAATGTGCAATAGTGAATGATGGTGGCACATGGTGACAAGTAGGGAGTAGCAAGTAGCACATGGTAGTAAGTGATGTAGCAGGAGATAGGAGCTAGTAGCGTCAACAACTGGTAGTGATAGTAGTAGTGAAGAATGGTGCATGGAAATAAGTAGCCAACAATAATGGTGGGTGGTGGTCAAGGGCAACAACAGTAGCATGAATCAATGACAATAGCATGTGTCAACAACGATAGGTGACAATGAATGACATGAATAGGGTGTGCAACAGTTTGTCCCTATGCAACGGGGGTTTTTTTCCCACAGGAGTAGTGTTTTCTACCCAACAGTAGATGCCACCAATGGCATCAATGCTATGAGAAATGATAACGAACAATGCTAGTGCCATCATCATTGTCATAATTACCTCTTACTCCTCTTGCAATGATAGGAAAACCCATGCAAACTAGCCGATGGAGGTAGGCTTAGCTCAACCAAAGTAACCAGATGTGCTCATTTAAGCAAAGTTCTATTGTAGTCTTTTATTTACATTTAAGTGATTGTGAATGTGAACCTTTATTACATATCAGACCTTAAGAACCCTGTCCATTTATGAAGTTGAATTATGTAAGATTTTATTTTTAAGAGATGTTGTAGCTCATCCTTATATATTATCTTGAAATATTTCTTTCCTCAAATAATTGCTATTTCTTTGGAATGCCCTAATTTATGGTTATTTAACCATTTAACATCACATAGCCCTCTCTAGCTAAGACTAGTGCTAGGTTTCCATACTGATACAAGAGGCATCCTAGGCAATAGTCTTCCTAAACAAGTTTTTTGAGTGTTGATGTGTTCAAAATTTATGCATCAACACCTTTTTAGCACTAGAAGGAGGGCCTATTTCATTTCTTGTTTCTAATTTAATTTTAAAACTTCTTTTTGTTAACTCTTTTTGCTAAAAAAAATCTTTGTTTTTCAGCCCTTGTTTTGGAAATTTCTATCTCTAGGCACTTTTATTTTCTATTTTTAGAAAAATTTCTATTCTTAGGTTTCTAAAAATTTTCATTCCCCAAATCTACGTTTCCAACCCCATTTCCAGTTAGTAGTTTCTCAATTTAATCTATCTCCCAAATCCTTTATTTTTCTCATCTTGTTCCAATTTCATTTTCAGGTTCCTAAACTTGTGTTTCTTATTTCACATTTTGGATGGTCCTTTATTTAGTCTTAATTTTGGTGAGGTGGTTTTCATTAATAACATTATTTTGTTTAAATATTACTTTCATTTTAATCTTATATATTCTAATTTCTTGCATTTACTTTTTTTAAGAATTTTATATATATTAGATTTTAACTTTTTGTCAAAATTTATAAAAAATATATTATTATTAAACATTTTTTTTGTTTTACTTAATTTTATAGTTTTATTTTAGCATTTAAATTCTATAATTTTCATTTTCTAAGCTAACCTCCCCATAGAGCAACTCAATAAAGAGCTTCTACTCTTGCCCCTAATTGACTAGCTACCCATTATTTCACTTTAAGAAAACAACAAAATTTGTGATTTTTAGGTTCTATTCTTAAAAGAATTTAAACTAGGATGGTAGCCAATCAACCCCCTATCTCCCTTGGTAAGCAACCGTTTTAACTTCACCAACTATCACGATATTTCGAAATCATTTCAAAACATAAATTTTTTCTTCGATCCCACAACCCCTACTGGTGATGCTCACCAACATACACAATGTTTTTAAGCCTTACTAGGCACCCATAACATTGTCCAAAACAACATAGCATGTAGGGTCTTTGATGCTCCTTAATGCCTCTATCAACTTACGACAAGAGTTTTAAAAAAGGTTTCTACTTTAGTTTGATTAGTTCACTAGCCCTGCCTTAGCATTAAGCAATTTCACAAGCTTAAGAAAACTACTTGGGAAAAATGTCTGTAACTATAATTTAAGATTCCTCCATCAACTTGCTTATGTGCTGAATGAGATGCATCTGCAACCTAATGGTATCCTCAATTTCTACATCTCTACCATTGACCCATTCTTCACCTATGCCATTAAGTCTAATCCCAACATAACAGAAATATAAGGAGCAATGGCTAAAGTTGTTGAGTTAGAATAGATTACCTTAATGAATATCATTCAAACTCAACTTGGGATGATGAATGTTAGCAATCCTATACAATCTACCCCTTTACCATCACAAGTTTTCCCAATGAATAATACTTTGTTCCAAACTTCCACTTTCCTTTAAATGACTCAACCTACAAGTAGCTATTTTTAAGGTCCCACATCCTCTTCAATTTTACCACCAAATACCAGTTTAAGTGATGATTAGTCAAAATCTTTTATCTAATCCATCATAAATCAAAATGAAATATCTAATCCTAATGCATCCACTTGTTGAATAGAAAACCAAATGACACAAATATTAACTTCACTTCTAAAGCTTTCTAATGAAGTAGTTGAACTGAAGGAAAATAATAATAAAGTTCCTATATAATTCAAAAAATCGAACACATCAATTAATGATGATTATTGTCATCTTTATTAAACTAGGCAACATTCTGAGAAAACTTGTCCTTAATTTTTAGCAGTATATGATGATAATGCCCAAAGTTAACAAAATGGGAAACCCCCAATTATGGTCTTGAACATACCTCATAAAATAGAAAACGAAGAAGTTTCCTCATTTGAACAAGTCATGGTATTTGATCCCAACCCACATAACACTCACTACCCGTAAACTTAGCGATGTTATGAACACCAAACCATAACAAACTAATAATAATCCTTATACTCCACCAAATAGAAGAGTTCCTAGTTAAAACAACACAAATAAGCAAACCGAGCCATCCCAAGCAAACATCCCACAACAACCAAAATCCCCTTCTATACTTAAAAGAACTCCACCTCAACAAGAAGCCAAAGATGAGCATAAGACTTATGATCTTCTAAATTTTAATGAAATTAAAGATGTAATTTAAAAGATATTTCATACACCTAAAACCAATAAAGAAAAATCTCCAATAACCAAAAGGTAAGTTCATTTTGTAGAAAGTCCTAATGTGTTATCAATACAAAACTCAAGCAATTCCATGTCGAATAAGAATGATCAACCTCCTTTCCTAATAACTTTGATTATTTTAGGAAATAAGGTTCATATGTGTTTAATGGATTCTTCAGCAACTACTAGCATCATGCCACTTGAGATATGTAAAACATTAGGAGCACAAATGCTACCACAAGTGAGAAGCTTGATATAACTTGATGGATCTAATGTACCTATAGTAGGGTCATTAAAAAGAGTAAAAGTACAACTTAAACAATGCTCTAATTTTACATGCTATACAAATATTTTAGTAGTTGATATGTCATTCACTTATGATGTGCTTTTATCTAGGACTTTTGGAGCCAAGTTTGGAGGCTTCTTTAGGTCATATTTCTTAGAATTATTAATTCCCATCAACAGAAAATTTGAATATATGATTATACCAAGAGAATATTTTTATAAACAAGTGGTAACAACTTTTGATTAGCAAAATAAATCTCTGGGAAATTAAAAAACCAATCTTTTTGTTGGAGTTGTTGATCTAGAACTTGGCGAATATTTTTTGAATGATGATATAGGTGAAACTTTAGGCATAAACCCTTTTGCATACACATATTCTACCCAGTGTTACCAGGCTTTTAGAGAGTGAAGATACTTTCCCATATCACCAACATGATGGAAGAACATTTCTTTTTGGTGATCCACCACCATTAGGAAATGATAAGGATATAAATTAGATTCTAACCTAAAACATTAGAGGATGAGCCTAATTTTGATGACGATCATTGTTACTTTTATTAAAGGGCTAATTTTTCAGATTTAACTAACTTAAACACCTAGATACTAAGAGTGGATGGTGCCTTTTCCAAGAAAGGATGTGGAGTAGGAATAATGCTTGTACCTCTTGACGAAGCTCCTATCCTTAAAGCCATCAATTTTACACAACCTATGACTAAGAACATGGTTGAATATGAGGCACTTATACATGGGATCAAGGTAGCTTAATAGTATAACTTACCCAAATTTAAGCTTTATAGTGACTTTCAACTAATAGTAAATCAAGTCAATGGAATCTTTGATGATAAAGATGTTACCCTGAAAGCATATAAAGCTTATATTCTTGAACTTTTTAACACATAACCATTGAGCATATACCAAGAGAACAAAATTATGTCCCTAATGCACTAGCCCGAATGAGCACCACTTTGGATGTTCTTTTTAAACAAAATGCTTGGGATTTAGAAATTATTATTAAAAAAGTTAAGTCTTATTCTATTCCTGATAATGTCTTTTCTTTTCAAGTATTTGATGATAATAATCATCCTTGTAAATTTTTCTTAGAATGAGATATATCAAAGGATGCTATATTCTTAAATAAAATATCTCCTAAAATAATAGCTAGGGAAACAGTATTTGATGACTTACATACCAAAACCATAGACTTATCTAAAAATACTATTTTTCAAATGTTAGCAAAAACTGAAACAATTTAGATTCAAAAGAAATGACGATAATACCTTATTAAAATAGAAGTTTGTTTACATCCAAATGAAAAACAAACCTTGGTTGAATTGCTACATGAGTTTAATGATGTTTTGGCTTGGACTTACAAAGATCTTAGAAATTTTAACCCATTAGTCATGACACATACAATCCCCCTTATGCTAGAAATGAAACCATTTAAGTAAAAACTTGGACCTGTAAATCTAAAGATCAAAGCCCTAATGAAAGTAGAAACCGATAAGCTCCTAGAATCCAAGATTATTTACCCCATAAGACATTCAAGTTGGATATCAAACTTAGTGCCCGTTAGGAAATAAACTGACAAATTAAAGGTATGTATTGATTTTCATAACCTTAATACTTCTTGCATTAAGGATAATTATCCACACCCTCTTATGGAGGAGCTATTACAAATTGTGAATGGTGCTCAAATGTATTCCTTTTTAGATGGATATGCAGGGTATGATCAAATCTTAGTGAGTAAGAAAGACTAGTATAAAATGGCTTTTATGACAAAATGGGGAAGTTTTCAATTTGCTAAAATGCCCTTTGGTCTCATAAACATTGGTTCTATGTTTTAAAGAACTATGGAAAAAAAGTTTGAAGGGCTAATTAGGAAGTGCATTATTATTTACCTAGATGATTTAACTGTTTTCTCCAAAGATTAGGGTACACACCTTAGAGACCTTAGAAATATTTTTATAAGATGTAGATGATTTGATATCACTTTAAATGCAAAGAAATCTATCTTTAATGTTCAAAGTGGTAAATTTTCGGGTCACATAGTAACTAAGGAAGGGATTGTGATTGATCTTGAGTAGGTAAATGCAATTTTAGAAGTACCTTACCCTTTATCTAAGACTGATCTAAGGGCTTTCTATGGGAAGATTAATTTTTTTAGACGATTTATCCTTATATATGCTAAATTGGTTATACCATTGAATGAGATGTTTAAGAAAGATAGTTATATGCACTGGATAGACGAAAGAAAGAATGCTTTCCTTGCTATTAAAAAGGCCATTATTGATGTCCCTATCTAAGCTTCTCCTTGGTATGAAAATTATTTTCTCTTATATGATTTTTCTAGCAATGTTACTACCGATGCTATCTTAACCTAGGATGTAGTTGATCAAGGTGAGAGACCCATAGCTTTCATGTTTGCACCTTTAAAGAATGCAAAATTAAAATACTTTCCTGTAGAGAAACAATTGTATGTTGTGATAAAGGCCTTAAAGAAATTTTGCTACTATTTGTTAAACACAGGTTTTTTTCATTGTCCTTGAGCCAACCATCATTGATTTAGCTAAATTACAAGATCCTAACAAAAATGCACTAAACAGGTTATGAAGTTGCAAGAATTTGATATTCAATGGAAGGTAGCCAAGTTAGTTAGAGGAATTGGTCTTGTCAAGCTAATTGTCAAAGCCTCAACTTTAGGAAATTTTGATGCACCCAAAGATAAAGAACTAATTCCCCTTCACATATTATCCATTGATGAGGAAAATGATATCCCATTTGCTTCCAATCGATTGCATGATCCATGGTATGGTGATATTAAATTTTATTTAACCTTCCATCATTGTCCTTCAAATTTACCAAGATATAAAAGAAAGCTTCTAGTATCAAAATTTTCTAAATTTACTCTAATTAGTGGTGAATTATTTAGAAATAATTTCCAAGGAATATATCTTAAGTGGTTAAACCAAGAACAAGCTAACGATGCTTTGAAGCAACTCCATGAGGAAGGACATATAGAATATCATTCATTAGTTTATAAAATTTTGAGGGCTAGTTATTATTGGCCCACTATGATCAATGATGCTTACAACCTAGTTAGAACTTGTGTCCAATGTCAAATATTTAGAGGTAAAGATCCCAAGATTTCAACCCCTTTACAACCTATAATAGAAACTAGATCATTTGCATAATGGACTTTAGACTTTATTGGAGTGATTAATCCTTTTTATCTACTACCCTACACAAATTTATCTTAACAGCCACTGATTATTGCACACATTGGTTAGAAGCAAAAGTAACTAAAACCACATCATCTCATGAAGTTATTTGTTTCTTAGAAAATGATATAATCTCTAGATATGGGTATCCTTATGCTTTAGTAGTCAACAATGGACTTGCATTCATCTCCATAGAGTTTAAAAATTGGGCTCGAAGCATAATGTTATTATCAAGTCTATAATCGAATATTATCCACAAGGTAAGGGTTTGGTTAAGTCCTCCAATAAAATTATATTAGATAGAATTAAGAAAATGATAGCTCAATACCCATGAACTTGGCATGAACAATTAAAATGGGTAGTTTGGATAGATAGGATTCATTATAAAGAATTATTCAAAGTTACACTGTATGATTTAGTGTACGGATAAGGATCAATATTACCAATAAATTTACAAATCCATACATATTAATTTTTCTTAGACTATTTACCAACTGAGGAACATTTAATATCACATATATATGATAATGATATTTGAAATTTAGAGCTTAAAAGGATCAAAGCAATTGAAAATATATTTAGTCATCAACAAATTATTAAAAAATGGTTTAATAAGAAATATGTAGCCAAAGTGTTTCATGTAGGTGACGTGGTCCTTAAGAGAGATAGAGCATTTGGTCAAATTGGACCTCAAACTAAGTTTTATCTTATGTGGTCAAGTCCATTCAAGTTACAAATGTCATTGGCTCCAATGTTTACAAAATTTTTAATTTGCAAGGATACAACTTACATAGAAATTTTAATGCATTTCATCTAAAGCATTTCTGCTTAGGTGCCCCACATGGACACATGGTAGATCCTTAGTTGCATTTTTTATTTCCCTTCACTATGCATTTCATTTGTATATAGTTGCATTTACATATTTTCTTTACATTTCCATCATTTCTTTCTTAGCATAATGGTTTTGGTTTGATTTATGCTTTTCAACATGATTTTAGTAATCATCATGATCATTTGAGTTACTAGCTAATGAAGTGTCATTTAGTCAATGCGTTGACTGGGCTACGTATACGGGGCCACGTCAATGTGGGCCCATCGACGTAGCCATCCTACATCAAGGTGGCCCCATTTACGCAGCCGCTTATCCTAGCCTATAAATAAGAGGGCCTTCCACCTCATTTAGGCATCTTTTGAGTAGTTGTAGTGAAGCTCTTGTAGTTTCTTCCCACAGGAGATAGAATATTTTCCAAGTGCCCATAGCAGGTGTAAGAAAAGTGATCGGTTCTTTATTCGAGCGTTGATGTATTTGAGCCCATTGGCATGAAGGCAATAAAGACAAACTATTCAAGCATTCCTTGCAGCATTTGGACTTAGTTATTTTATGCATTCAATAGTTTAATATGTTTATGCTTTATTAGTTACATGTTAATTACTTAAGTTTTTGTTATTATAATTTCCATTGCTATTGTTCATTCATAGCTCATTAAGGCCATAAGTACGACCATTTCGAACGTAACCCAAACACTTGGTAAGCCTAGTGATTCTTAACGTCTGGTAACCCAGAAGAGTTAGGAGATGCTCAAAACGTGCTCAGAAGATGGGACCGGATACTTATGTTAGGAGTAGTTAATATTTAGATTAAGATAATTTTATATTAATTAATATTCTATCCTTACTTTCCAAGATAATTAGTTGCCGAAAAGATAATTAAAAAGATATAAAAATCATTAGCCTTAGTCTCACTTAACGATCGTAACCAGAACCTCACAAGTGAGATTAGAATGATAAGGACTGTTCTAACCCAAGGTTTCACTGGTTAGAAGTCTGGTGTATGTTAAGTGCTTATAGTCTGCAAATTTTGATTGAGTCACGCATGAACGCTCATGATTCGTATGGTTGGGCGTAGGGGTACCTAGCTGCTCATCATTGGCACTGTTGCCGGGGACTGTTAGTCTTTCATGCGTCATCTAACCTTAGTGAAATTATCATTCAAGTCATTGAAATGAACCTAGGATAGAAATATTTTCACATGCTAGGAGAATTTAAGTAAATAGTAAGGTACATCGGTTACATGGACCATCTAACGTCCAATATGTCTTCTCACAGGAGAGAGGTATTTGAACCACTGGTGCCATAAGAATGTCAAGTGGTGTACAAAAATCCCAATGAATATGTCCATGATTTCACATTCATCCTACATCAGGATGAGCATCTCCGATGGTGGGACATGGAGGGTAGCATCATGCTACCACTCGACTAAGCAGCTCCTACGATGCTATATCACAATTTGGGAAAATTAGGCATCCAGAATCGGGTGGCATAGTATGTCATGGAGGACCATGACTATCGGGACTATCATCCCACGGAGGCTCAACAGACAAGAGATCAGCAGCAGGTGGAGAGATATGAATAGTAGAAGGAGAAACAATTCACCAACCCCTTATTCTCACAAGGGTTGCAAGACAATGGGGATCCCATCTTTCATGATATCCATTCGACCGAACTTCCCCTGGGGCAGTAGTTCATCTAGTTAATCATTCAAAACAAACCTCTAAGTGACCATGATCCTTAAGGGGATGGAGGGTCAAGAAGCAAGGCTGGGCTGGATGATCGCAGCCATCATCAGGGTAGATGGAGAGATCGCTGCTAGAGCGGTGGCAATGCCTCTCCTTCTTCTTCGTCCTCCCCCTCTCCTGTGCCTTCCTCCAGCTTAGGCTCTGAGTGTAATAGGGGAAGGCTGGAGTAAAAGGATGGTGGTAAACAGGTTTGGAAGGGGCAACATGAGGAAGCACATGACCAATCATGTGATGCTTGCCAACATGAAAGAAGGGGTAGTTGTAATTATCACAGACGTCATGGTTCCCAACAGGACTATGATTAGGATGAGCCATTGTTAGCTACTTGGAGCATGCTCCAGATGGCAAAGGCAGTTCACATTCCAAGTAGGCACATGAAGGATAGTCAGATCAATTGTGTTGATATGAACAACATCCCAAGATTTGAAGGGGGATACAACTATGATCCGCAGACCCACCTGTAGGCATTCCATGATGGCTACACCCTACAAAATATTGACAATGATTGGCAACGGTTGAAGCTATTCCCTCGTACACTCATCATAGAAGCTAAAAGATAGTACCAGTCCTTGGAGCTAGAATCAATTAGAAGATGGAGTACGATGCTTAAAATTTTCAATGACAAATATCAAACATACTCTAGAGTGGTGAATCTAAAAAGGGAGATCCAAGGTTGAAAACAAGTAAATCATGAACCCTTGGAT
The DNA here is from genome assembly GCA_015680685.1 of Gnetum montanum. NCBI lineage: Eukaryota > Viridiplantae > Streptophyta > Gnetopsida > Gnetales > Gnetaceae > Gnetum > Gnetum montanum. The sequence goes on from MNCI01008809.1 coordinate 1,477,904, forward strand.
GCCTCCATGAGCAGGTATTACTCATTATTACAACGATGCCCTGGTCATGGTTACTCTCAACGAGCACAGCTTCATCACATCATTGATGGGCTCCGTTTTGAAACACGAAAGACCCTTGGCATGTACGCCAAGGGGCGATTATCAGAACTAAGGGCCCATTAGTTGTAGTGCCTCATTGAGTAGGTGGCCAAGGAAGAAGGATAACTTCAAAAAAAGGAGAGTGCAGAAGAATTCAACTGAGATCCTTTCCTCAGAAAGAGGGAGGTTCGATTTTGTAATGAGGAGGATGAGTCACCACTGGAAGTAGTGGTGAATAGGAAGACTTTGTCGTTACAAAAGTTTGCATCTAAAATATTGGCAAAGGTGGACAAGATGTGGGACTCTTTGGATGAGAGATTCCAAAGTGTATTAAAAATTGCAGAAGAGTCCAAAAAACAAGGTAGCGATCGTGATCGGCGCAAGAAGAAGGGAGTTGAATGTGCCCAACATAAGGGTAAGGGAAAAGTTGTTGTAGCAGAGTAGGTTGCAGACTCTAACACCGAGGAGGAGGTTGAATGTGGCATATGCCAATATGAACATCCTAAGGGATGTTGTCCTATGGTGTGACATCTTCAAGATTCTAGGGTGTATTCCTTGAACCCTCATTTGGCACAACAGCAAACACCTTGAATGTTGCATTATCCACAAAGCAATTCTAGGTGGTTCCACCAGTAGCAGCACGGATATTATCCAAGTGGAATGCCCCCGCAACCATATGAACACTTCCAACAGTGGTAGCAACCACAAGCATGGGGGATGCCACCTCCAAGGCAGCAGTACCCTTACAAGCAGTTAGATCCTTATGGATACTATGTTTAGCAACCGGTCTCTCCAAGAGACTCTTCCAGTTATGTGGCCTTTCCCAGTTACTACCACCACCTGAATATTTTCAACATCCATCTCCATCACCCAGGGGGCAAACCCACACCTCTTCTATCCTCCATCAACTTCTCCTGCCACTCATCCACACCATCCCACTCAATTGTCACCTGCTTCATCAATGCAGGAAGAAATACCACCATAGCAACAGTAATGAAATGCTACAAGGGTTGTTAACTTACAACTGACACCTCGACTGAGTGGATTGGAATCCAAGCCCCGCAAACATCCTTTTTTCTGATCCAATAATCTCAACACACCCTCACCTACACCTGTGGCTACTACCTTTGAACCTACCAACACCTCTACCATCATGCCACCCGAGCAGTCCTCTGTTCTACCACACTCCAACATCCAGACGATCATGCTCATACATGCCATGACTGATTGGATCAAAGAAGGTTCTCTTCCCTAGAAATTGACAGATCCAAGAAGCCCCCTCATCTATCTTTAGGTGGCAGGGAATGAGTTGTGCAAAGCTCTTCTGGATTCGGGGTCAAGGATCAATTTGATCTCTCATGATATGTATAAGAACTAGAACTTGCCCCCGCTAAAGAAGAGCAACATCTGGCTCTAGTTAGCAAATCAGTCCATCACCATTCCCTTAGGTTTGGTGGAGGACATTGTGACCACCATTTTTGGGTGGTTATATCCTGCTGATTTCCTGGTCATCCGTGTAGAGAACTGTAAGGGGAACTTCCCAATCATCATGGGAAGTGCCTGGCTAAGCATGGTGGATGCACAACTAGGACTCTGAGATCTATCCCTGGAAATTTCAAAGGAAAATCCTTTCGGGAAGATTGAGAAGAAAAGAGTTCCATGCATCGTGTACAGTGACTCAGGGTGCAATTGTGTGCAGTAGTTATGATCCGCTAAGTGGATATCCATTCAAGCATGTAGTCAGTGTACTAAGGAATCACCTATTCAACAGTTCCTGTATGCAGTAGCCACTAACCAAGAGGGCACCCAGTGGCTGATAGCTAATTCTACTAGCAGCACATTGTGCATGGAACTATCTGAGGGGCTAGTGCAAGCCTATGTTGATAGCATGGATGAGATGGAAGTGGTTTGTCAACAAATCTCCACTTTTGATGACCAAGATGATTGGGGAAAGCTAGAAATACCTTAGAGCTTCAAACAAGATCCCCTTGAGCTAAAGTATTTACCGGCTCACTTAAAATATGCATTCTTGCAAAATGACAAGCCAATAATTATCAATGCCACTCTTGGTCCTGAACAGAAAAAGAAATTGCTGGAGATGGTAAACAAATGGGTTGCTGCATTCGCATGGTCATATCCTGAGTTGACTGGAGTTGATCCTAGGGTCTGCTAGCATCAGATCTATCTTGATCCTTCCATGAAGCCACGATGATAGCCACAAATATGGTTGAATCCCAAATTGAAGCAAATTGTAAAAGATGAAATCGAACAATTTCTTAAGGCAGGATTCATCTATTCTATCACTGATAGCGAATGGGTTAGCCCACTTTTTATTATGCCCAAGAAAGGTGGCAAGTGGAGGGTCTGTATTGATTTCTGGTTGCTCAATATGGCGACCTTCAAGGACCACTTTCCACTCTCATTTGTGGACCAGGTGTTGGACACCATCGCAGGACACCAATACTACAATTTTTTGGATGGTTATAATGGTTATAACCAAATCCAAATCGCACCAAAGGACTAGGCCAAAACAACATTCACAAGTCCATGGGGGACTTTTTCATATAATAAAATGCTCTTTGGCCTATGAAATGCGCCTATGACATTCCAACGCCTTGTCCTAAGCATCTTCTAGCAACAAATTGACAATGATGTAGAAGTCTTCATGGATGAGTTCTCCACCTATGGGGCCACGTTCAAGCAAGCCTTGGACCATCTAGAGTAGGTTCTAAAGAGGTGTGTAGACACTAATTTGCGGCTCAATTGGCAAAAGAGCCATTTGATGGTCCAAGAGGGCATTGTGCTAGGGCATCGCATCTCATCAATAGGGATCAACGTAGACCTTGAAAAGATCAGGGTCATCCAAGGAATCACCTGCCAACCAAGTACCATCAAAGATTTTCAATCATTCCTTTGACACATTGGTTACTACTGGCATTTCATTGAGCACTTCTCGAAGATCGCCAAGCCGTTGGTAGAGCTTACAACGAAGGATGCTTCATTCGTCTGGACCAAGGAATGCGAATCTGCATTCCAAGTGCTAAAACAGAAACTCATAGAAGCTCCGGTTCTATGGGCACCTGATTGGTCCAAACCCTTTCACATTATGATGGATGCCTCCAACTACGCCTTGGGAGCCATGCTTACACAGTGTGACGATTAGAAACATCCATATTATATTCACTGTGTGAGTCGTAGCATTGTGGGTGCTCAACTGAACTATACCACCATCGAGAAGGAGTTGATGGTGGTGGTGCTTGCCTTGGATAAATTTTGGCACTATGTGCTTGGATATGAGGTGTTTGTGCACACTGACCACAGTGCTATCCAGTTCCTGATGAACAAACCAACGGTGAGTCCCCACATACTCTAGTGGTTGGTGATTCTTCAGGAGTTTGATCTTACCATGGTAGACAGGAAGGGGACTGAGAATGTGGTTGCTGATCACTTGTCTCAATTATGATGGGATGACGCAGAAGAGGAGGAGCCCTTATCTGACCAGTTTCCAAATGAACTCATCTTCACAAGCATTGTCGATTCTTAAGCACCCAAGGAATCTCCTTGGTTCAATGCATCCTCACCTAGCTTACAACCCAGGAGCTTCCAAAAGAATGGAACCATCAATAGAAATAGTAGTTTCTCCATCGTTTCATGGAAATCAATGGCCATCTCTACAAGGTGTGCGCAGATGGCTTGGTTTGATAGTGCATCCCTGATGACGATACACTGCACATCCTCCAAGATGCTCACGAGGGCCCTTGTGGAGGCCACTATGCTAGATGCCGAACGACCATTAAAATCCTACTCACAGGGTATTACTGGCCTACACTTTTCAGGGACGCACAATGGTTCGCCCGCTCCTACGAACAATTCCAAAGAGATGGTGGGATGTTGGCATGGTTGGAGGGACCTCAATAGTGGATCCAGCCACTGGAGCCCTTCAACATCTGGGGTATCGACTTCATGGGGCCCATCACCCCCTTGTCAAACAGAAAGGCATACATCATCGTAGTTGTGGACTACTATACAAAGTGGGCAGATGCGGTAGCCATCATCGACTGTTCTTCCAACACTGCCTCACTATTTGTCCAACAACAAATCATTACCAGGTTTGGAGTGCCATGTGCACTCATTTCTGACAATGGAACTCACTTCACAGGTGTCACTTTTTAGAAACTCATGCAATGCTTAGGGGTCACACATAAATTTACAACACCCTATCACCCCCAAGCCAATAGGCAGGCTGAAGTCACCAATAGGGAGATCACCAAGATCCTTACCTAAACCATTAGCAAATACAGGAGGGATTGGAGTACCAAACTCAATGATGCCCTATGGGCCTATCGCTCCACTTGGAAACTTCCTATAAGGTACTCTCCCTATGAGTTAGTGTATGGAAATTTTCCAACACTTTCAATCCAAGCAGAACTCCGAACACTATCCATAGCCAATGATCTCGGCCTTGACCTACCGTTAGCACAATGTGAATGATTAATCAATTTAAGTGTGCTAGATGAAAATCGATTAGTGGTCCTATTTTCAAATGAAACCCACAAGGCCTATAACAAGAAACAACATGATCTTAGGATTCAGAAGGTCACATTTCGCTGTGGAGACAAGGTATTGTATTGGAACCCCTGACATGTGTCCCAACCGACAAAGTTTCAGACACTATGGGAGGGACCTTATATTGTCTCTGAAACCTTCCCATCTAGGGCCTTGTTCATCCAAAAACCTGGGAACCCCACCAAAACACAATTAGTCAACCGCCAATAATTAAAACCTTTTAGTGAACTCCACACAACCAGTTTTGCCACCTCGTCATCAGCCAACCTCCTCCATTCCATTTTTCGTGTCTTCTCCTTTCCACCCAATCATGGGGGAGACCATCATCCATGTTGATCCATTTCCCTACACCCCTCACCATTTTATCATTTTTTTCCAATTTTTTGTTTTATCCTTCTTTGTTTTCTCATTTTTTGTTTTACAATTTTTATTTTACACCTTTTTTTCTTTCACCATCGTTCATACGTTTGCACATTCTTTGAACATATTTTCATTTTCTTTAATTATTTTTCATTTTTTTGTATCTGTCCATTTTTTCGCGTAATTGCTACGATGTCATCATATTGTCTTCCGGTGTCTGGCGTGGTTAATTTTCATTACGATGGGTACTATAATAATCTTCCTCGTTATCTGGCTCCCACCATTGCATGGTTGTCCTTGGATTTTACGTTTGTTTTCACGTCATAAACTTAGCAGTGAGTCCACGTCATTCACCCATTCACCATTCCATGGTTTTCCTTTTTTTTGTGAACATGCAACCCCTTCACTTAAAAATATTTTAATTAATGTGTGACTTGTGTAGTTCCCCGACTGAGGGATGACCCAATGGTTTGAATCGGGTGTGAATTCAAGGGAAATTCTTTATTCATTGTTCCGTTATGTTCCCTGGGTTGCTGGTGTGTCATCACGGATTTCCTCCCACTCCAAGGCTCTCTCCATGGAAGCTTCTGGGCAGTTCGACCTTGCATGGTATGGTCCTCGTCAAAAACACACAAAAAATAACATGAGGATTCAAAGCACACCCCTTGGTTGGATGCATGCAACCATGCATGGGTCTTCGCATGGTGTAGTTCCCCCGCACAAAAGACAAGAAACATACCTCGCGGTGGGAATTCAATGCACACCCCTTAGACCGCCCCTAATGAACCCCACACATTAGTTATGGGACTTCCTTGGTCCCCTCTAACTTCATCCCATTTCACTTCCTTCCTCTCACATTACTGGAGTGGTGGTTCTCTGTTGGTCATTCTTGCTTCTTTGGGGGATGGTCAGGACTTCATCTATTGCTATGATGTCACTGACTACAGATGGTTTTGGGTCTAACCTTAGGAAAGGTTCTTCTAGATCACTTAACCACAATCACATACAGGGTTTCATGTGGCCAACACTTGGAATTTCCATTCTATCCTTTCCCTCTGTTCCCACTTCTCTCCGTAATCACCTCACTTTCCTTTTTATGTTTTGTGTGTTCATTGTGTTTTCTGTAGGTCTCCCATGCCTTGGCAGGTTCTCTTAGTTTGGAGTCTTAATTGGTCAACACCAATTCTTGGCACCCGGGCCCATGGACCCTGGTGTTGAGGGTATGCAGGGGCTACAAAGGCTATTTCCTACTATGGGGAGGACCCACCTGCATACTCCTAGTTCCGCCTGTTAAGCCTTCCATCCTTTGGATTTCTTGGTTGGTTGTTTTTAGTGTCCCATCATTCAATTTCTTTCTTACGGATTTCTTTTGTGTCTCCTCCTATTTTTGTCTCTTTTTTGTGCTTCATTACCTTCCTCATGTCCTCAGCCATGACTAGGCCTTTCACATGCTTCAACTGCCTTAATTTGATTTTTCAAATTCATCCTTTCGAGTGTTTTATGAGTTGGTCAACGTTGGTCCATGGGTGAATAGTGCTACATATACGAGGCCCCGTATATGCAGCCCCTACGTATACGTGGCCCTGTCGATGCAGCGCCCAAACCCTATATATACACCCACTGTGCTTTGTATTTTCATCATTTGAAGTCCAAATTGAGGGGAGTTTTTGCCAATTTTTTTTGCCTAACCCTTCCCAACGCACCTACATTCCATCACGTGTCCGCATCAACCTATCCTTGCCATTTTATGCACCTAGAGGTATGCTCTCAGTCGTGGGGGGTGGTGCCCTTTTGTAATTAATTAATTAATTAATTAGTCTGTTAATTACAAAAAAATTGGTCCTAACCCCTAAATTAATGCTCCAGGAAACTTAACAATGTGCCTATGCCAATAACATAACTTGGTCAAATTGAGAAAGTATATACAGATCATCTTAAGCTAATTATGAATGGTCTAATGGGCAATTATGTTTGATTGCAAATGGCATCCAAATTGAGGCATCCAAGGGATGAAGGAATATCACAACCAAGGGAAAAGCGCTCATGCATCGAAAGGGGATGAGGTGTGCAACAGCCAGAGCATGAGGAGGGCTCTCATACAACTAGGCCCTTCCGCAAAAGACCTGACGTGGAATTTGTTCATCAGATTCCCGAAGAGGAGATTCTCGGCAAGCAATCACTCGGGGATGAGACTCCTGGGATAGCACCACGGCTTAAGATCACCCTGACCCAAGCCTGCCTTGATACTATCACGTCGTGTGAGATGCAACGAATGGTCCTCCAAGAGCTAAATTTTGGACCATTCCTCAAGAACGTGCCAGAAGATGTGAGGCTCCAACTACAGAACTTTTCGATGTGGCCAATCATCATAACCAATGGTGAGTGGTACTTAGGAGAAACTTATCTCTTCTGGTTGAATCGGCAACCAAGGTCTAGAGTAAGAATCAAAGACATTTATGTCTCTTACTCTTCAGAAGCAATAGCCCAAGCTCTGAGGTTGCCTGAAATTGGGGTAGATGTGGTAGAAATTCCAAAGCAGGCCAATCCAGAGGTAAAGGTGCAATGGACCAAACGGTGCTATGGGGTAGAGCACAAGGAATTCGGCTCCTTGACCATGGTGGAGAGAGTATATTCAAAGATCGTGTCTTACCATTTAAACCCAACAGTAAGACCCAGCAAAATCATAGCCTTCTTTGCTCGTGCGTGTGCCGCCTTGAGTGGAAAATTTCCCATGAGTCTTCCATAGCTGCTATTTTTGGAGATTGAAAAGAGGTTCATTGAGAACAAACATGGAAGACAAGCTCTCCTCTTTCTCTACCTAATCCGAAAGTTGTGCAAATGGGTAGGGATAGCACAGTATTCTAATGATATAATCTGGCATGCCCCAATTGCCTCATGACAAGAGATGATGAAAGATAAAATGCTTGCTACCACATAGATAAAGGAAGAGTAGCAACCACCTCCACCACCTACACAAACAACATAGTTAGGCTTGCAAAACACGAAAGAATACATCCACGAGATCCAGGAAATGCTCTTGAGCTAGCAAGAGCAATCTGGCAGGATTGGTGGAGGAGAAGACCCTTCAGTCTATCACCCTGCCATGAGCCACCTGGAGCAAGTGGCTCAATTAGTTAGCTTGCTTGAAAGGGCAGGGTTGATATTCTCCACCACCCGAGCATCAATTCCAACCAACATGGATCCAAGGATCCGAGATGTCTTAACCGCAACTTAACAGTTATTCCCTGAAATCTTAGGGAATGCTTCTACCTTCTCGGTACGCTTGGAAGATGGTGAGGAGGCGACAATCCTAGTGATGTAGCACCAGGGATAGGAAGTTGAGGCTGAAGTGGTTGCTAATACAATTGCTACAATTCTCAATGCACCGGCAGCACCTGTACCAAACATTCATGGACTACAAGATGTACAAGTGTCTGTCGAAACTTCACGTAGCAAGATTGATGCAGCCTAACATGAAGAATTGTTAGATCGACTGGTAGGAACCGGGCAACCACTTCCAGATGTCTTTGACCTTCTGGACAACTAGAAGCTTCTCAAGCTACTTGTCAACGCTTGGCAATTGAGGTAGCCCAATTAAAAGCCCAACTTGCCAATCTTGCCATCCTCAACTGTGAAATCACTAGAGATGAAACTTTTTAGCAACTTCAACTTAAACTATAGGTCGTTGAGGATGTGTGAGAGATGGTGATCTTTGACAAGTCCTCAGCAAATGCTCGAGCACATTACTTAGAAAAGGACTTGGCAAAGGTTCGCCAGGAGAACATGCAGTTGACCACGAAAGTCCATCGCCTATGCAATGTTGGTGCATAGAATGAACACATGAAAGATTTCATCCACCAACAGCAAGAGGAGCTAGCCAGGGTGAACGATGACATAAGAAGGTTGGCAACTGAAAATTGAAATCTTTTAAAGGAGGAGGTTCGAGCATTGTGACAGAAGTCTGCAATCAAAATTTCCACTTGGAGGAATGAGGCCCTAAAATTTGAAAAAGTTAAAAATCATTACAGGGACCAAGTGGGATTACAGAAGGAGGTAAATGAGAAACACATTCAAGTCACCAAAGCCAAGATGAACCAAGCACTCCAACAGCTCTGAGAGGAAGGCAATGTATGGTCATCTATCTTTGATGGGTTGCTATAACAAAGCAAAAATCTACCTAAAGGAGCTGCAAATTGAGGAGATGATAGAATACATGGAATTGGCCAACCTTCGATATGCAAACCTGGCTATGCTCATAGCTGGGAGACCGCGGTCAAAGTTAGAAAAGCAAGTGGCCACCTCGTATTCCCTATACTAGGGTGAGTTCCAGGCGCACAAGGCAACAAAACAAAAACTGGCAATAGCAAACGTAAAACTCAAGGTCCTCCGCCTAAGCTTTGAAGGATAACGTACAGTCGCGGAGGACCTGGTCCAAAGAATGAATGACTACCAGTAGTTGTAGGCATCAATCCAAGCGTTCGACATTGAACGCAAGTAGTTCATAGCCTGGTTTGTCAACTTAAAAGAACTCATTCCGACGCTGCCTTGCCCTTGGGAAGTTTTAGTTCTAGCACACATTGGAGAAGCTACCTGAATCGTGAACGATCCTAGAAGCAAAGAAGAAAAGATGAGAGCTCTCTTGGAGGCTTTCCAGCTACCTCCAGAAGTTGCAGCTACCACGAGGCTACTGACATCTATGCCGTCACCAACGCATGGGCCAAAGGCTAGAGAAGGTCCATCAAAACCATTTCCCCCAGGGACGGTGTGATCTTCTTCAACAATTTTGATGCATCATCCTACACAGCATAGGCTCCAGGACCAGCGAGGTATTCAATTTTGTCTCTGAACACCACCATTTTTGTAATTTGTCCCCCTCTGTAACTCGGGCACTTGGTCAATTCATGTTGCATCATGTGTGTGTCATGTATGTGTGTTGTAAATAAGAATCCATACCTTCCAAATTGTAAAGTAACTTAACGAGTTTTTGTTCAATTGTGGGGGTATGATGAAGTGTCATTTAGTCAATGTGTCAACTGGGCTGTGTATATGAGGCCGCGTTGATGCGGGGCTGTCGACGTAGCCACCCTGCATCGACATGGCCCCATTTACGTAGCCGCTTATCCTGGCCTATAAATAAGAGGGCCTTCCGCCTCATTTAGGCATCTTTTGAGTAGTTGTAGCGAAGCTCTTGTAGTTTGTTCCCGCAGGAGATAGAATATTTTCCAAGTGCCCGCAACAGGTGTATGAAAAGTGATTGGCTCTTTATTCGAGCGTTGATGTATTTGAGCCCATTGGTGTGAAGGCAATAAAGACAAACTATTCAAGCATTCCTTGCAACATTTGGACTTAGTTATTTTATGCATTCAATAGTTTAATATGTTTATGCTTTATTAGTTACATGTTAATTACTTAAGTTTTTGTTATTATAATTTCCATTGCTATTGTTCATTTGTAGCTCGTTGAGGCCATAAGTACGACCATCTCGAACATAACCCAAACACTTGGTAAGCCCAATGATGCTTAACGTCTGGTAACCTAGAAGTGTTAGGAGATGCTCAGAACGTGCTCAGAAGATGGGATCAAATACTTATGTTAGGAGTAGTTAAGATTTAGATTAAGATAATTTTAGATTAATTAATATTCTATCCTTAATTTCCAAGATAATTAGTCGCCAAAAAGATAATTAAAAAGATATAAAAATCATTAGCCTTAGTCTCACTTAACAATCATAACCAGAACCTCACAAGTGAGATTAGGATGACAACGACTGTTCTAACCCAAGGTTTCACTAGTTAGAAGTCTAGTGTATGTTAAGTGCTTACAGTCTGCGGATTTTGACTGAGTCACACATGAACGCTCATGATTCGTATGGTTGGGCATAGGGGTACCTAGCCGCTCATCACTAGCCATTGGTTCATCATAACACCATTCAAAAATAATGTAAGTATAATGCTTTATATGATATATCATATTACTATTATATAAAATATCCTTTATATGATATATTTCAATAATGCTATGATTCTTTCCAATCTATGTTAAGATTTTAGTTTTATTGGTTATGTTGGATTATGGAGGATGAGATTTATGCTACCTTATCATGTTATCATCATGATCATGTTAATGTAGGATATGTGAAGTTGAAGAATGGTTAGCCATAATCACTAGGTGACCTTGGAAAATGTCATTTTCCCTCTCATAAGCCCCAGCTCTCAAGTGTGATGATCCATGGCTATCCTGTGAGCAACAAGGTGAAGTGTGTTCATTTGCACTTGAGAATCCTTAGCCATCTAGGAGACCAACTATGATTCCATCTAAATTGTAATTAAAAGGCACATACATGAGGGTTGAATTGCACCATGGGCAAAGTTCCGAAAAGATAATGTTCTTTAGTAGTGCAATTAATAAGCCAAACTCATGTTGGAATTCCTAACTTAAGAATGAAGTACACCATGAGCAAAGTTTCTTAAAAAAAGAGATAAAGAGAAAATAATGTGAACCATGTTCATTGCCAATGTAATAAGTTCTTGAGTGTGATGTGGTCTAGCAGCAATGCTCACGATAGCCTCCATTCCCCTTTTAAACCTATTTTTTCAAAATTCAAAAAAAATAAGAAAAGTAAATATTCCCTTCTTCTTTCCTACTTTTCCTAATTTTCCCTTATCCCTTTTCACCCATTCCCTTTCTAAATGTCAAAAAAAATGTCTAAAGGAAAAATTTGAAAGTTATGGCTAGCTATGATATACGATAAACTTATCCTCTTCATTAAGTTTGGCATAAGTCTTGTGCTCAAAGTAGTTCACATACTTTTTAATTTTACCTTGTGAGAAGATTGGGAATGACATTTGAAGTATATATTTTAATTTATGTATGTATGTAGGTATGTATGTATGTAGTCAAAGTTATGATTTATAAAGAGTATATGTTTTGATCTTGATGAAATAAGATGGTGTGGCAAGGGTGACCCATGTTTAGTTCTCTTTTGATAATATGGTTATTTTAACCATGTTTAGATTAATATAGTATTCTTTCAAATTTTAATTTGTCTCTGTTTATGATCTTTTCAATTCTCTATCTTTTGCATCTCTTTTTAAATTTTCTATGGTTTTGTTGTTCCTTGCACTTACATGCAATTTCTAGCTTGGAAGCTAGGTGTTGGCACCAACACCTCCCATGCTAAGCACGAGGCCATGTTTAAATAAGTTTTAATACCCTAAAAATTAAAAGTCCTATAATTATACTTTCTTTACCAATAGGCATTTATTCTTCAGAAAACATGAACCAAATATGCTTCATGTCCTCTTTTCTAGCCTATACAAATTGCCAGCCATCTATATAAATTTACCAATTCCCATCTACAAATGTCAACAGATACTTGGTTTTGATTCTAATTCTCCATGGACACAACCTACAATAAATCATTCACTTTGCATGTCATGTGCAAATAAGAAACCTTGTTTCCAACATCTTTATTTAATATGGGCATCTAGTAGTAGTAGTTTAACGTATATGGTTTAATGTTGCTTGCGCTGCTTTTGGAAGTGGGAACTAATGTGCATGATGGATTCTAGTTACCAACATTGCTCATTAAACTAGTTAACATAAATTTTTGCTCCATTTTGATATGAATATAGAAAGCTAAATAAATTTATGTTTGATTTAGTAAATTTATTATGAATGTACTTTAAATCTAATAAAGGCATTGGAAACTTTGTTAAAACAAAATATCACATTGAAGTTAATTTGTAAGCATTTGGTGATAACTATGAAGATGTAGCTTCCCTAGGTATCATAGTTAACTGTAATTGTTCAATGACTTTTTTTGATGTGAGTTGTTAGAATATTTCAAATTATGATTTTATCAATTAATGAAAGCTAGTACAAAATGAGATGCTTCTTAGAACTAAAACCAAAAATGGACCAAATCAAAGACACAATTAGCAAACAGTGCAAGTAGCCATGGTGGCAGTGATGTGTGGACATGGGTGACATGGCGGTGGTAGATGTGCTTGTGGTAGATGTTACACAATGTGGGGGAGGTGGTGGTGGTGGCAAACATGGGCATTTAAAGGCATCAACGATAGCAGTGACTTATAAAAGCAGCAATGGGTAGTAGCAACAAGGAGGGGGGGATCTCTTGCTCTGCTAAGTATAGGTTGACTTGTATATTCATAGATAAGTTTACATAGTTTTTTTAATTGTAAAAATGAAAATCTAAGTCTACAATGTTAGTAATATATGTTGCATAAATACATATGTATTTTGTATTTTAAGGTACATGTTTAATTTTTTAAAGCAAAGAAATTCAAGGTTAGTAACACAACCCCTACCACCAATATAGTGGGGTAGATGTGTCTTGTTAAACAAGAGGGTCCCACCACAAGATTACTCTACCATTTCCGCCGGGTTGGAAACCCAATCTACATTGGGTGAACGTCAAATACCAGTTTTCTTTCTGTCAAACATTTTCATATAAATGAAATAAAAAACAACAAAAACAAATCATGCAAAATGAAAGAAGACCGGAGCCTCGTAAATTTACACCAACCGATTCGTTGCATTAAAAATGAACTCCAATAATCGTCTCCCCACATTGAACTGAACTTTGGTGGCAGCACCATCAGTGGGGCTTGGATTTTTGCGTCGGCCTTTTCGAAATACACGTTGTCAGTGAATTACAAATACCGTAGAAGGGAGCACTAGTGCTTCCCATTCCCAACATGGTTGCCCTTCCCTATATAAGCATTGCACCGCATTGTATTCCGTCTTTGCTCCTGTGTCTTCTTGTGTTGTGTCTGGAACAAGAGACAGAAGAAGCACTGTTTCTGCGTTCATGGATTCTTCCGCGGAATTCATACCGGAATCTTTCATATGGCCTCAGGAATATAGACCTGCAGATGTTTGCAGTGAAATGAATGTACCGATCATTGATTTGCAGAGATATTTCAGTGCAGGGATCCAAGAAAGAGATGATATCTTGAAAACCTTGCATAAGGCCTGTGGTAGCCATGGAGTATTCCAGGTTATAAATCATGGGGTCAATGCAGAGATACTGGCCACTGCTATTCGAGAAACGGATTCTTTCTTCAATCTGCCACTTGCCCAAAAGCAAACAGTGGATAGAAAGATCGGAGAAAGCAGTGGGTTCTCAAGCAGCTTCCTTGGCAGGTTTGCCTACAATTTACCATGGAAGGAAACCCTCTCGGTCGTGCATTTTGATTCGGTTCAGGTTGCAGACTATATCTCTACTTCTCTGGGAGAAGAATTCCTCCAATTAGGGTATGTATATTGTAGATTTTCCTTCATGGAATTCAAAATTTCGAGCATGGTACTTCAACTTCTCAATGTTCTCATCTTACAGGGCAGAGTCTTGTTTATTAGGCTAAAATTAAAATCTCGACTTGGTTTGATGATAGATAAATTTCATATACATTATTGTTGTGGGGCTCTGCTTTCGTAGGTAGATTGTAGATCAGACTGACGATAGATAGATAATTAGATAGACATTTCTTGGTGGGTTCTGGGCTTTTTGTGTAGCTTTGTTTTGGAGGAGTACAGCAAGCGGATGAAGGAGCTGGGACTGGTTCTGATGGATCTGCTGGGACGCAGCCTGGGAGTGGAAGGAAACAAAGTCAAGAATTTTTACGAAAATGGAAACTGTATCTTGAGATTGAACTATTACCCATCATGCAAGAGGCCCGATCTGGTTCTAGGCACTGGTCCACACTGTGATCCCACTTCTCTCACGATTCTGCACCAAGATGATGTTTCAGGGCTGCAGGTTTTCCATGACAACCAGTGGCTCTCTGTCACGCCTCTTGCAGAGGCTCTGGTGATCAACATTGGAGACACATTCACGGTAGAAACGAAATCCAGAACCCTAGCGCCTATTGCTTCACGTTTGGATGATGAACCTTTTTATGATTAGGGTTTTGCGCTTGAACAGTGAATGTTTGATGTGCTGTTCTTCTTTGTACGCAGGCCTTATCCAACGGCATTTACAAGAGCTCTCTGCACAGGGCCGTGGTTAACAACAACACAGTGAGGAAATCCATTGCATATTTCATGAACCCACCTCCTGACCAGATTGTGGTGCCGCCAAGGGAGCTGCTTAGCAGTAGCCACGAGTGCAGAAAGTACCCTGATTTTACGTGGTCACAGTTGCTAGAATTCACGCAGAAGCACTACAGAGCAGACATGGGTACTCTTTCCGCATTTTCCAATTGGCTCTCAGCCTCAGGTCACACCTGCAACCGCAACTAGATTTAGCTTGGCAAACACTGGAAAATCCACAATAAGTGTGTGTTTTGCAACGTTTTTTCGTTTCGGAAATATTGCAATTCTACAGTCTTTCCTCAGGTTAATCGTTTTGGACTTTTGGATATCGCCAAAATAAATATGGGATATGTGTGACTCGGTTTCAACAAATTTTCCCAGGGATGTTTTGTTGTTTTGAAAGTTTTCACAGTATATTTGCAATTTCAACTCAGAGAGGCTTGAGTTTTGCAGCCTGCAGAGCCTCGGACAAAAGGCTTTATGAGAACATTTTAAATTTGGTTTGCACAGTTTTATATTGCAATTGCATTTTTACTATCTAGGTACATCGGAAACCATTCTTGTACTGCATTTTTGCTATTTAGGTACATCAGAAACCATTCTTTTACTAGAAAATATATGTGGTTGAGAGAGTTTCATGGACGATAAGCAACTTCTCGAAGGCGAAATTTGATTTCCGACATTTGCAACTTCTGTTATATTTCGAGTGCGACCTCAAATTCTCTTTTTTTACTTTTAATTTATTTTTCCTTTCCACTTTTCCTCCCTACTCTTTACCTTTTGTATTTTCTGAGCGTTGTGTTTTTTCATTTCATCATGTCTCTCTTTTCGCTTATGATTTTTTATTTTGCAGTTTTCCATGTATACGATTTTAGTTCGTTTCTTCAGTCCTCTATTTTTTATATTTTGCATTATTTTATTGTTATTTTTTGTTTTTCTTTTATATGTTTTGTACAATTAACTAATCAATTTACAATTTGACTTACAATGTTTAAAATTGATGGTAGTGTTGGATATTTAGTCTCGAAGTGAATATTAGAACTTAACATCACATATTAATACATGTGCCAATTATTTAGTTTCAAAGATGACATTATAATTGTTCTGAAATGAGATTTGAACAAGACATTATCGTATGGGATTCTTTCAAATAATGATTTAAGAGTTTTCTTTTGTATATCTTAAGTACCAATGATCCAAATGTTACATTCCTTTTTAATTTATTTAGAATTTGATACTTTTCTTTTAAAAAATTATTTAATTTTAGCAATAAGGATCTATCATTTGGAAATCTATGTGCAATCATTTACACTAACCCTCTTGAGACTTGCTTATTAGGATAAGTATGGATGCTTTGAGTAATAATAAAAAAATAAAATAGAAATAGCTTTTGAACTATTTCATGGCTGGTTTCTTCTTTGTTTAGAATCGTTTTATAGTAATGAGGAATCTACACTATTCAAAATGGTTTATTCATGTTGTGACATTATTTCTAGCAGCATAAATTTGTCACAAACCCTTTTGATAGTTACATAGAGAATTATGATTTTCTTTTCAATAGAAAAGGTTGAATATTATGCTTATTTTGGTCACGTAAGATCCCACGAAATGGGAAAAAACATGAATCAAAGAGCTACACCTTTTTGTATTCCCATTGCACATAAAAAAGCACCAAATGTAGAATGGGAATGGAAATGGGAATAAAAATTCCATTTTCATTCTATCTCTATCTCCATCTGCAATGACACCAACTTTAGAGCTCTCCTAGAGCACTAGAAAGGCACCTACGATGGTGGTCCATGCTTCAACTGCAATAACAAGTTCATTAGTATGTGCTTCTTCAACCAAGAGAGTAATAAGATAGTAGGCCAGTCAACCCTTGTTGCATCCTCGCTCAACACCGAGGGCCACGACATGCACACATCATCAACAATCACCGACAACGCTGTGGTCGATGTCAATGTACTCGGCTATGCCAATGACACTACCCATGGCATGGCCTGGCTTGCATGGATCGCCATCTACAAGGTCTAGTGGGACTATGGCTACTTTATCTTTGACATCCTTGTGGCCATGGATGCCACTCTATTTGATAGCATTGATATGCTTTTGCTCTCGCTTGGTGATAACCCATAGCAGTACTACACCAACAGCATCACCATCGGTGCCTTCATTGCTGTAGTCCACTACCATGTCTTTGTCGCTTGCTCGACTGAAAACTCCAAACACAGTGTTAATATTGCCTCAAATCTCATGCCCTGGATCATGACCATCGTTGGTAGCACCCTTGACCTTGACTTCCTAGCCATCATGGTACTCGTCGATGGCAACGAGTATGCCAGAACCTCACTCTACTTCAGAGAATTGCTACTGGAAGATCCAAATCTCACACTCATCTATGCTGGAAACACCAGCCTCGATAGCAACGAAAATGTGAACTTCTACACCTATGTAGCTTGGACCCCATCACAATACAATTTTTGTTATAATAGCTAAAAGATACCTTCATTTAGGTTTCTTTTATATATATATAATTTATATATGAATTAGGCCAATATGTTTCTTGAGTAGCTTTGTCTGAATGTATGTTTTAAGCATAAAATTTTGTAAGTAAGGGCAGGATAAGGGGTAGAGTTAGAGACATTTGAGGAAGGATAGTAATGGCTAGCCTAAAGGGAAGGGTCTTCTAAAGTTTCTATATCAACAATAGCCTTTGGTTATTGGAATCTCTTTCTAGAACCAAACTTTTTGCTAGTTCTTTTATATGTGTTTTTGTTAATTTTTTATAGTGAATTGTAATTTTCTACTACTATCTTAAGTAATCTTCTTTTGCTACATCCTTTTTCAATGTAAAGAAACATTTGTAAGTTCATGTTCTCTTTATCTCTTTGTATATTTTGTGTAGGTTTTATCATTTCTATGGTTGTGCTTTGAAATTCAGCAATTACCATGAAATAGATGCATTTAGTTGTTACGATTGTAACTGCTTTTTCATTTGCAATATGTATTTTAATAAAATGCAAAAGTGTTAGCATTTTTGCTAGCACATGAAAATTATTAGCCAATTTGAGATGTCAGCCTGACTTTGATCATAATTTGAGCAATTTTTCCTACTTATTGGGAGAACTTAAAGAGTTCAAATTTGATAATTTCTTCTTACCTTCTCGCATGCAGTGAGGTATTTTCTTTATGTACATATTCTTTGATTGATGGAATCTAATGCATGATATGGTTGTTAACCTGGTAAATTTTAAAAACAAGAACTTCTGCACCTCTTGTAGCCTAGACCCCAAGAAGATCTCTAGCAAGATCATGTTGTGATGATCTTAGCCAATGTCGAGGAAAACGATGACAAGCTCTCCATCGACGCACATGTCTTGCCATAATCAGAAATAACCAATTATTTATAAATCTCTCCTAGACAAAGAGTCACTGCAAGGGAGCCAATGATTATATTTATCTCGATTATTTATAATCTCGGTTATANTATTTATTGGATTCCACAATAATTATAATATAATAATTATGAATAATTATGAATGAGGTGTTAGCATCATTCATATCTTGTCCATTATAACAATAATGTCAATATACAAAAGCCTGTGATATAATAATAACATTATTTATGCATTTGTAATGAGATTTTTTATATCTCCATGAATGAATATGCATTACAAATATATGTTGTTGTGCCAATTTAGTTTGATCTCTTCGTATTCCCTCACATGCATGGGAGCTAAAGAATCAATGCAGGGGAGTTGAATCTCTATGAGATGAATGTCCCCTAACCCCTGAGCTTCCCATTTATCTCTTTGTATTCCTTCACATGCACGCACCACATGCAAGGGAGCCAAAGAGTCGGTGCAGGGGAGCCGAATCTCTATTCAATTGGTGCCCCCTAACCCTTGGGCTCCCCATTCATCTCTTCATATTCCCTCATGTGTAGGGCCCGACGTGGGTAATAATGAATATTTATTATTATTATAAATGGTGATGGTTACGATTATAGTAATAATGAATATTTATTATTATTATAAAGAGTGACAATTATGGTTACAGTGATAGTTATGATCATGGCAACGGTTAAGGTGATGACGGTTACGATGTGATGCAGTATTTAAAAATATTGAACTTAGGCATCATGTTACAAGATTAAGAGGTACAATATTTGAATTCATGCATTTTTAGAAACATGGATCCTGCTGCTATTAGTCCCAATAAAGAAGGTGAAGAGCCCTCTCTTCAAGATCAACAACAACAACCATCTACTGCAACAAGTAGTGCAACAACTATCTACGGCAACAAGTAATGTAATCTCTGCTTATATGTGAATGTGCAAGGGTAATGCTTACAGTTAACCTTTGGCCTGAAGCAGGATTGGTGAATGGTGCACTTAGCATAATTCACAATATTATGTATCCTTAAGGTAAATAGCCACCTGAATTACCATTATACGTTATTGTTGATTTTGACTCCTACATTGCATGTGCCTTTCATAATGGTAATCCTCATCATGTGCCAATTGTACCTGTGGTTCGAGAAGCATCTCGTCAGTCACCATTACGATTGGCATGGGCCATGACTATTTATAAATCTCAAGGAATGACACTAGATAAGGCTACTATTAACATTTGTTGCATTATCTGGAGTCAAGAACATTGATTCTTTAAAGATTCATCCTCCTTTCTATGTGCAAAGATACAGAAAGATTTCAGATGCTAAACATCTCCAAAGTAGAATTGCAAAAGAAGTTCATTTTGCTTAGTTGGAGAATTAGGCATATTGAGTTCACACTTATCATTGTATTTTTTCTTTTGCTTAATCCTATTATACAGCTTTGTAATGTTTGTTGCAATAATTGTGCAATGTATTCCTTCATCAACATATACAAAATATATAAACTTTTATTTTAACCAATTTATGTTTACCGGTATATATTATTTAGAATGAAAATAGTGATGATAATTTAAAAAATAAAAAATAATTAAATTCTACTCATATCCCGTGAAACCGCTACACAAGAGAACTTACGGGTCTAATGTTTGTTGCATTAACTGAAGTCAAGACCATTGATTCTTTAAAGATTCATCCTCGTTTCTATGTGCAGAGATACAAAAAGATTTCATATGCTAAACATCTACAAAGTAGAATTGCACAAGAAGTTTTTTTTGCTCAATTGGAGGATTAGGCATATTAAGTTCACACTTATCATTGTATTTTGCCTTTTGCTCAATCCTATTATACAGCTCTGTAATGTTTGTTGCAATAATTGTGCAATGTATTCCTTCATCAACATATATGAAATATATAAACTTTTATTTTAACCAATTTATGTTNGAGTAAAACTAAATTGGGTAAGTGGTAGAGAAATAAAGGAGGGATGAGTGATTCCATTTTTAGTTATCTTGTTACCTAAGCTAGTTTTAATACTTTTGTGAGCCTAGACCCTCTTTGTAATTTTAGTACTTCTATGAGCCTAGCCCCTCTTTGTAATGGTGCCCAAGTAACTTCAACAAGGTCAAACCCAAATTGATTAAAGGCATGTACTTCACTCTATTGTATCATCATATTAGTCTCTTCTTTACCATTATGATTATAGCACTTTTCACCATATTAATCTTTTCTTTGCTATTTCTTTTTTTATCTTCTTTCTTTCCCTATTTTGACATTTGTTTATGATTTTTAGCACTCTTTTTTATTTTCTTTGTGCTTCATGTCTTTTGTACTTTATCTCCTTGCATTTTTCTTTTCTTTTGGTTTTTATTTTTGGTTATGTATTTTTTTCATGTATTTGTGTTTTCTTTAAAACTATAACTTTATTATGTCTATAGACCCTCTAGAAATAGTAGAAATTTAAATGCTATAAGCACTATCCTGCTTATGTCTAATGTGCTCAAACGTATAACATTGCAAAAAAATGTAGTGTTTATTTTTAATACTATTTGTATTGTATGCAATTAGCATATTCATTCTTCAAAAGCAATTTTGAGCCATCTACCTATTATGAGATCTTGTTTGTGCTCTACTAATTATGCATCACAAAGAGGAATAGTAACAAACAAATAAATTTCCTTTGAATTAAAGTTTTCCATGATACTATTCAAATAGGAATATTTTTTTCATTCTACATTTTGCAAAAATTTTTGTTATACTATTTGTTTTACTAATTTGCAAACTTGCTTAGGATCAAAATAAACAACATTCTCTTGAATATTCCATTTATTAAAACTAAAATTTTTTACTTACATCTACTATGATTCCTTTGATCAATTGGATTAGTTTTAGAATTCCTTTTCTGAATTTTTTTTATTTGTAACTTACCACTACCTAGTGGAATCAAACTTGTGACCTAGGTTTACCAAGCCAACACTCTTACCACTAAGTTAACACCTTATGAAACTATCATTTATCTTAAGTTTTCCTCATCACTATTTGGGAATATTTATTTAATGAGAATTTAAAAAGATTATGAGGAAAAGTTACAGTGAAACAAATTTAACTTCTAAGGGCATCATTTCTACTTCAAGAAGCATAATATTATATTGTGTTTGTCTCTTCACTTTGAATTCCTTAAGTAGGAGAAGCTTCTATATTTCTTCTATCTATTTCTGCTATTTATTTCCTAGACCAAGACCCTACACAATACATCCATAAAGAATAGTTGGTTGAATAATGGCATGATAAATTGCTTTTAGATATCCTAAGCTAGAATAAATTTCTTCTTATATTTGTTTTTAAAGAAAATAAGACTTTCATACCTCTTGTAACTATTGAAGTAATATATTGATCTCACTTGTAATTATGGGAACATTCTAAACAATGAAAGTTTTTAATTCTTTTTTTTTATTTTGTTTGTTTTGATCTTATTGTAATTCTTATACAAAAATTATGTAAATTAATGAAAACACATCCTAAACTATGCAACTTAATAAGCTATACAACCAATCTCTATGTTAAAGAAAAACATTACATACTAATTAAAAAACTATTGCATAACAACAAACATTTAATAAAATTATAAATTTAAGAAATAAGTAAAAATTTATCCCCAACTCTTTTTGGCCTCTTTATTGATGAGTTGCAAGATTGGATTTGTGATAAATCATGGTTTGCTAGGCCTCAATATCGAGTACACAATATTGGGTATGCAATATCACAACCTAGATACGATATTGTATACACGATATCATGATTCCTATGTCAGCCTATAAATATAGCATTCAGGCACACAGTGAAGGGGAGTTTGTTCGATAAGTCTTTAGGGTCGAGTCTCTTTGTCAATTTTTAGTTAGTTTTCCATTCTTTTCCCAAGTGCATGCTAGTAGTGTGATTCTTGTAATTGTTCGGAACCTTTGTTCAAGTGTGATGTACTTGGACATGCACACAACTGATAATAAAGATTGAGATTACTCCATCATTGCAGCATTCACTTAGCTTTTACTTATTTTTATTGTTAATTATTTATTGTTGTTTTCTTAGTTAACATTTCTTTTATTGTCATTTACCATTCCTGTTATTAATGTGGAGTGAGTACATCTTAATCATGAACATTTAAGTGTAACTACGTAGTAACCCAATAGCGTATCTAGTAAAGCTTTGAGTAATGTGCACTTGGTAATCCCAAAAGCAGTACATGAAGTTCAAGATGTGTACGGATGATTAAGGATGGATGCTCATCACACTTAGGCTAGCTTAGATTTCATTTCCTATTACTTATTAGCTTTATAAAGTTATTTCTCATTATCTTTAGGAGTAGCCTAGTATTTGAAATCACATATACACCTCACTCTAGACTAAACCATATGTGACAAAGCAAATACTAATCTAAGTGGGAAGACAGTGAACTACGATCAATGTATAACTGTCTAGGTGCCACAACTAGTCTATCCGCGAAGTTTGACTGGATCACATGTACATGCTCACATTCGTATGATTGATCATAGGGGTACCTCGCCACTCATCATTGGTGCTATTTCTAGGGATGGTGCTAGTTATCTAGATCAGTTATATCATACAAGATCGTTATAACAAGGTATTAATAATATATCTTTCAGACAAAGAAATTAAATTTAATTAAGTTACACAAAATTCATGACAATGTCTCTCTCATAGGAAAATGATAATGAAACAACTAGCGAGGTCATTCATTGGAGAACTAATGAAATTTATGATGAAGAAGAAGTTTGGAGTACACAATCTTATGTAGGAGTTTCATATGTCCATAGACACCCCAACAATACTCAAGGACTCTTGTCATCCAACTCAAACACCTCTAGTGAGGATGGGACATCCCATAGAACAAGGAAGCCCGTAATGCCTAGGACCTTCTCAATGATTAGCAAGAGTACATTAGGGTATGATTGGGAGACTTATAAAAGTCATGATGAGTCTTCTAGTTCTTTCTCTTCCTCTACTCTTTCAATATTAGGTTGTGACATAGATGACTATTCCTCAAGGGGTCAATGTAGCAATAAAAATCAAACTCACAGGCACAATCAAGAATGCCAACATCAACATAGACAACATTGTCTAAACTTATGAACTCACCACCTATTTAGTGATGATGAACCCCTGCTAGCCACTAAAATCCTAATGCATATAATAGAGGCTATTCAGATATCCTACAGGCATCACAAGGAAAGCCATCTACACAGGCTTGATTTAAACAACTTTTCCAAGTTTTCAGGAAGCTCTGATTTAGATCTGCAACATCATTTACAAGCCTTCTATGATGTGTGTACATGGAACAACATTGATAATGGGTGGTGATGAAGCGCTAAGTAGTCGATGTGTTGACTAGGCTGCGTATACGGAGCCCCGTCTATGTGGCCACGTCGACGCATCCCTCCATGCGTTGACATGGCCTTGTTTACACAGAGCCTATTTTAGCCTATAAATAAGTGGCCCTCCACCACACTTAGGTACCTTTCTAGCAGTTGTAGAAAACCCATTGCATTTTGTTTCTGTAGGAGTTAGAATATTTTCCCAGTGCATGTCCACAGTGTGATGCTTGTAATTGTATGGCACCTTTATTCAAGTGTGACGTACTTGGACGAGCACATGATCAAAAATAAAGATCGAGATTACTTCTTCATTGCAACATTCACTTAGTTTTAATTCTTTAATTGTTATTGTTAATTGTTATTGTTATTTATTATTTTCTTAGTTAATATTTCTTGATCATCATTTACTATTTCTATTGTTAAATGCAGAATGAATACGACTTAATCACGAGCATTTAAGTGTGACTACTTGGTAACCCAGTAGCGTACCTAGGATCTATGATTGGTAATCCCAGTAGTAGTTGTGCACGAGGTCCAAGATATGTACGAATGATTAAGGAATGGATGCTCATCACACTTAGGTTAGCTTAGACTTCATTTCCTATTACTCATTAGTTTAATCAAGATTATGTTCCATTGTCTCTAGGAGTAGCACTAGTTTACGATCACATCATACGCCTCACTCTAGACTAAACCATACATGACAAAGAAAATACTAGTCCAGGTGGGAAGACAACGAACTGCGATCAATGTGTAACTATCTAGATACCACAACTAGCTTGTTCACGGAGTTCGATCGGATTGTGCGTGAACTCTCGTATTCGTATGGTTGAGTGTAGGGGTACCTCGCCACTCATCATTGTCACCATTGTCAGGGATGGTGCTAGTTATTTAGACTAGTTATATCATACAAGATTGCTGTAACAAGTATTAATGATATATCCTTTAGAAAAAATAAATTTAATTTAATTTAATTAAGTCACACACAATTCACAATAATGTCTCTCTCACAAGACCATGATAAGGCAACAACTAGTAGGGCAACTCATTGGAGAACCAAAAAATTATATGATAATGAAGATGAAGTTTGGAGTACCCAATTTGATGTAGGGGTCTCTTATGAGCATCAACGCAAACAACATCATCCCAACTCACAACTGCATAACATACCTAATGATGATGAACCCCTACTAGCCACTACAAGCTTAATGGAAATACAAGAGGCTATTTGAATAGCCCATAGGCATCATAAGGAAAGTTGTCTACCTATGCTTGATTTAAACAACTTTTTCAAGTTTTCAGGAAACTATGATTCGGATCTGCAAAAACATTTACAAGACTTCCATGATGCCTGTACATGGAACAATATCGATAATGGGTGAAAAAAACTTAAGCTCTTTCCTTTGACACTCATTGGCCAAGCAAAAGTGTGGTATAGGTCGTTAAAACCAAAATCAATTCGACATTGGCCGACAATGGTAGAACTTTTCAATGAAAGATATCAAACCTATGCGAGAGTGTCAGTCTTGAGGAGACAAATCCAAGAATGGAAACAAGCATAACATGAACCCTTGGACATGGCCTTAGAAAGATATTATGCACTGTTAAATAATTTCCCAGGCCATGGGTTCTCCAAGGAGAGGCTAATGTACCATATCGTAGATGGACTCCACAATGAAACAAGGGAGACCCTAGGGATATATGCCTGAGGTCAACTATATGAGCTAAAAACCCATCAACTCCAAGATCTCATTAAGTGGATAGCAAAAGAAGAAGGAGAAATAGCAAAATGGGAGAATGTTGAAAGTTCTCAACAAGACCAAAATCTTAACTTAACAAGGGTCCATGATCATGAAGAGGAGAAATCAACTCACTTCAAGGAGATGGAATCATCTTTGCCAATCCTACAATCACTAGATGAAATTAAGGCAAAGATCAATAAGATGACAGACTGGGTACATGAAAGATGTGGAGAATATGCCAACATTAGTAGAGGAAGAACTATGCCAAATTGAGAAATAGGACAGGACACCACACGACAATCAGAAAGAAGGGNATCAACATCCTCTACCTCACCTCATCATTATCATTCTCCCAAGTACTATCCACCCATGTCCTCTCCAACAAGATCACCACCTCATGTGCCTTACACTTCTTCTCAACCTCAATATTCTCATACTTCACCCCCTTCTACATCACCACCAGCTATGCTAGAAGATTTTGCACATCACCAACCTGCAAACATTACTTGTGCTACTACTATCAATAGCAATGGAGGGCCTTCACAACATCGAAGACATCCCTTCTTTAGACGTGACCGTTGAAAGGGACACCATAGATCAGAAACCACTGCATCCACCAACTCAGCACAAATCCAACACTGTGGTGCATCTTCCTCTTCGAACCCAACACCTCATGTTACCTTATCAAGGCCACCACTCAATACTCTAACAACCATGGGGCCCAATGAATATTTCCACATGGGGAGACATGTTGATCCTTGCATACCATCTTACGGTCACAAGTACCATAGTGGGTCAACTCCTTATAAATTAACCACATCTTATAACTTGCCCCAGTATGTCAACTCTAATCAACTGTGTGAACCCCAATGGGGTAAGTATGGCTAGGTCCCAGTATTTCCAACATGAAAGGATCCCCACCTTCCATTTATTAATTCTAGCCATGCTCAACCATTTAGTTATGGGGGGTATCCTCCATTCTAACAACACAAAATTAATAAATATTTTCTATTTGTTTAATTTTTCAACTTTTTTTTCCAGTTTTTCACCTTTTAATTTATTGTTTTATCTTTTTGTCTTTTTTTTTATCTTTTTATGAGTAACCTCATCTATGAATAAAACACTCACGTGACTCATTGGTTGAGGTGTTGTTCTATGCTATCAAGTCTCAGGTAACTAATTTTTTGGATAGGGAACCCACCACATCCACCCAACCATTCTATTAATAAGATTTTTTACTCTGGGTATGATGATATTCTTGTCATCATGAAACTTAAAAGTAATTTTGTACTCATTATGCCCAAAGTGAAAAAATGATGGACTAAGAGGGAATGGCTAGGGTGTGACATCAAGGGAACTTGTGGATTCTCTTTGGTGACATCTATAGGTGCTATCATGCAGCTTGGTTGTACTAAGATCCTTGTAGATCTAATGAAAAATGGGAGTAAGAGTATTAAAGGCACCCCACAATAAAAAAGAAGAAGAGAGAGCAAGAGAAGAAAGGAAAAAGAGAGTGTGCCAAAGCGGCCAAACAAAAAGTATGCTATAAAGAAATTCCAAGTCACTCCTCCCTTGCACAAAACACCAAGTAATGGTATGCCTTGCTGTCATGGTGCTCTTATGGTTGTCCATCATTGAATGAAATTATGTGATGTCACTAATCGGAGGAATGGACTTGGTCTTGATTTTGGAACGACGAGCTAATGACACATTAATCATGCCCTACACTCAAGATTCATTGTGCCCTAAGTTAGTTACCTCACATCCCAATCTCTACAATCCCTTCTTCAATTCATTCCATCTCGTTGATCATGTATTTGTGACTCATGTCTTGTATAACATTGAATTCATACCTCATCACAGTGGTATCAACATGTGTGTATTTTGTTGCATCAGTATAGATTACATTTAACCCTTTTAGTGCCTATAGACATCTTAAGGTGTGGTTACGCAAGGGCATATAGGTTGGAACCTGCTTTGGGGAGCATCCACTTGCATGACTTTTGTAATTTGTACTTGTTGCACACCACCACATCATCCTATACCCTCCGAGTATTTCATTTCCAAATCTATTCTTTCCTTTGTCATTATTTTATCAAACGTTCCTCAAAACCAGGTTTGACATTAAACTTTTAGGGCAACTTCCTTGAAAAATTTCTAACTCTAAAATCACACTAAGTAAAGAATGTAACATTTATTAAAGGTAATGAGTAAGGTATGAAATCATTGAGCTTTTTTCAATAACCTTACTAACAATTGATCCTTGTGTGATTATAGATGGCTCCTAAAAGAAGACAATGAGGAGGACCTTCTCAAGGTGCAACCAAACGACCTGGCGGAGGCAAAGGCCAAGGACCTCATGCAAAACATGTAGAGCAGAAGGTAATCATTCAGCATCCATCATGAAACTCTTGTCACTGAAAAATCTATACAAGAAAAGGGAGGAGAGGTCAAGGCCCGAGCCTATGAAGAGGAATGACAACTATTTGCAGCATGACATGTCAAGGCCAATCAAGTGTTCCCACAGCTGCCGTGTCCATGAAAAGTACCAACTCCATCAAACATTGGAACATCAACATGGACAACTCATAATCGTCAAATAGAAGAGGAGAAATATCAGGTGCTTCTTCAATGGTATCAATCTCAGAAGCCTGATGCACAGGACAAAGGAAAGGTACCCATGGAGGAGCCACCACTACCGGGAACCCCATGAGTTCTACAAGTTTTGTCTTTTGTGTCTGTGTCCAAATTTTTTTTAATTCTCCACTGCGGCATGAATAAATTTCTAGTCAGTCAATAATCCCATACCTATCCACTGTGTATTTAATTGAGCTTTTTCCTCCCTTTCTTTGACTCAAGGATGAGTTTTTATTTAGTCGTGGGGGTATGATGAAGTGCTAAGTAGTTGATGCATCAACTAGGCCGCGTATACAGGGCCCCATATACATGGCCACATCGATGCAGCCCCGTCAACGCATCCCTCCATGTGTCGACATGGCCCCATTTACGCAAAGCCTATTTTAGCCTATAAATAAGTGGCCCTCCTCCACACTTAGGTACCTTTCTAGTAGTTTTAGTGAAGCCCTTGCATTTTGTTTTCATAGGAGTTAGAATATTTTCCTAGTGCATGCCCGTAGTGTGATGCTTGTAATTGTATGACACCTTTATTCGAGTGTGATGTACTTGGATGTGCACATGAATGGAAATAAAGATTGAGATTACTTCATCATTGCAACATTCACTTAGTTTTAATTGTTTAATTGTTATTGTTATTTATTGTTTTCTTAGTTAATATTTCTTTATCATCATTTACTATTCCTATTGTTAAATGTGGAATGAGTACAACTTAATCATGAGCATTTAAGTGTGACTACTTGGTAACCCAGTAGCATACCTAGGATCTACACTTGGTAATCCCAGTAGTAGTCATGCACGAGTTCCAAGATGTGTATGGATGATTAAGGAACGAATGCTCATCACACTTAGGTTAGCTTAGACTTCATTTCCTATTACTCATTACTTTAATCAAGATTATGTTCCATTGTCTCTAGGAGTAGCACTAGTTTAGGATCACATCATACGCTTCACTCTGGACTAAACCATACGTGACAAAGAAAATACTAGTCCAGGTGGGAAGACAGCAAACTACGATCAATGTGTAACTATCTAGATACCACAACTAGCCTGTCCATGGAGTTTGACCGGATCGTGCGTGAACTCTCGTATTTGTATGGTTGAGTGTAGGGGTACCTCGCCACTCATCAGGTGGCAAAGAATTAAGCTCTTTCCTATGACACTTGTTGACCAAGAAAAAGTATGGTACAGGTCTTTAAAGTTGAAATCAATTCACCATTGGCCCACAATGGTAGAACTCTTCAATGAAAGATATCAAACCTGTGTAAGAGTGTCAGCCTTGAGGAGACAAATCCAAGAGTGAAAACAAGGGTAACATGAACCCTTGGACATGGTCTTAGAAAGATATTACTTGTTGTTAAACAACTACCCAGGCCATGGGTTCTTCGAGGAAAGGCTAATGTATCACATCATGAATGGGCTCCGTAATGATACAAGGGAGACCCTAGGGATGTATGTCCCAAGTCAACTATATGAACTACAAACCCACCAATTCCAAGAGCTTGTTAAGTGGATAGCAAAAGAAGAAGGAGAAATAGTGAAATGGGAGAATGTTGAAAGACCTCAGTAGGACCAAACTCTTAAAGTAACAAAGGTCCATAATCATGAAGAGAAGAAATCAACTCACCTTGAGGAGGTGGAACCATCCCCATCTTTGCCAATACTAAAATCACTAGATGAAATCGAGGCAAAGATCAATAAGATGAAAGAATGGGTACATGAAAGATGTGGAGAATATGCAAATATTATCGAAGGTAAAACCACTTAAGATCACTTTGACAACCAAAATAAATAGACGATGCCAAATTGAGAAACAAGACAGAACACCATTCAACAATCAAAAAGAAGGGATGAAGGAAATAAGGATAAGGGCACAACTACAAATCAGAAGTATCAATGCAATTTTTTCCTATACGATCATCCCAAAGGTCAATGTCCAATCTTATCACATCTACATGATCATTGGGGAAGAATGCTACATCTAGATTTTGTACAGAAGTACTGTGCTCAACTACAGTGGCAAAACCCCCAGTTGTGGGGGAGACCATTGTTAAACTGGCCTCAACCTTCATATGCCCTAACACCAAGTGCTTATTATGGTCAACACCCTATTTCTCCAATTGGATCAACATCCTCTACTTCACCTCATTGTTATCATTCTCCCAAGTATCATCAACCCATGTCCTCTTCCACGAGATCACCACCTCATGCTCCTTACACTTCTCCTTACTCTTAATATTCTCATCCTTCACCTCCTTCTACATCACCACTAGTTGTATCAGAAGGTTTTGCACCACATCACCAACCCATGAACATTACTTGTGCTGCTACTATCAATAGCAATGGGAATCATCCACAACATCGGAAGCATCCTTTCTTTAGGCATGGTTGTAGAAAGAGACAGCACGATTCCAAAACCAATGCATCCTCCAACTTAGCACAAGCCTAACACTATGATGCACCTTCCTCTTCAAACTCAACACCTACTGTTACCTTATCTAGGCCACCAAACAACACTCCAACAACCATGTGGCCCAATGAATATGACAACATGAAGAGGCACATCGATCCTTGCATATCATCTTATAGTCACAGGTGCCATAGTAGGTCAGCTCCTTATCACATGACCACATCTTATAGTCTGCCCCACTATGCCTACTTTAACCAAGTGTGTGAACCATAATTTGGGTACATTCCTGCCACCATACCAAAAGACACCTAGTGGTTTGGATATGACTAGACCCCAATATTTCCAACATGCATGGATCCAAATTATTTATTTATTAATTCTCACCATGATCAAAAGTTTCATTCATGGGGGACACCCCCCATTCTAACAAGCAGAATTAGTAAATGTTTTTGTTTTTCTTATTTTCTAATTTTTCATCTTTCAATTTTTTGTTTTATCTTTTTGTGAGTAATCTCATCTATGAACAAAACACTCAATGTAATCAGTTGGTTGATGTGTTGTTCTATGCTATTGAGTCATAAGGGGCCAATTATTTGGGTAGTGAGCCCACAACATCCACCCACCCATTATATTAATAAGAGGTTCTACTTTGGGTACAATGATATTCTTGTTATCATTAAAACTTAAAGTAAATTTTTACTCATTATGCCCAAAGCGAAGAGTGACAAACTAAGAGGGAATGGCCAGGGTGTGACATCAAGGGGACTTGTGGATTCTCTTTGGTGACATCTATATGTGTTGTTATGTAGCTTGGTTGTACGAAGATCCTTGTAGACCTAACAAAAAATGGGAGTAAGAGTGGTGATAAAGAAACTTAATAAAGGAGCTCAATGCTATTCTAAAGGGTCCCATTGAAAAGACATGCATCCATGCCTAAAGGTTGGTGGCCTCTCCAGATTCCTGTTGAGAAAGACAAAGAACAAAAGTATCTAGAAGAAGAAAAAAGAAAAGAAAGAAGAAAAATAGCAAAGAAAAGATCAAGAAAAATTTGCCGCAAACAAATTCAAATTTCTCCTCCCTTGCACAAAATTCCAAGTGATCATACACCTTGTTGTCATGATGCTCTTATGGTTGTCTATCATCAGGATGAAACAATGCAATGTCACTAATTAGAGGTATGGACTTATTTTTGATCTTAGAGCGAAAGGCTAATAGTACCTTAATCATGCACAACACTTTGGATTCATTGTTCCTAGGACAAGTTACTTCATATCCCAATCTCTACAATTCCTCTCATCTCATGATCCAAGTATTTCTAACTTGTGTCTTGTGTGGCATAGAATTCATACCTCATCGCGATGGTATTTAACATGTGTGTGTTTTGTTGCACAGGTGTGAATTGCATTTAACCCTTCTAGTGCCTACAAACATTTTAAGATGTGGTTATGCAAGGGTATGATAGGTTGGAACCTGCTTTGGGGAGGACCCAATTGTATGACTTTTGTAATTTGTACTTGTTGCACATAACCACATCATCTTATACCCTCTAAGTACTACATTACCAAATTTATTCTTTCCTTTATCATTATTTCAACGAAACATTCCTTTGCACCACTACATGTCCTTTTTTATCACCCTATTCAAAGAACTTCATTATATAATTCCACTGTATTACACATTTGGTGCCTTAATGTCCACTTAACATTACCCCAGATCTTTCAAATCCACCTCAAATCCTTCATTTTATGCTGTGAAAACTCAAAATTTCATCAATTTTACTAACTACCCTATTTTGGAAGGGGTGCGATATCGAGTACTTAGTATCGAGTCTGATGCGATATTGGGTCCATGCTATCATGTATGCGATATCGTGTTCACAAAACCTATATATATGGGCCACCCCTACATGCGTAGAAGTCATTTTCAACTATTGATGCGAGGAGAGTTGTTGCAATTTTCTTCCACAATTTTTCACACTTTGCAAGCCTACCATTTAACTGTCATTATCTTGCTTGTTAATGCTCTAATTTCCCTTCCAATCGAACCTACTTAAACTCAGAGTGTATAACTCAGTTGTGAGGGAGGGGTATGGTAGAATTCGTGCATAAATTTTTCAAAATTCACAATCGCCTAAAGGATATCATAGAGGTAAGCAATATTAAGAAATGTTAAGAACTCATGCCAAACTAATTTTCTTCCTTCAGCCAAATCATGTAAATTATTATTGGAGTCACCTGATCAAATTGGGCCTAGCATTAAAACTTTTAGGGAAATTTCCTTTAAAAATTTCTAACTTTGAAATTACACTAAGTAAGAATTCAAAATTTATTAAAGGTAATGAGTAAGGTATGAGATAATTAAATTTTGTTAAATGACCTACTAAAAATTGATCCCAGTGTGATTACAGATGACCCCTAAATGAGGACAACAAGGAAGACCTTCTCAAGATGCATCCAAATGCCCAAGGAAAGGTAGAGGCCAAGGACTTCCCATAAAACATGCAGAACAAGAGGCATAATCATTTATCATCCATCAAGAAATTCCTATTACTAGAAAATATGATCAAGTAGAAGGTGGAGAAGGTAGGGCACTTGAATAAGGACAACATCTAACATTATCCGTAGAATGCGTTCAAGCCATTCAGGAAAGTCTACATCCATTGTAGTGATAGTGAAACTTAATTTTGGACCTTTTATCAAATTCACTCCTGAGCCGGTCAAAGATCAACTCAAGGGATCTCCACTATGGCTTGTCCTCTCGGAAAGTGGAGAATGGTATTTAAGGAAAACTTATCAATTTTTGCATAATAAATAGGAAGACACTACTACTAACATTGGTAAAATTTTAGTTGATTTCTCCACGAAGGCCATTGCCAAAGTTCTAAATCTTTTGAATATAGGGCCCAAAGTTGCTCATCTGTCCACCTGCTCCAATGCTGATGTAAGAAAAGTATGGCTAAAGAGGACGTATGGCAAAGAAGAAAAAACATATGGAGAACTAACCCTTGAAGAGAGAATTTATTTTAAAATTGACACCTATCACATCTTCCCAATGAAGGGGCTAAATAGGATCTCTACCTATGCAGCCAAACAAAGCGCAATCTTGATGGGCAAGGTTGATGCCAGTTTGTCCCATTTGTATCTAACAGAAATATTAAGATGGTTCGAAGAATGCAAGACATAAAAGTTTACATTGCCCTTTCCATGTCTAATCAGGAAGTTGTGCCAATGTGCTAGAATTTTTTGGGTACACTAATGATGTCATTAGAAGACTCAAAATGCTTAATATGTCGAATTACTAAAGCCAACAACACTAAGAAAAGATGTTGGTTAAACACTAGAGCTTGAACAAGAGCAAATAGTTGGGCCCATTGCACCTCAAAAAATAGGTCCTAACCAACTTCTAGACATGAGGTTCAGTCAACAATAAGAAGCAAGGCCTAGCATGTAGCCCACAAGCTAGTAGGACCAACCGCCACTGCCACCACAAGATTACCAACCGTTGATGAGCTATCTCGAGGCCATTGCAGAAATGGTCAGTTGGGGAAGTCACAATGAGGCCAATCTCTTTAAGGTGATCAATGATGTTGTACAATCCACCATCTTAATCAATCATGCAAGGGGTGAGGTCTCGATACAAATAGGCATAGGGAGTCGCATTGGTCATAACAGATTTCTGGAAATGCTACATCATTTCAAGTAAAATTGAAAATTGGTAAAGGTGCCACAATGGTGGTCATGCAACACTAGGATGTAGCCAGAGTAGTAGAAGTGGTCGCAGACCATATAAAAGAGTCATTTAACATTCCTGTTGTGCCACCAGTAGATCTCACAGGAGCACATGACACTCAAGTTCTAGCTAGTACCTCGATGACTCCTACAAAACATGAGGATGCTCTGGATCATTTGCTACAAATAAGACAAGTAATGATGTCCTTGTTTGACATCCCCCAAGATGTCACAGTAGCATAATCAGACCGCATTTCTATGAAGGGAAGGTTGGTTATGGCTGAGGTTAGGGTCGAACACACAAAAGATGAGTCAAGAAGACTTCAAGAGAAGTTCGTTGCCCTATAAGTTGAACAACGAGACCCATCCCAACTTATTCTAGCCAATCAACTAGAATTATTTAGGATATAGCAAATAAATAAATTATTAGAGGAGAATAAAAGGGTGGCAGTGAAAAAGGAGAAGGCAAATTGGGATGCTTCAAAAGCACTCAAAGCCTTACAGGAAGAAAATAAAATCCTTGTTGCCGAAAATCTTTGAATAACAACAATTGAAAAATAAAAGAATGTTCTCGTGGAAAGTTTTCAACAAATGTGAGAACAACTAGTAAGAGTCCACCAAGACATAGGTCGCTTAGCTAGAGAGAACAAGATCCTCTCAATGGAGGAGGTACACACCATCCGTCAAAAGATGGCCATTGAAGTAAGTGCATGGAAAAATGAAGCTAAGCTACATGAAAAATTAAAGGAGAATTTTCAAGATTAGGTGAGGATGTATAAGGAAATCATTAAAAAAAATATCCATATGGCTAAGACTCACATCAACTCTTTCAGTGCTCAAAACACTAATTGGCGGGCCATATTGGAAACTTACACCTTCACCCACCAAGCAGAATTAAAGATTCAAGACTTGTAGATCTAGGATCTCATAGAATACATTAAGTTGAAATACCTATGGTATTCTAAATTGGCCATGTTAACAACAGGATACTTGAGGGCCAAGCTAGAAAAGTAGGTAGCTACCACCTATGCTAAATATGAAACAGAGTTTGCTGAACACAAAAAGATATTGCAGAAATTGGAGGTAGAAAATTCTAAACTAGAGGTGGTAAAAGCAAGCTACCAAGGTCAAAAGGATGTTGCAGTAGACTTGGCTCAATAGCTCATAGATTTTCAAGAATTTAGAGACAAAGCCAGAGCCTACAAGGAAAAACATTGGCTGTTTGTGGCATGGTACATCAAAGCTAATCAAATGTTCCTACAACTGCCATGTCCATGGGAGGTGCCAACTCCATCAAACATTGGGACATCAGCATGGATAGCACATGATCCTCAAATAGAGGAAGAAAAGCTTTAGGTACTCCTTCAGAAGTATCCATTTCTAAAGCCTAGAGCACAGGATAAGGGGAAGAAGACTATAGAGGAGCCACCACCACAAGAACCACATGAGTTTCAAACAATTTTGTATTTTATATTTTGTGTTGGTGTTCCAATTTTATTTTATCAAGTCCCACACTACAACATGAAGGGATCCATAGTCAGTGCATAATTCCATACCTATCCATTGTGTAATTAAATGAACTTGTTCCTCATTTTGTTTGACTTGAGGATGAGCTTTTATTTAGTTGTGGGGATATGATGAATCATGGTTTGCCAAGTTCTAATATTGGATACATGATATCGAGTATGTGATATCGCAACCTAGATATGATATCGTATACCCGATATCATAATTCCTATGTCAGCCTATAAACATAGCATTCAGATGCACAATGAAGGAGAGTATTTTTGGTAAGTCTTTAGGGTTGAGTCTCTTTGTTAGTTTTTAGTTAGTTTTCTATTCTTTTCCCAAGTGCATGCCCGCAGTGTGATTCTTGTAATTGTATAGAACCATTGTTCGAGTGTGACGTACTTGGACATGCACACAACCAACAATAAAGATCAAGATTACTCCATCATTGTAGCATTCACTTAGCTTTTACTTATTTTAATTGTTAATTATTTATTGTTTTTTTCTTAGTTAACATTTCTTTTATTGTCATTTACTATTCCTGTTATTAACGCAGAGTGAGTATGTCTTAATCACGAACATTTAAATGTAACTACATGGTAACCCTGTAGTGTATCTAGTAGAGCTTCAAGTAATGTGTGCTTGGTAATCCAAAAAGTAGTACATGAAGTCTAAGATGCGTACAAATGATTAAGGATGGATGCTCATCACACTTAGGCTAGTTTAGATTTCATTGCCTGTTTCTTATTAGCTTAATAAAGTTATTTCTCATTGTCTTTAGGAGTAGCCTAGTATTAGAAATCACATCATACACCTCACTTTAGACTAAACCATATGTGACAAAGCAAATACTAATCTAGGTGGAAAGACAACAAACTGCAATCAATGTATAACTGTCTAGGTGCCACAACTAGTCCATTCATGGAGTTCGACTAGATCACGCGTACACGCTCATATTCATATGGTCGAGCGTAGGGGTACCTTGCTACTCATCAATCTATACAGGAAATCATAAGCATTCTCTCAACATTGGATCCCATGTAGTGAACCTACTTCTTTATGTAGATGATGCAACTTTAATTTATACTTCTAAGAAAGTACACAAAATGTATTACAAATTCTAGAAAAGCTTTTTTTTATTATGGCCTTCAAGTTAATGTGGAAAAAATCAAAAATGATGATATGAGATACAAGAAATAAAAAATTTAAATTTGATTTTGGAGCTGAAAATATATAAATAGGGAACTCAAATATTTGTGTCTCCATTATGTAAGCAATTACAAATGGGATAACTATGTCAAGGAGAGAATAGTAAGAGGAGTTAAGGCTCTATATGTTATTAAGAACAAATGCAACTCATTAGAAATATAGGATTGGAAGGCTAGAAAACAAATACTTCAGGTTATTATTTATAATAAAGTGTTGCATGGATGTACTATATAGGGGGCTAGGCCTTAGTGCAAAAAATCAACAACTTATTGAAAGGGTGCAAAAAATGTTTCTATTAGATGAATTAAAGGCAAAGTTACAAGCACCTTATCATATGTTAGTTTTGGAATGTGATTTACTCACATTAGAAGCTAGAACTCTTTATGAATTCATGAGCTCTATTTATAGTCTGCTAGAAACTGAGCAATCCAATTCTTCAAAGAAATTCTTGAAGACACAAAAGAATAAGGACAATATTTTTAGGGAATACAATGGCTAAAAATATAGAATCTCTCATTGGAAACATTGCAACATAATTATAAATACAAATGTAAGTTAGTTAAATAACAAGTTTTGAGAAAAATATGGTATAATGTGAAAGGAAAAAAATTTACTTATAGCACATTAGAGGTAACTAGCTTCATTTAGAAGTTTCTTATCTTACTGCTAGAATTCCAGTTAGATCTCATTGCTTAATCAACAAGCTTTGTTTTTGAGTTCACATCAACTCAAGATAGAAAGTGGGAGATGGATTAATCTTCCTAGAGAAGAAGGCACATGCACACGCTTTGTGGATTAATAACTCTTGATGATAAATACCATGTCTTTCTTAGTTGTTCTTTAATGGATCATCTCTACCAAAAACATAGTATTGTAGCACCAAGTTTATATGACTTATTTTTGTTACATCTAATAGTGCTTAGCCTCTTTGTTGAATCTATTTTTATTTTCCATCATCTAAATATACTTTTTCTAAACAAAAAAATATTTCAAATGTTAAAAGATGTATGCATGAGATTGTATGGAAATATAGAAATATGCATAAAACACAACGGAATTACAAAATGGAAGAAATTTGAATGGGGAAAAGCAAAAATTAAAAAAATAAGGGAAAACAGGTGAAACTAGATTAGATATATTACATGTAAATGTACTCTTGGTGAAGATTCGTTACCTTAAGCATGATTGACAATATCAAAATTAGCGTAATAGTAGGAAGAACTTTGGGAGGTCTGTTGTCTCTTCTTGAATAGCTGAAAATTTTTTATAATGAACATTGATGCTATCGTAATTTGAGGCTTAGTTCTTGAAGAATCTTTGGCAAAGTACAAGTTCTCCCTCAATTGTTTACTTATAATATACCTAATCTTGTTATTTTGTTTCCCTAAAACAAATTGTTGGTGCCAACACCTCCCATGCTAAGCGTGGGGCCATGTTTAAATAAGTTTTAATACCATGAAAATTAAAAGTCCTATAAGTCTGCTATATTTACCAATAGGCATTTATTCTTCAACAAAAATAAACCAAACCTACTCCCTATCCTCTTTCTTGGCCTATACAAATTGTTAGCCATCTATACAAATCTACCAATTCTTGTCTACAAACATCAACAGAAACTTATTTTTTATTTTGATTCTCCATATCCATAACCTACAACAAATCACTCACTTTGCATGTCATGTGTGAATGAGAAACCTGTCTTCCAACAACTTTATTTAATATGGACATGTAGTAGTAGTAGTATAATGTATATGATTTAATGTTGCCTATGCTACTTCCAGGAGTGGGAACTAACATGCATGATGGCTTCTAGTTACTAGCATTGCTCATTAAACCAGTTAGCATACATTTTTGATCCATTTTGATATGAATATAGAAAAGCAAATAAAATTTTGTTCAATTTAGTAAATTTTATTATGAATGTACTTTAAATCTGATAAAGGCATTGTAAACTTTGTTGAAACAAAATATCACATCGAAGTTAATTTGTAAGCATTTGGTGATAACTATGAAGATGTAGCTTCCATAGGTATCATAGTTAACTATAACTATTGCAATGATTTTTTTTGAAGTAAGGAGTCATAAGAATATTTTGAATTATGATTTTATCAGTCAATGAAAGTTGGTACAAACTCAAATGATTTTGAGAACAAAAACTAGAAATAGACCAAATTAGAGGTACAACTGGTGAACAATGATAACAGCCATGGTGGCAAAGAGGTGCAAAAATGGATGATGTGGTGGTGGTGGTGGACATGGACATTTAAAGGCATCAATGACAGTAGCGACTTATAAAAGAGGTAGTGGCCAATAGCCACAAGGAGGGGGGTGATCTCTCATGCATGCTCTCTCTCTCTAAGTGTGAAACAAACATCGACAACAAGGGCCAATAGTTGCAAATGGTGGTTGTGTGGTGTGGCATCAGTTATAGGTGACATCATCAACAAGAGTATTTGCTAGTGATGAGTGATAGCATGAAACGATGCAATGTGTGCTGACGAGTAGTGAACTACAACAAACAATGGTGGTGCATGGCGATGAGCAGCCAACAGCAAGTGACACACAATGATGACCAACAAGTAATAGGCAGCATGCAATAGTGAACAACATCAACATATGTGCAAGGTACAAGAGGCATTATGCGATGTGCAGTAATGAGCAGTGAGCAGTAGGCAACGTGCAATAGTGAATGATGGTGGTATGTGGCGACGAGCAACGAGTAGCAAGTTGCACTCGGTAGTAGGTGGTGCATCAAGCAGTAGGAGCCAATAGCATCAACAACTAATAGTGATAGTAGGAGTGAACAACAGTGCATGGCAATAAGCAACCAATAGTAGCTATGTGTGGCAGTTTGGGGTAGCGGTAGTAGCATGCATCAATGACAATAGCATGTGTCAACGATGGTAGGTGACATCAAATGATGCAAACTAGGACATGCAGCAGTATGTCCCTGTGCAACAGGGTTTTCGTTCCCACAATAGTAGGGTTTTCTACCCAGTAGTGGCAATGATATGAGCAACGATAATGAATGACACTAGTGCCATTGTCACCATCATAGTTACCTCCTACTCCTTTGGCAGTGATGGAAAACTCCATGCAGATTAGTGGACGAAGGCAACCTTAGCTCAACCAAAGCAACTAGATGTGCTCATTTGAGCAAAGTTCTATTGTAGTTTTTTATTTACATTTAAGTGATTATGAATGTGAATGTTTATTACACGTCAAACCTTAAGAACCTCTTCTATTTTTGAAAGTTGAATTACGTAAGATTTTATTTTTAAAAGCTATTGTAGCTCATCCTTTTATATTATCTTGAAAGATTTTTTTCTTCAAATAATTACTGTTTCTTTGGAATATCCTAATCTACGGTTATTTAACCATTTAATGTCACATAGCCCTCTCTAGTTAAGACTATTGCTATATTTCCATATTGATACGAGAGGCACCCTAGGCAATGGTCTCCCTAAACGAGTTTTTCAGGTGTTGATGTATTCAAAATTTATGCATCAACACCTTTTCGCGCTAGAAGGAAGGCATGTTTCATTTCCTATTTCTAATTCAATTTTAAAACTTGTTTCTATTGATTTTTTTTGCTTAAAAAATCTTTTTTTTTAGCCCTTGTTTTAGAAATTTCTATCTCCATGCACTTTTATTTTCTATTTTTAGAAAAATTTCTGTTCTTAGGTTCCTAAAAGTTTTCATTCCTTGAATCTACATTTCCAACCCCGTTTCCAATTAGTAGTTTCTTAATTTAATCTATTTCCCAAATCCTTTATTTTTCCCATCTTGTTGCAATTTCATTTTTAGGTTCCTAAACTTGTATTTCTTAGTTCACATTTTGAATGATCCTTACTTTAGTCTTAATTTTGGTGAGGTGGTTTTCATTAATAACATTATTTTGTTTAAATATTACTTTCCTTTCAATCTTATATATTGTAATTTCTTGCATTTACTTTTTTTCAAATTTTATATATAGTAGATTTTAAATTTTTTTCAAAATTCATAAAAAATATTATTATTAAGCATTTTTTTGTTTTACTTAATTTTATAGTTTTATTTTAGCATTTAAATTCTATAATTTTTGTTTTATGAGCTAACCTCCCTAGAGAGCAACTCAACAAAGACCCTCTACTTCTGCCCCTAATTGACTAGCTAATGAGTAGTGATATCGGGGCTACGATATTGCATATGCGATATCAGAGCCTTCCAAGCGATATTAGACATCTGATATCAAGGCTTGTCTTATCACCTATAAATAAGAGGTAAGCGCACTTGGTTTGGCAATAGTTAGTTCATTAATCTTAGTCCCTTACCTGAACTCTTGCCTTTTTCCCTTCTTAGAGTTAGAATTATTTTTGAGTGCTCATAGTAGGAGCCATAAAGCGAACGGATCCTTATTCGAGAAATTGTGTACCTGAGCACGCCTTGTGGCCAAAAATAAAGACAAACTTTGTGATAAAACTTGCAGCATTCAGAATAACTTATTTAATGTTATTTACAGTTATTTAATGTTTTCCTTATTTAATTAATGTTCTCTCTATCACCTTGTTAACTCTCCCAAGTAAGCACACTCAGTATGACCACTTCAAGCATGCATGGAACACTTGGTAACCCAGTAAAAATTAGCATTTGGTAATCCCAATAGTGTTGCACTTGTTTAGGATGTGGACGACAAGTGAGAGCGGATGCTAGTGTTAGGACTAATTAGAGCATAGTCGATTAGTTAAATTAAAGTGGTTACTTAATTAGCTCACTTCTCCCATTGTAGCACTAGGACATAAAACATAAAAATATATAAAAATAATATACCTCAAATTTACTTAACCATACAATCACACTATATAAGTAAGCTTGGGAGGATAATGATTAACTAACCCATCTGGGTTCTGTAAAGGCACATAAGCACTTAGTCCTTAGAATTCGACTAGATCGTGTGTGTACGCTCGTATTCGTATGGTTGAGCGTAGGGATACCTCGCCGCTCATCATTGGTGCTGTTGTCGGGGACTTTGTTGTTTGTGCACTAGCTAGAACCTAGGAAATCTTCACATCATTGGAACGAACCTTTAGGGTTGGTTATCTTACAATTAGTGAAACGAAAAGTATTGCACACTGAATAGACAATTATGTCTCCTTCTTCTTACGAGAGTGTTTCACTACCTAGGTCTAATATAGAGAACAGTTGGAGATGTAGTACACATGATAATTCCCCAGTCCCTCAATAGTTTTGTGTCGTATACATTCATCCTAATGGGTATATGCAAAACTTTACCTTTATCCTCCACTAGGATGAATAACTATGTTGGCGTGATTTAGAAGGTAACATAGTGTTACCTCCCAATCACCCAATCCTGGGTGATGAAGTGTCATTTAGTCAATGCATTGACTACGCCGCGTATACGGGGCCATGTATACATGGCCATGTTGACGCGGGCCCATCAACATAGCCACCCTGTGTCGATGTGGCCCCATTTATGCAGCCACCTATCTCGACCTATAAATAAGAGGGCCTTCCACCTCATTTAGGCATATTTTGAGTAGTTGTAGCGAAGCTCT
Source organism: Gnetum montanum (assembly GCA_015680685.1). Classification (NCBI taxonomy): domain Eukaryota; kingdom Viridiplantae; phylum Streptophyta; class Gnetopsida; order Gnetales; family Gnetaceae; genus Gnetum; species Gnetum montanum. The sequence goes on from MNCI01008809.1 coordinate 1,520,534, forward strand.
TGCAGTTTGTTCCTATAGGAGATAGAATATTTTCCAAGTGTCCGCAGCAGGTGTAAGAAAAGCGATCAGCTCTTTATTCAAGTATTGATGTATCTGAGCCCATTGACGTGATGGCAATAAAGACGAACTATTCAAGCATTCCTTGCAGCATTTGGACTTAGTTATTTTATGCATTCAATAGTTTAATATGTTTATGCTTTATTAGTTACATGTTAATTACTTAAGTTTTTGTTATTATAATTTCCATCGCTATTGTTCATTCATAGCTCATTGAGGCCATAAGTACGACCATCTCAAACATAACCCAAACACTTGGTAAGCCCAATGATGCTTAACATCTGGTAACCCAGAAGTGTTAGGAGATGCTTAGAATGTGCTTGGAAGATGGGACTGGATACTTATGTTAGGAGTAGTTAAGATTTAGATTAAGATAATTTTAGATTAATTAATATTCTATCCTTAATTTCCAAGATAATTAGTCGTCGAAAGGATAATTAAAAAGATATAACAATCATTAGCCTTAGTCTCACCTAACCATCGTAACCAGAACCTCACAAGTGAGATTAGGATGACAACAACCATTCTAACCTAAGGTTTCACTGGTTAGAAGTCTAGTGTATGTTAAGTGTTGATAGTCTGCGGATTTCGACTAAGTCACACATGAACACTCATGATTCATATGGTTGGGCATAGGGATACCTAGCCACTCATCATTAGCGCTGTTGTCGGGGACTGTTAGTCTTACATGCATCATCTGACCTTAGTGAAATTATCAATTAAGTCTTTGGAACAGACCCAAGGTAGAAATATTTATGCATGCTAGGTGAATTTAAGTAAATAGTAAGGTACACTGATTATATGGACCATCTAATGTCCAATATGTCTTTTCACAGGAGAGAGGTGAAACACCACAAAATTCTTAGCTTTGTACTTCTCCAACAAGAATCGAGCTAAGTCATGATGCTCCCCAGCATGACTAAAGCTTGAGGGCCCCACGGACAGCTTCAAGTGGAGTCGAACTCAACAAGAAGCAGTTCCCTGGGACCCGCAGACGACCACGGCGACATCTAGTATCAAACATGGCAACTTCGAAGCTCAAGATACTTAGTTCTTACTAAGTATGAAGTATGCAGTGTATACACCTAGCGTATACGCTCAGCATACATTCCCAGCGTATACACCCAACGTACACGCCCAACGTACATGCCTCACATATACGCTCAGCATGTATGACTGACGTGTATGGCCAACATGTAATCCCAAAGATGGCATGGAAACTACACTTCAAAGCAAGATCCTATACAAAGCATCAACTCATAGGAACAGAGCAATTATCAGGTGTCATCATGGGCTCCATAAAGACGAATTAGCGTGTATGCCTAGCGAATACGCCCAGCATGTACAATGTGTACGCCTGGCGTATATGCCCAACATGCACAACGTATACCAATCAAAGCTCTCCAGAATCATGTCAGACCAAGGCCAACCATGTTGAACATCCACAGGCAGCATTCTTGTGACATCCGAATTCAAATCTGAAGGCCGAATGACTTCTTTTGTTTTGATCAAGTTTGTACACCGAGGTCATATGCCCAATGTGTATACGCTAGCGTACAGCAGTATACGCTGGCATGAAACATGTCATACACTTGTAAAATTTCATTCTTTCACACTCGGTCAATGCGACACATGTCACCCGACCCAAGAGTCCAGCACTCCATAGCTAATCATCCCCTCTTAGACCCGAGTCTAACTTCTAAACTTGTATAAAAATCCCAATTTTTCACTAGACCGGGGTTGGAAATTTTAGAGCAAAGGAGAGACAAAAGAAAAAGAACCAGAAACAATGAGAAACCAGAGGAAAAAAAACTTGTACGCTGGACCTCAACCCTGCACGCTGAGCATACGACCTTCACGCTATGCCTACAGGTCAAACCAGCACACCATCATCCCTCCGCACCCACCGGGGCTCTTCATCCACCTTGTGTTAGATCCACAACTGCGCTCAGACCGGTGCATTATAACTTCTATTCTGTAATAATATTGCCACATTTCATTTGCTAAGATTTGTTACAGTTTTTCGTTTATTATTATATGCTTATTGTTTACGTTCCTGTACGTTTACGCTCCGTTTGACATTAGTTATGCCGTTTACGCATAACCCAGCGTACAGTATAATGGTGTACGTTCAGGGAAATCCTTGTCTGATCTGCGTGTAGACCATTCAAGGTACTCTGCCTTCGTTAATTCTAGCTGCTTGTCCGAGGATCTCCTGGTTTTTGTTTCATTCCAGCTGGAGATCGACAATTTCGGATAGTATAGAAAATGGCGCTAGAAGGAGGGTGGCAAACTGTTTAAACTTACTTTGATCTCAAACCTTGATCTTCCCAGATTCACATCACATCGACACTAAACCCAGCTCTGAAATTCCCGGATCTGCACCGCATTCTACAGAATTCCTAGCGTCTACACGTTGCTAAGTCTACGCTGTATGTTGTAGACTCTATCTACGCTGCTCAATATACCTACATGTTGTACGTTGTAGACTCTGTCTATGCTATTCAGTATACCTGTATGCTGTACACTGTAGACTCTGTCTATATGCTTCTCAGTATACATGTACGTTGTATGCTGTAGACTCTATCTATGCTGCTCAGTAGACCTGCACGTTGTACACTGTAGACTCTCTCTACGCTGCTCAGTATACCTGTACGCCGTACGCTATAGACTCTGTCTATACGCTGCCCAGTATACCTATACGTTGTACGTTGTAGGCTCTGTTTATACGCTGCCCAGTATACCTATATGTCGTACGTTGTAGAATCTGTCTATACACTGCCCAGTATACCTGTACGCTATACGCTATAGACTCTGTCTACGCTGCCCAGTATACCTGTACGCTGTATGTTGTAGACTCTGTCTATGCTACCTAGTATACCTGTACACTGTTCTGTCTACACATTTTAACATATACCTGTACCCTGTCTCTATACGCTAGTCGTTGGAGCCTATATGCTAAGATCCAATCCATATGCTGTACGCTGTGAACTTAGGCGTAGGCTCTGATAAGTATACCAGTTTCATATCCCTTCTACTATGCTATATTCACAACCATTCATCATGAACACTACAAACCCCAATGCTTCAACCAAGCCCATCACAGACATCATAGGCACCATGTCCATCCAACAACCCGTAGTACAACCCACGGTGAGGCCTCGCAGGTCTCTCAGATTACAAGGGAGGAATCCATCATTTAACATTATAACTCAAGAGTAATACAATTTCATATGCATAAAAATACAAGCCAGCCTAGCCGTAGATCAAACTGAAATGAAGGTTAAGAGATAATACAAAATCTTCCATAGGGGAGGACATGAGTTCATCCCTTCCCCGTATGATATCATCCCTCTCCCAGAGCATTACTTTGAGCTCATCTCTCAACTCCTCCTACAAAGGAGTCAGTCTCTAGACTAGTCTGTGGTGATCCTCAATTGGAAGAGGAGGATGACTTCGCAGCTTAGTCTGAGCATGAAGATTCGTACCATACTCTTAGTCCAGGAACCTATGCAAACCCGTTGTTTCATCCAGCCACAGGGGAAGCTACATCCCTCCAACCATTTAAAATCACCCAAGCATAGATACCTCAACAGGAATCATCCATGCTTATCCATATTCCTTCTGTAACCAATGCGCAACTCAACACACTTCCCCTTGCTATTCCCCCCATTGCAACAGTATCCCCATTCTCGCAAATACACCCTCCTCAAAATAATGTAGGAGCAACCTTCCTGCCCCGAGTGATCGGGATGTCGCATGTGATACCAGCTTCTACATCCGCTCACTATATACCACGAATCCAAACCCAAGGAGCATCCTTTACAATTGTAACTCAACAAGTTCAAGGGGTTCCTACACAAAGTGTGACCGGCCAATGGGCAGCAATTGGTGCTCAACCGCATCAACCCCCTCACTATAACATACCACCTCACACAATTTTACCAGCTAACATCCCTCAAATACAACTGCAACAACAACAGCAACCCCTTACCTACAACATGCCACCCTTAGCACCACTCGCTACAAATATTCCACAAGTGCAGCCTCCAACCACACAACTTTTTGCCTTCCAGCCCACTGTTCAACAATCTAACCTGTATACTGTACAACATCCTCAACCTACTATCTCACCTAGTGCCCAAGACTAGGCTGATGCCAAAAAGCTAATGCAAGAGTTAACCGACGAGGTCAAAAGCCTCAAAATAGCCACCGACGGAGAGCCTAAGGTAGTGGACTTCTATCACGATGACCCTATCAGCTCTTCGGTTCTACCTCTAACACTACCCAAGGGTGTATCCTTACCCACGCTGACTAAATACAATGGGGAGACAGACCCCAACGCCTGCCTCATAATGTTTAGACTAGAATTCATGCTACTTCAGGCATGGCCACATGCCATTCTACGAGTGTTCCCCATGTCCCTCGCAGGGAGAGCACTTGATTAGTATCGGGCCTTGCCACGAAACTCAATATCTTCTCTAGAAGATTTGTTACACCAATTTGTTACCAGGTTCAAGTATAACTTGAAGCCTGAAGAAACACTTGACAGCCTCATATAGGTCAAACAAGCACCTCTTGAACCTGTCCAAAAATTCATCCAATGGTGGAGTGCTGCCCTCAATGAGCTCCACGAGTCAATCCCGGAGACGTATCTCCTCACCATCCTAAAAGGGGCTATCAACGATTTTGTCAAGTCCAAACTATATTATCTCAATGCATGCACTATTAGTTAAGCATTTGTATAGATCAAGAACATAGAGGAGGTAGCCCAAAACAGCCACAACCCTGCCTATTCAGCCTTTAGGAACCAAGATAATAAGAAAGATAAAGAAAAGGCTAAAACAACTATAGCGGTAGTAGCGGAAACACAATAAGAAAATTTGGGACAACAAAGCAAACCACCTGCTACCCCTGCTAATTACACTAAACTCACTCCTGCGACAGCACCCGAATCATCCACATCACAAAACCCTACACCGGGTTGTACGAGAAACTTCGAGAGGAAAGACCCCTCTCAATATACGCCGTTGCCCATGAAACCATCGCAGCTATTCGACCAACTCTTGAAGG